>OY728163.1:938517614-939142614 GCA_963277665.1 Viscum album | reverse complement strand
GAAAGTTATATAAATGATATATTGATGCATAGTGGTTATTGTCTGTAGTTGCATTAGGCTATGATCTTAATGTCGATCATGGTTATGATATTATACAATAATGAGAATGAAATGTCTAATGAAGACGGGTTTATAGTAGGTACTTGTGGATTTGATGTCTGAATATGTGGGTATATGGATATATAGATGTATGGTAATATTAATGGGATTGAATCACTATATGTATGCATTGGGTCGTGAATATTATCTAATCAATGGGTATGTGGTTACAAGGTATATTTGTAATATAACATAATATGAAACATATTACAATACTTTGATGAATTTTAATGTGAGTGAGCAGGAGGGAGGATAAGTGATAATTGAATTAACATAGGGATGTTTAGTTTTTTAATTTTATTCCCTGTTGAAATAGTAGGGCATTCAATGTTTTATAGAGATAGTTTACAGAGGATCCTAAAAATTACATTTCCATGATAACCCAAATATATAAATATATTTCATTAATGTTTATGAAATTAGTTTCGGACATAGATAGAGATTATTAATTTTATTTTTAGATTATCATCAGTATGTATTTTATTTAGATTTTTATATTATAGAATATATTTTTTGTTTGATACATAAATGCATTATATATTTGAAGTAATCTTTTATTTTCTATGTATTAATAATGGTTTATTTTTTACACTTCTTATATTATGATGTTAATTCCCTATATTTATGTATACTTATACCCTCATTTATTAGTTTCAAACCCATGAACAATTAGATGAGTACTTTGGGGTTCACATTCTTCCATACCACATACCCAAGAGGGGTTCACATTAAGGGAAGGAAATGAAAATCATGTTGTGAGATGATCATTTTATGGGCTCTATGAACACTCACATCCACTTCAACATAGATCCTAGGTAAATTATCCTCCATTTTCAAATCCCTAATATCAAAAAAGGACATGTCATTACGAATAAATCAAAAATGACCAAAGCACAATAATAACCTACAATATATTGAGAAAAAACTGTCACAATATCAAATTATACATCATTAAATTTCATTTTTGGGTTAACTAGAGGATTGAAAAGGCTCTTATGAAGTTAATGCAAGGATTACACCATTTTAAACCAAACACTATGAATTGAACACTATAATAGACCTCTACATAACTAATATTATATCTTCATCACAGAATAACACGTATTTATAACATGAGGAAGTAGTACTAGTGGTTAAATATAAATACCACATAGAATGACCTCTCAAATTACCAAAATAGGAGATATAATATAACAACACATGATTATCACCATCAAATAAAAACATCATCATGAATGATATTTACTCTCTTTAAATATTGTACATGATACCCAGGTGAGATTTATTTATTTGTTGAAATGTGGGATAATTCATTATATTCATATCCAAACAGACTCTAATAATTACTTCCAATATATATGTGAGTATATAAGGTCCTACATCATTTTTTGTTTAATAAATCATTATTAACACCACATCAAATTTTCTAATTCATTTAATCAACATGAAAATTACCTTTAAATAACATATAAGATATATTAAATTTATTGTCCTATAATAATACTATAAAACTATATTTATGAAATCATATATCTCACTATGATAATATATATTGTTGGGTAATATAACCAGTAATGGGAAAAAACAAATCTCTAATGGGATAATTCCACTAAATTAATAGAGGGAACACTACTGCAATATTATAATGAAATTGAGTGGCAAGTTTCTTTTTCTTATTATATAACATTAAATAAACATATGAATATCACGGTCAAGATAATTGTAATATGAATCCAAAACCAATATATGAGTCACTACAATAAACATGAAATATTGAAGTGATTAAGGACATGCAACACTTGATATGCTGAAAATGATAAAAACATTAAATGAATTCAACGACACAAACTAAGATAAATCAAAATGTGCACATCACATTACAATGCAACACATATCTTCTGTAATTTAAAAACAATTATAAGAACCAATGTTTTATTATAATTTGAAATTTAATACATCACAATCTTGTTTCCCCCATAATGACTCAATATATCATGCAAAATTTACACATATGACTTCTCCGATGATATATTTATATATGTTATTTACATGGTAAATGGATAAAATAATGTGGGATATCAAATACCCCATAATGAAAAAACATGACATTGATTCATAATTAAGTACTTCAAAATATTATGGGTATATAATAAAAGGGTATGAAAACAAGACTAAAACTAATATGGATTATAACATTTGATAAAAAGGAAAGGTATAATATCATAGTTCATGAAAAAAAGGATATATGACATCACAATGAATAGCACGAAGGTATACATATGTCATAGAACATGAATAGAAAATCATGTTTTGAAAATTAATAGTTATGGATTAATATACAGACACATGAAAAAATATAAGTATTTATATAGAAATGTGATTGTGAAAAATACATTTGAAAACAAAATAATAGATTATATTAATGTAAAAAGCAATAAATTTATAAAAACTGAATTAGGACAACCACCATATAATAACATGTTATAAATGGTATATCCACCCATTTCCCCAATTAATTTTGACATAGGGTAACCACATGTGTCATATTTTAATATCATGAGACATAATGAATCAAATAATTAATTTTAGGGCCATATAAGTCCCAAACGTCACATAATATTAAACAATGTATATTTTTTCTATATGATGTAAATCATATATTATAACATTGAGGAACCATGAAATGAAAAGTAGTTATATAAAATTTTAATATGGTATAACATCAAATTATATTATGAATATTATGGGATGACTCATGGAATAAATTCAAAAAATATATTAATACAAAATATAACTATATTAAAATTCATTAAACATAAGATAATATGGTATTGATAATTTTGAGGTAGAGTGGAAAATAAATTTTAAATCATAAAAATATTTTTCTGAAATATTTTGATATGTCTTCATATAAATAATGACATCAATAACATCTGAAATCCATTTAAGGGGAGAAATGAATCATATTTAGAGTCATGTTTTCTTAATAATTTAACTATAATGGACCCATTATAATAAATAATTGTTTTACATGAAATTGGTATTGAAATAAAAATAATACATTTAAGTGGAATGAAATACATTTTTCAATAATTTTATATGTTTTATGAAAAAAAAATTTGATAAAAATTATTAAATTACATTTTCAATAGATATAAATAGAAATAATATTGGTATCAAAGATAATAAAATTAGAGAATTCATAATAAAAAATATATGTGGTATGATTAAACATGGATATAACAGAAATTGGACTATAAAGAGGATATGAATTATTCATATAAATTTTATTCAAGAAAAAAATATGATATGAAAAGGTAATTATCTAAACAAGAAATAAAATAAAATATTCCAAAAGGGTTTCTGAAATATATCCCTAACATTGAGGATATTTTAAAAGTGAAATTATTATGAAATCAAGATAAGAATTTAGGTCATAAATAACCATTACAATTTAGTAATGAATTAATAATAAGATATTTTAGAAGATTATATGAAATGGAATAGAAAATTATCTGAATATACAATGATTTAGTAAACAATATGAATAGGGTAGTAATTACACCATACATTGAAAATTTTTACAATCTATAAAACATGTCTCAATATTTAAAAAAATATGTAATGAACACTGATAAAGATATATGATGAAAAAATCAAAAAAAATTATTTATAAGAAGGGAATTAGATTCAAGAAAAATATTTTGGGTTTTAAATCATATAAAAATTAAAATTTTAAATTAAAAAAAAGATGAATGATGTTTTTGATGAAATTTTATAATGTAATAAAAGAGTGTTTGGTAATGAAATACTCATATCGTAGATTTTTTTCTCAAATGTACTCTTGAGTTTTATAATATAAAATTATAATCATTAATCAAATATTTAATAACATAAAATATTTATATTAAATTTTATTCTAATTTTGATTTTTATTTAATATATAGTTTTTATTTATTATAAATTCTATAGTTCATAAGTTATATATTGTTTAAATATTTCTTCATATATTTTGATATGATAGTCTCAATCATTATTCCTTTTAAACAAGTTAATAATATTCCTAATATTATTGGATTAAAAAAAGTTTTTCCATAAACATTTATGAATATATGTGTTAATTTTATAGAAGTTTTACGTTTTATTTTTCATCTTTAAATACATTTCTTGATTATTTATAAAAAAATAAAACATGATTATATATAATAAGGATTAATTAAATTTATGTATAAAAATTATAGTAAGATAAAAAAATTACATAATAAAAAACATCATTTTACACTAGTTATTACTTTTTCATATCTACCAACAATTAAAATTTGTATCATTATCCATGTAATTTTCTATACTATCACAAAAAAGTTTATTTTATATTCACAAGATATATATAATTATGATGTGATTATTTCATAATATCATTATTATTCAATTATATTGGTATTATTTCGGTTTTCATAATTTGATATAATATAATTATGAAGATTTTTATTAAGAATATAAATAAAAAAATTATGATGTCATTATTAATAAAAAATAAACACTATATTTCCATTGAAGACTATTAAATTTTAGCGGGAATAATATTGAAATTTGAAGCCAGCCAATGTGGTACAAGTTCAGTATTGATATATCTTGTGTATCGTTTTTTTAAAAAGATTTAATGATTTTTTAAGGATGGTGGAGGTGACTATTTAAAAGTAAGGAGGAGTAGCGTTTTAGAAAAATAATCACATGTTCTAGTGAAAGTTGTTTCCCCCCCTTAATTTCAGTCCAATATATTTATGAATGTAATGTAGGTTGATCAACCTCGTATAAATAAATATAAGATATAATATATAGTTGTATTTTTTCAATTTCAAAACTCATTTTTATTATTTTGACCACATTACCCTTTAATTTCATAACCAAATTTTTCCTCAGTAACACATTTATTTTAAAAAATTAAATTAGAATTTTATAATTATGTTGGGTGAAGGTAAAAAAAAATCAAATATGGTTTTTGAAATTATATTTCAAAATTTTGATTTAAAATATTTTTTTAAAAAATGTGCATCCCAAAAAAATAATGAATAAATTTATTTTGTTAAAAATTCATTTTCTATTATTCCTTTAAAAGGATATGTTATTCCATAAATGTTAATTTTTTTCATATAATTTCGTTAATGTATATAATTTTTACATTAACCATTTTAAATTTTAAATAAAAAATAATATATATAACGGTAATTCTTTTAGATAAAACATATTTATTTGTCTATGTATCATTTATTTTGTATTTATTATAATATATTTTATTTTTACATGGATTTTATTTATTTATTTTAATAATCATAACATGTATTTTATTGATTATTAATAATAAAATAGTTTCTTAAAAGTAATAAATTTAATTAATATATATATGTAACACTTGTAGATAAAAAGTTTTATATATTTTTAAAAAAACCAATCTCTTTTATAGCTTGTTATTCATGCAACATGGGTTTTAATTGAAAACATATTATTAAAATATTATTTAAACATGAATTTTTTTGAAAAAGACTTTATGTTGGTGGGTTTGTATATTACTCTATAAATCAATAAAATTATATGGTTTATGAGTATATAATGAATATTAGATTAATATATATAGATTAGAAAAAATATATATATTTTTATGAAATATATTTTTTATTAAAAACTAAAAAATTTCAAATAAAATGGTTTCATATCTTCATGTGATATAATTTTATAACAATTAAAAAAATTATCAATATTAAATTAAAAAAATTAAATTTTTTAAAACATTATTTAAAAATTATCAGGGGATTAATTTTTGTTATTTTTCTAAGAAGTATAATTTTTTGATGTATAGTAAAAAGTGGTAATTTTTTAAATTTTTTTTTTAATTTAAATTATTTTAAAAGGTAAATGATCATTATTTTTTTTATTAAACATAAAATTAGTTATATAGTATTATAATAAAAACAATTTATATCGATTTTTTTAAATCAAATTAAATTATGATACTAAAAACTTTTATATTTAAAAGACATTCCTCATTGGAAACCATCATTTTCATCATGTTTATAGACATAATTTATAATTTTATTTTTCAATATATTTGAATTGTATTTGAAAATTTTATTTCATATTTGAAATAAAAATCATTTTTATTTTCTACCACGGTCAAACTAAAGATTAACTATTATTAATATGACAAGTTTTTAAAATTAATTATTACGGTTTAGGTTAAAATAGATTTACCATGTTTTACACAAAGAATTTAAGGGATATAAAATACCAACCAAATTTTCAAAAAAACCCCATTTTATAGCCATTTTTTTTCTTTATCACATATATGGATTGACAATGATCCATTTTGTAGTTTTCTAGCATGATAATAATGGATGGTGTGATTGATTATTAAAAAAACTAATTGTGTCATCTTTCATGATTTTAAAAGGAAAACCCTATATTCCCATCTTCACAATTAAAAATAAATTGGTCTTGGAAGAAACATGCCCTAATAAATTCATTAATCCCATCAAAACTTCTAATATCCCACGGTTTGACCATAATGACATCATATGAAGGATTTTCATGCAATTATAAAGAGATCTTCCGAAGAAGAGGTAGTGTTCTTAAACGGGTTGTTCTATTTTTATTATTCATACACCAAAATAAAACACTATTTAATAATGATAATATAATTAAAAATCTATCTACCATATAATTAAAATTTATTATGATAATGTAATGTCAAATATTCTTAACTTATTCAATCAAATTGGAAATGAATCAATCGATCGTGTGTGTGGTGGATAGAAATCTAACAAACAGATATACTTTATTTTCCATTACCACTATTCAATGAATAATTTAATTATTGATTAAAAAATTTATATTACATTTATCATAATTCTATAATGATTTAATTATGAAATTATATATAATTTAATTCCGTCTATTATTTAAAAACATTATGACTTCACTGGTGTATACAGAGGGCTGCCATATAACGAATCGAGACAATCTCTTTTCCCCTTCAAAATTTCATGGAATTTAATGATGATGAATTTATGGAGTATTTTTAATAAATTATAAATTGATATTTATTCTATAATAATAATATATCACCCACTACATTAACATTTCACTCATTATTAGAATGATATCGTCGCACGTGCATACATATGTCCGACCATATCCAAAAAGAAATATGATTAATTGAGAAGGTAAACTATAATTATATAATTGAAAATATATATATAATACAGAAATATGATATATATAATATTAATATAATTTTGGAGATGATGTAATAATTTAATATTTGTATGAACTATAACATTCATGATAAGTCATGCATGATAAAAATTGTTTCTTAATACCCAAAACAATGAGAATTTTTAATTTTTATTATCAAATGTGTGGTAAAATATAATATAGGGATCATATATTTTATTAAAAATATTAATATTGTTTTTTATAGATTAATTACATTCTATAAATAAATATACAAGATGATAAATCATGTTTTTTAAAGGTATCATGAGGTAAGGGTCTTCATGTCATTTCTATTTATTGACTAATATTGTAATGTTATGATCCAAATTTCTTCTATATTGTGTATATAATTCCTCAAATAAATATTATATCATGAATCCTTCATGAATAATATTATTTTTCATTTTCTATTTAATTATTTCATCAATGGGTATTTGATAGGGAATTACTAAGTGGAAAAAAATATTAATTATTAAATATCTTCTCATTTGGTAATATTGAATTATTATTGTCCTTGATATTATAAAATTATGTGTGTAATGGATTTTGAATATATAATGATATATTTAAAGTTTTTACTTTTATATTTATATTTAATATAATTAATTGATTTATTTACTAATTCTTACTTCAACGTTATGATCAATGTAAGGGATTTCATATCAATATCCATTTCATTGAGACATTGTTGTTAATATGCACCAATTATCATTCATATAGTGTATATACTACCCATTTAATTTATTTAACAGGAATAAGTATTTGTATATTAGGATTAATGATTAAATTAGGTTTATTGTACTTGGGGTAAAATTTTATAATTTATCAAAGAGTTAAGTATTATTGTATTATATCACATTCATTTATAATTGTTTAATTTATAATTATAAAATTTATTTTTTATGATAATTTTCCATGTGCAGCTAAATTTTTATTTAATATTCAGATTAATTTATTTTGGATATGATTATTTAATTTAATTTGTTCAATTTATTATTATAGTGTTTATATTGATATTTATCTGATAAACTGGGGAAATATTGATAAATCCTTATCTTTAATAAATAATAAAATTTTTTGATAATGAAAATTGATTCATTTATTAAATTTATTATTATATATTTGAGTAAATCATTATAAATGAACATATTTTTTTGGGGATGGTCAATTTTAGCCCTTTAATGCATTTACATGTCTTATGAGAGTACTTTGTTGGCCAAATCAAATGAGTTTTACACAATTATTTTGAATCATCTTGATAAAGGACAAGAAAGGATATGTGTCATGATGACTGATATCATGAATTATAATAATTACTATTTACCATAATTAATCATTCTATTATTATTATTATTAATCATTATATCTTCTCATTGAGATTTTCTGTAGTCGCATTTCATTCATTGTTTATATAATAAATGGAATGTTGTTTTATTTATTTACAGTGAAATATTAATTATACATTATTAATTTATTATATTTATGTAACTAATTAAATAGAATTTGTTTTTAATTTTTATATCATCCCATATTGATTATTCTATATTTATACCCGATAGATTCCACTATATCTAACCCTTATTAAGAATTAGATATCACCCTTATT
This sequence comes from Viscum album, assembly GCA_963277665.1. Taxonomy (NCBI): domain Eukaryota; kingdom Viridiplantae; phylum Streptophyta; class Magnoliopsida; order Santalales; family Viscaceae; genus Viscum; species Viscum album. The sequence continues at coordinate 939,133,640 of OY728163.1, read as the reverse complement.
TTGTTTAATTTCACTACAATATTATTATTGACTTTTAGAATGAGTTCAATTATTCCAAAATATTTCCCCATTATTATGTATTATATTTTATTTTCCAATATAAAATTGGTATCATGTTTGTATCTGGTTCTCCAACACTTCTTAACTAATCAGTCATTCAAGATTTTACTCCGTGTATCTATGCCAATGAAATATTGTTGGCACTAACATTGAGAAACTAGATTCAGGGTCCCTATAGTTGTTATCAAAGTATTTTTAATAGAAATATTGGGTATTATATTATGGAAAACATATATTACGGATGATATACGAAAGATAAAATTTTCATATAACTACATAATAAAATAATACTATTTTAGAAATGGATAGATTATGTGTTTTTTCATGATATATATGTATTTATGTTTAAACAAATTGAGTATATTTTTATAACAGAGGTACCTGGGGGTAATAAACCCAATATGGGAATGTTAAGATTCTCCTGATGATCACCTGGTGCTTTAAAATATCCCTTAACACACACCTATTCTAACACCATCAAGTGATAATGTTAGAGTAATAATCATTTTAATTATATTATATTATGATAGATTTAAAATAAATATATCCCTGAAGAATTTTTTTTCATTCAGATACTAAAAATGTATAAATGTTAATTTATGTTATAATTTACACCATATTTATAGTTATAAAATAATAATTTATAATTTATAATATTATTAGATAATCCTATATATTCTATTATTTTGGAAGTAATCTTGAATGGAAGTGGGATATTAATAATCATGTCCAATGAAGAAATTTTCTCACTATGTAGGAAAATATTGATGGTATTGTAATGGATCATATCATATAAAAATTAGGAAAATTAAAACATTTTATGAAAAATAAGATTTATGAAATTAAGAAACATATTCCAAAACATGATCCTCCTATGTAAGACTATTTTTTGAGATAAAATCCTTAATCAATTATTTAGAGTAGAAATCCAATAGTATTTGAGAAATATTTTATTTCTATGGAATATATATTTATGGAATAGAGATGTGATAATAATTAAATGTTTGTAATTTTAGTTCATTGTCTCTATGGTGATTCTTATCAATGGTGGTAATTAATATTGAATACTAGGGACGAATATGATTTTGAACTAATGGAATGGAATAGTTTTAATGTGTCTTTCTATGGAAAATATATCCCTCATGAGGGTCAATATAAAATGAAGAGAATGTTCATATTTGTAATAAAAAATTATGTAAAAATTGTTTCTATGTATTATGGTACATTTATAAGGTTTTTGAGCTACTATATGGTTTTCATACAAGACACAAAATGTATTAGTAAATATCTCAATGTTGGGATTAATCCATGTCTCCAATATACACTGATATCTCAATCATTTTCATTATATGAGAAATTTCATTTATGTTTCATAGAAATGTATAAGTAATTCTCAATGTCATATATGTTCTTGAGAAACAAATAAGTTCTTGAATGGACACCAATAAAAATGGAATGCATCAATGAATAATAAGACAATAAATCCATTTACACTATGTGATAATTGTGGAAATATATAATCTATGAAATTATTGAAGGGATTTAGAGTTTTTAATATTTTTGTAGATAAGGGTTATAATGATATAAAAATATTGGGGATGAGAAAAAGAAAATTTATACAATTTTTCAATTATATTTAGTGGGGAACAACCCAAATTAATGTTTGTAGGGTCAAGAGAATCTACCATAAATGAGGCCATAGGAATAAGTCAAAGATTAAATGCTCACTAAAACTAAGGTGGATGTGAACAATGATGTGGTACAAGGTACATTAATCATTAAATAAAATTAAGAAAATGAATTATTTGGTTCAATATATTAACACTACTTGATATGATAAATTTTATTAATAATATTTGATATTTCCCTAGAACATTAATAAATGAATTTCTAGTAAAACCTCACAATGGATGTCTGACTACAACAAGGATGTTTGGAAAACTATCCATTAAGACACATAAGCATGCATTATTTTTTTAACCTGTTTATAATTCCTATTTTTTAATTCCATATATTTCTAGTTATGGTCTAGATATAAAAAAATTATAAATTTTTTTATTTCAATAAAGAATGAAATTGTTAATTTTGAATAATTTTTATAATTTGTTAGTTTAGAGTAGGTACACCATAATTTGAAAAAAATTTATATCCATTTAAAATACCTATTTTGAATTATATTCTTGGGGATTAATAGATAAAATATTCTTGGGATTGATATAATAATATTCAAATTTGGGATTTACCTATTATAAAATAATACATTAGTAAATTTAATTATTAATTCCATTGAAATACGCAATATAATGATGTTCAGTTTTCAATTCATTTAATACATTGTGAAAGACCAACACCATGAACTCTCTATAGAAGATACACTGTGGAATTAGTCTAGTTGAAGAAACAATTAGAGTAGTATTGTGATAAAATATTTATTATTCTTTATGTATAACCATGGGGGGATCATGTTATCCTTATTAAGAAAAAATATATATCCATTAGTTTGTGATTGAATTATTCGGAAATCATTGTCATTACAAAAATGTACATTTATCCTCTACATCACATTGATGTCTTCTTCAATCTACTTCATGAGGCCCATTATTTATAAAAATTTATATTTAATATATTTTTAGTCATTACTGAGTAATGAAGGAATGCATACTTAAAAATGTTATTTAAATTAGGTATAGAAATTATGAGAATACTATAATTTTATTTGGATTAACTAGGTTACACTATATTTTTATGTATTTAATGAACATTTTATTGAAGGAAAATATTAATGATTTTTTGTTTGATTCAAAAAGGATTTCCTTATGAATTTTCCATTCTATCATACTTGGGTGAGATTGTTGAGTCAATAAGTTTTCCTTATGACATTACCATTCCATCTTGTTCTGAAAATCACAATCACCTTCTCCTATAGCAAAATTCATTTTACCATGTGTTTTAATTTCATAAAGAGAATTTTCCTTCCCTAACGAAATTTATCCTTACCATTTTTTTCATTGTTCTTTTTATCTAAGTATAAAATTAGATTTCATAACTAAAACATAGGAATCATATAATAATAGATAAAGAGAATTATAATTTCAAGATACATGTTCTATCTCCGAGTTCTCTGAATTCAGACTCAGAACGTTCTGAGTTCTGGCTCCGAATTATCATGAATTCTAACTCCAAACTTTGTATGTTCAGACTTAAAATTCTAACGAAATCTAACTCGAAACGTTGTATATTCCGACTCAAAATTCTCATGAATGATAACACAGAACTTTGTAAGATCAAACTCCGAATTCTAATGAATTCTAACTCCAATCATTGAATGTTCTGACTCTAAATTCTCATGAATACTGACTAAGAAACTTTTTAATATCAAACTCCAAATTTTAATGAATCTTGAATCCAATAATTTATGTTTTGACTCTTAATTATCATAAACTCTGACTTCGTACATTGTAAGTTCATGTTCCAAATGCTTTTGAATCTAGATTCAGAATTTCCTTGAAATTTGGACTCGATAATTCTATAGAATTATCTTTCCAAATTCCTTATAAAATAGAATCTAAATATCCTTGTATTATAGACACCGACTTTATTTTTGGTTAGACTCTTAATTTTTACATGCTTACATTACAAATATTTGATATTGGGTATTTAATCATATTTTTTCTTACACATGTTTTTGTTATAAAATGATTTTGTGCATTCAGTTACAAACTAATCGTTGTTTGAGTGACACGTTTACATGACCCTCCAAAATTCAAGGGAAAATATGATAATTGGATGAAATAGATGACTATTGGAGTTGTGGCTATAAATAGGATATCATATAGAAGAGCTCACAACATTAATGAACTGCTCTATATCTCTATAGACTACATGTTGTTGAAGTGATTTCTAGAGAGAGACTCTCATGCATAGTGTATATTGAATGTCTTGTTCATATTGGTTTTGGGAAAATTGGAATGTTGTGGAGTATATTATAGGGTTTCTAGGGATAAGAGGATAGAGGTACCGAAGACCTTATTGTTCGAGGGCTTTTTTGCTGAGGAAGACAGAGGTGCCGACTACCTTATAGTTTGAGGACTTCCTTGCTGAGGAAGATAGAGGTGCTGAATACTTTGAAGTTGAGGGCATTCGGGGATAGAAATACAGACTCTGATATTTTCATTTAGGTCTTATACTTGTGTGGGTAATACATACTTTCTAGAAAATATAAATCAAGGGACCTTTATACAAGGTTGTTGGATACCCTTCTATTTGGGGTAAAAGACTTACTAATTATTAATTGGTTTGTTTCATGATTTCCTCAGTTTTTTGATTGTTGAGGAATGTATGACTATCTTATACTTACTTATATATCTATAGTCTGATTTAGTAAGATTCTATGTGCTCTAATGTAGAATATTAATCATTGTAATCTTTTGTTATGTTTTATTTCCATATTAAATTTTCTTGAATGGCTTTATCAGAATCATATTTTTGGGTTCAAGCTAGTTTGTAGAACTACAGGTTCTGTGAATTTCATTGTTTAACCTTGTCAAAAATTAGAAAGGTTTCTAACCAACATGAAAATTTCCGAAATAATTTTTAAACAATACAATTCACCCCCCCCCCCCCCCCTTGTATTCTATGTACTATTATATACTTCATTCAGTATCTATCTTATTTCAATCCTTCATATGGTATTATAGATTATATTATACTTCCCATACCATGTCAATAATTTGTATCAGAGGGATGTTAAACACATACTATTAATCAATTCAACAATTTTTTTTATAAGTTTGGTTCAATCTGAACTAATCTCACAGTTAGATTCAGGAGAGATTTCCTCTTCATCTCTTTTCAGGAATCATCTTTTTGGACTCATAATGTTCGCATTCATATTTTTCTTAGAGTTAATTTTATTCTATTTTTTCATTGTTGAGGAATATTTTCCTTGTTTACAAACATTTATTACTAACAAGTTTGTGTGGAATGTGTTTTCAAAAGATAGCAAGAATCAATGTTGGTTTCATAGACAATCTAAATCCAACAATACCACATATTTTTGATGTGAATGATTATGAATATTGGAGAGATTGCATGAAGAATTATATCAATACTGGAGTGGAAATTTTTTTTATTCTTACTGGAGTTTATAACATTCATGATAAGGAAGTTAGTACTTTCAAAAATCATGAAAAGCATGAATATCAACTGAATTATAAGGTAAACAACACATTTATTTTTTCTATAACTAGAAATATATATATCCAAATTTCTTCTTGTGAAGAAGAAAATTTTATATGGATGAAACTAGATGTTACACACTTTGGAACATCAAAATTTATTGAAACAAGAAGAGCCATGCTCAGAGCTCAATAACCTGGTTTTTTCATTCTTTATGGAGAACCAATATGTAAGTGCAACATTGATTCATGACTATTGTTTATATTTTACAATCTATGGGTGAGAAAGGTTAAGATGATGAAGCCCTTGTTGATAAAATAATTGACATAATTTTTAATGGATGGGAAGCCAAGAGAACTATCATTGATGAGAATAGAAAGGTTACTTAGAATGAAGAGAGATGATTATAACATTAAGAAAAAGAGTGGGAATGAAAGTGTTTATCTTACTACAACATCAAATCATATGAAAGCCATGAATAATGAATGAGTTACAAGATCCTAGTCTAAGACAATTGTAAAATAACCCAAGTCTAGTGGAAGTGAATCTTCAGATAATGAACAAGACAATCTTGCTCGAATGATGAAAAAGACAGCTAGACAGAAGAATATTCGTCCAGATACAAGAAGAAAGAAAGGAATGATAAGAAATATTCAAAAGTTACATGTTATTAATGCAATAGAGAAGGAAATATAAGGCTTGATTATCATATTCATAAGAGAAAGGAACGAAATGAAATGGATTCCAAGAGAAACATAAAGAAGTATTACCAAGATAAAGCTAAGAATATTTTAAAATCTAATGACACTTGGAGTGCCGGTAGTTGTGACTCTTCAGATGACTCATCTGATTGAGAATCTTCTAGATAAAATAATCTTGGTCTAATTGCCTTAATTCCTAGTGAAAATCATTTCTTTATAGATAAGTTATACAATGATTAATTTTTACCAATGTATCTTTGAATGCTAACAATATTTATAATAAATACTATAACTCTTCTGAGGACAAATCATTTTCTGATGAAGATGGTACTTTACATACCTATGAAGAAGTTTCTAGGTTTTCTAAGCTTCATCCGAATAAAAATTCTAAAGTTAACAAAAAGATTGATTAGGAAAATACTAGGATTTATATACTCACTAAAGAGATATCAGGTCTTTCTAAAGATCTTGATAAGAAAAACCTTGATTTTGAAAATATTTCAAAAAATGTTGATGACGTAAATTCTGATAAGGCTAAACATTATAATGATCTAGAATAATTAATTAATATGCAAAATGTGTTCGAGCCTAAATCTATATCTAAAGATAATGTTTTTTGAAAAAATGAACATAGTTATCAGTATAAAGTCAGAAATACTTTCCTTGAGGAAGTGTTTGTCGAACATTACCTTATATAAATATAATTTTGATAAATTATATTCTCAAATACGACATCTAAGGAATAGTTCTGGTTTTGGTTATACTAGTTCTAAAACAATTATTTGAAATAATTATTTTTCTCCTCAATGTGCTCCATTATGCACTATGTGTTAGAGTGGTTGACACTAGGGAAAAATTTGTTCGTTAAACAAAACCAAGTCGTTAGTATTTCCTACAGACTATTTTTCTTTGAAAATGAGGGTACCAAAAATTTTTATTTTTTAAATTTATGGAACCATGAATGTTTGGATTTTGAAATTCTAACTAATTTATTTTCATGAAAATAAAGAATGTACCAACAACAATACATAGTACATGTATAGTGGATATTCACTGCATATGACTGGTAACAAAACCTTCTTTTAAAATATTATCAAGACAAAGGAGGTAAAGTAAATTTCGAAGATAATTAAAAGGGATAAGTTATTGGTATAGGTAACATCATTCTTCTTGGATAAACATTGATTTCAAATGTTTTATTTGTTAATGGTCTTAATCCCAACCTCATTAGTATAAGTCAATTATGTGATGAAGGATACCTTGTTAATTTTATGAATGAAAAGTGCTTAGTACACAATTCCAAGGAAGAGTTTATTCTTTCTGCCCATAGGAAAGATAATGTATATACACTAAACTTAAAAGACCTTAGGATCCAATATCTACCTTGACTTAGTTCAATAGAAGACTTCTCTTGGTTATGGAATAGATGGTTAGAACAATGTAACCTTAGAAACCTATGAAAACACTCTATGAAAAGATTAGTTAATGGTCTTCCAGAGCGTATATTTGATTCTTCAAAAGTCTATGACCCCTGTCAATATGTAAAGCCACATAAATCACGTTTTAAATCAGTTAGTGAAGTCTCAACAACTGATTCATTACAGTTATTGCTTATGGATGTTTTTGGACCAACACAAACTGGAAGCATTAGAGGGAATTATTATGTATTTGTCCAAGTTTATTATTACACATGTTTTACATTGTTCTATTTTCTAGAAAATAAATATGAAGGTTTTTCTTATTTCAAAATTTTTAGAGACGATGTTAAAAATTTGAAAAACCTTCCTATGATAACAATTCATAATTATAATTGATGATAATTTCAAAATTTTGATTTTCTAACCTTTTTGTAGTATAAAAGGTATTACTCATAACTTCTCAACACATAGAACACCTTAATATAATGGTGTTGTTGAAAAAAGAAATATAATTTTTCAAGAGAAAAAAATATCCATGTTGAATGAATATTCTATAGCCAAAAAAAATTAGGCTGATGTTGTAAGTACTACTTGTTATAATATAAATAATGTTTTGATTAGTACTTTTCTTAATTAAACTCTTTATGAGTTATGTAATGGTAGAAAATTGAGACTTTCCTATATTAAGGTTTTTGGTTACAAAGTATTCATTCTGAATACAAAAAATAATCTACAAAAATTCTCACCAAAACCTGATGAAGAATTTTTTTCTGGTTACTTCAAAACATTTAAGGCTTATAGAGTTTTTAACAAAAACACATGTACTTTAGAAGAAACACAACATGTCAAAATTTTTTTAATGTGATCCTTTTGTTTTTAAACAGTCCCAACCTACATCTTCGGATGTGTTTTCAAAAATAGATTATCACCCTTTGTTAGAAGATACTTTTGATAAGAAAATGTATAAGAAGATAACTCTGAAACATTTGCCTTATAATGTTTCCTATCCTATGTTGATGAAAAGGTTTTACAAAACCCAAATCAGTTGTTTCTAAATGATCATCCAACTGATAGTATCATTTGTGATGTAAATAAACCTGTAATGATCAGATGTTCCTTAATAATTGAAGTAGAACATCTACCATTTATTTCCCAATTATAACAAAAAAACTGATGAAGCTTTATGGTATGATGATTGGATAAAATCCATGAAAGATTACATAAATGAATTATAAAGGAATAATGTATGTACCTTGGCTAAAAGACCTAAGGAAAGTTCGGTTATTGGATTCAAATGGGTCTTTAGATATAAGTATTATGAAAATGGAATCACTGTAAAAATACATCTAGACTGGTTACTAAAAAAATAAAATCAACAATAAGAAATAGAATATGAATAAACCTATGCTCTAGTATCAAGACTTGAATCTAATCGTATATTACTTTCCTTTGCAACATTATTCAATTTCAAACATTTTCAAATGGATTTGAAATGGGATTTATTTAATGTTTATGTCCAAGAGGACGTTTTTATTGAACAAACTCCTTGTTTTGAAGATACAAAACATCTTGAACATGTTTATAAACATACCAAAGCATTGTATGAACTTAAGCAAGCCCCTTGAGCTTAGTATGATAGACTTACAAGAATTTTTCTTCAAAATAATTACATTAAGGAAAATTAAGATCCCACCATTTTTAAAAATAATGATAAGAAAATTGTTTTGATTGTTCAAATTGTTTTTGATGACATTATATTTGGTTCAACTCAATAATATTTAACCGATTCCTTTGCAGATCTAATGAAATATGACTTTGAAATGAGTATGATGGTTGAGTTAACATTTTTCATTGGTTTTCAAATTTATCAAAAACTAGAATGAATCTATATATCCCAACAAAAGAATATTAATGATATTCTTAAGATGTACGGATTTGAAAACTCTAAGAGTATATGTACTCCCATCGGTACCTCAAACACACTTGATCATGATGAAGCTGGGAAACCAGTAGATCAAACAACTTTTAGAGGTATTATAGAAAGTTTAAATTACTAGATTTCTAGTTGTCCAGACATAAAGTTTTTAGTATGCTTATGTTCAAGATATCAATCTAGTCCTATGGATTCTCATTTAAAATCAGTGAAAATAATGCTTCACTACATAAAGAGAACCATGGATTTAGGACACTTTTAAACATCTTGAAATTATTTTATTTTAAAATGTAATTCGAATGCGGACTTTGGTGGACGTAGAATGGATAGAAAAAGCACATTCGAAACATGTCATTTCGTAATAGATTTATTAGTTTCATGGTTATTCCAGAAGCAACACTTAGTAGCACATTCCACTACTGATGTTGAATATGTAGCAGCTGGAAGTTTTTGTGCTCAGGTGATGTTGATGCAACAGACACTCAGAAACTATGGTATGAATTTTACGAAGAAAAATTTATGTGATAATACTAGTGGCATTGCTTCAGGAAAACGACCTTCACATCACTCCCATGAAAGACACATAGATATTAGGCATCACTTTATTAGGGATCCCATAGAAAAAATAAGATATCATTCTTCAATTTATCGGAATGCTATATTAAGTTGCTGACATTTTCAGAAAATCATTACCCTCCGATAGATTTGAATACATTAAACATGTGTTAGGAATGATAACCATAAGGTAATCATCCTTATTAACATTCTATTTAAATGAATCTACTTATAGTAATAAATTAATTTTCATTTGGTTAGTGCATTTTTTGTTAGTTTTTCAATTTTGTTCTAAATAAATATTTTCGTAGTGAGTTTTTCAAAAAATTTCTTAATGAAAAGTTACTTTGTTTTTTTTCAAAATTTTCATAATGAATATTTTTTCACTCAAAATTACCGTAAAGAAGATTTTCGTAATGACGATTTATGTACTCAAATTTTTTTGTAATGAAGTTTATCATTTTCAAAAAAAATTCATAATCAAAATTTTCCAGAATATAATGTTTTTGATAGAAATTTTTTCCTCATTACAAATAATTATCCTGGTTATCTGAAAGTCATGTTTCCTTTATTATGTTTTTATATTCATCATTTACTTGCTGGTATTTTCATTTGTTGTAAATTTTTTGTATTCTCTATTCCCTAAATCCGAGTGATTTTAATAAAAAACTTCAAAAGATCGGATTCTATCAAAATTTCTGTGAGGCTATCATATCAATCGTCAGATATGATTAAAAGGATTTTCAACCATTGGATTGAGTTTGGAAGTTTAATCGTCACTTTCAACACCTATAAAAAGGAACCCTGAAGGGTTGTCCCACATCGATCTCAAGCTCTTGCATGATGAAGTTCTGACCCCTAACTTATTCCCGTTCTGAACTTCTCACAGTTTTCTCAATTCCAAATGTTTATAGAAGAATCATCTCTGAATGATATGTCAACTGTCATGCCTATTTCGGAGTGGCAGATCAATATGGAGAGCTTGGTGCATCCAAACTTCCTGGACAAGTATGATTCTATTTTATCTAGGAAAATTTGGTTGAATGGATGGGAAAGCGTTTCCATATCAATGCCAGGAGAAAATGATGTAGTATATCTAGATCGGCTAATAGAGTATTATGAATTAGTTTGATTATTAAAAGAAAATGGAAGAGATATTTTTCCTTCAAAAGCTATGGAAAAACCTATGAGCATTCATACACTAAGGAATCCAGCTTATTTGGAGTTATGTATGAAAGACAAGCCATGTTTTTTCTCATAAATTGGCTAATGATAAACGAATTTTCAATAAGTTTAAGGATATAGAGTGTCTTATACATTCAAATGTCAAGAATCAGAATATTTCACACCTCTCTACAAATAATCAGGTCCATGAACTATTGGTTCAAGGATTTATCATTCTGAGAAAAGGTGACAAGGACACATTGAGGAAGAGTATTATATACATTCTATATTTTCTGGTGAACCTGAAGATGGTGAATTTTATTAAGAATATTCTGATTACGATCGAGAATATCATGAATGGAAATATGAAGTCTCAAGTAATTATGTATCCGGCTATTATTTCTATTTTTTTGGTCAAGTATTTTGAATATCTTAATATTCCTTGTAGTTTAAATCCAAGAAACTATAAAGTTATTCGTTTCTGTGATGGTACTATGAAAATAATGAACATTTGATTTTATAATGTCTCCGGAGAATCTTATGACCTACCATAGGTGGAAGATGAAGCTAAGAAACAAGATGTGACTGAACCTTCCAGAAAGGTTGCAAAGAAAAGGAAGATGAAGAATGTAGAAGTGGAATATAAAACCCCAAAAGCTCAGGACGCTCAATCCGCACCTCCAAAAACTAAGAAACAACAATCATATCCAGAAGTGTTTGTAGCAATGTGGAGGGAAGATAAGAAGAACAGAAAAGAAGGAAGCCCATATTTGGACTAGACCTTACTGAAGCAAAATCCTTGAAAGATAAAATAGCTGAGTATCGTGAAATAGAAGAGAAGGAAAATAAGTAATTGAAGAAGATGATTGAGGCAGATATTGTTTAATCGATGATGAAATCCACTGGGAAAGCATCCGAGATTATCCTCGTACAAAAATATTTTATAGTATAATCTTTACCTGAGACACTAGGTAAAATGATTCTCATTCCAGAAAAAATGAAAGGAAGAGATGAAGAGGAAGTAGTGGAAGAAGTGGAAGAAGAAGAAAGCAGTGGTGACACTAAAGATCTCATAAAGAAAGTTGAAGACTCCCTTAAGAAGGAAAGTCCATCTGAGAAATTTCCAATCTGAACATCAGAGGTAGAATCATTAAGATATGCAACACCATGGAATGATCAGAAATAATATGATGAGAAAGATGAAGATGAAGTGAACAAATTGTATAAGGACGAATTTTTTAATAATCACTTTATTCATTCTGAATATGAGGAGGCATAAGCTGAGAATGAGAAGATAGATGAAGATAAAATTGTTCAGATATCTAATAATGAACATAAATCTCTGTATGAGAAGTTGTTCGAAGAACTGATAAAGGGAAACATGTGGTTTTTGAGACACCCACCAAAACTATTATAATGAATAAGGATACGTTTGGATCATCAATGAGTAAGGCAGATGAACTAGAGAAAGAAGCCTCAGCTAGAAAGGTTTCAGATTCAGAATCATCATCTTTAGGACATGATTTCTTTCTCTAGTCATTAAAGAAGCTAGTTGGTACCATTTCGATTTTCTGAAGCATAGACTCAAGATTCCAGATGCCCTAACAGACCCCAAATTAGAAATCAGATTAAGTGTCCATGGTGATGGATTTTTTTTTGAAACATTAGGCTAATTTCAATAATTTTTTCATTAACTATGAAGCCCACAAAAGATCATGTCGTATGATGACCAGTTGGTCAAGGAATACTATAGAGGATATAAACAATTTGGATGATTTCCCACATAGTGTCAAGGTGGATTTTGAAACCGAATATGGAATTATTAAGGACCTCGCAAGTAGTTTTGATGAAAAGATAACTCTTGAGAAAAATTCTTGGATTCAAGAAGTGAATGATCTTAATGGGAAGTTTTATTTTTTTTCCAAAATCTGGAAAAGAGAAAGAGATCTTTAAATTGAGATATAATAAAATCTTGTTAAGCATGAAGAAGTCTTGAAGGCTCAAGAAGAGGCTCTTAAGTCTCAGGAAGAGAGAATGAAGGCAGTGGAAAAGAAAGCAGTGGATCAAGATCAGCTTCTTAAGTGAGTGGAGGAAGATCATAAAGAGCTCAAAAAGATAAAGACTATAGTCAAGAAGTTGATGATGCAGGAAAAAAAGTATAATTGTGTTCCAATCTGATATTTTATTATATTTTTTTCCTTGTAAAAAATCATTATAATCTTAATGAAATTTTTGGTTACTTGTATTTTGGTTATGTTGTACTATTCTCTCAGGTACCATAATTTTTTTTTCATTCCCTCAAATTCTATTTGAAAATCATAAAGGGGGAGAAAGGAAAAATAATACTAAGTAGAGAAGAAATATCCCTAAGTAAGGGGTAGTTTATATAAGGTACATTTTTCTTTAAAGAGATTTATGTACTCAAGATAATGAAAAATATCATTTCAGAAATCTAGAATATGATCCTTAGTGTTCCAAAGCCTAAGGGGGATTTATTCATATTCATATTTTCCCATATGATATGGGATATATGATTTATTTTCAAAGTATAAAAAATTATTTTCAACACCCTTACTTTCTTTTTTGTAAGGATGTTTGTGCTTTCCAAGAAGGGGGATATTGTTGATTCAATAAGGTTTTCCTTATGACTTGTCCATTCCTTCATACTTGGGGGGAGATTTTTGAGTCAATAAGGTTACCTTATGACTTTTCCATTCCATCTTGTTTGGAAAATCACAAAAAGCTTGACCTATGGAAACTTTCCTTTTACCATGGGTTTTACTTTCTTAAGAAAAATTTTCATTCCCCAAGGATATTTATCTAAAAATTTCTTTTCATTGTTCTTTTTATCTATGTGTAAAATTTGGTTTCATATCTAAAACCTCGGAATCATATAATACTAGATAACGATAATTCTATTTTCAGGATATGAGTTCAGACTCTGAGTTCTCTGAATTCAGACTCTAAACATTCTATGTTCTGACTCCGGATTCTGATGAATTCTGACTCTGAACATTTTACGTTCAGACACTGAATTCAAATGATTTCTGACTCCTACATTGTATGTTCCCACTCGTAATTCTAGTTAATTATGACTCCAAACATTGTATGTTCAGACTCTAAATTCTAATAAATTCTGGCTATAATCATTGCATGGTATGACTTCGAATTCTCATGAATACTAACTCCGAACATTGTATGTTCAGGTTCCGAATTCTTGTGATTCCATATTCCGAATTTCCTTGACATTTAGACTCTAGAATTCTATAGAGTTCAGATTATAAATTCCTTAGAAAATATAATCCTAATATCCCGGTATTATACACACTGAATGTAATTTTGGTTAGACTCCAAATTTTTACTTTCTTACATTCCGAATATTTGATTTTGGTTATGTAACCATATTTTCTCATACACTTGATTTTGTTATAAAACTATGTTGCGCATTTAGTTACTAAGTAATCGTTTTTTGAGTGACACATGTACAGGTCACAAAGAAATTTAAGTAAAAATATGACCCTTGGAGGAAGCAGATGACCATTGGAGTTGCGCATATAAATAGGATCTCATTAGAAATAGCTCACAACATTGATGATCTATTCTCTAAATACAGAGATTATATTTTTTTGAAGTTATTTCTAGAGAGAGACACTCATTCTTAATGCATACTTAAAGTCTTCTTTAGATTATCTTCGTGCCACTCGGATTGTTTCTGAGTATATTCGAGGGCTTCCGGGGATAGGAAGACAGAGGTGCCAACTACCTTAAATTTCAAGGACTTCGTAGCTGAGGAAGACAGAGGTACAGACTTCTTTAATGTTCGAGTACTTCCTTATTGAGGAAGACAGAGGTGCCGACTACCTTGAAGTTGAGGGCTTGCAGGGATATCAAGATAGACTTTGATATTTGTATCGAAGGCTTACCCTGGTGTGGGTATGATAGACTTTCTTCAATATATAAAACAAGGTACCTTTATCCAAGGTTGTTGGATACCCTTCCTTTTGGGTTAAAAGACTCACTACTTGTTTCGTGGTTTGTTTCATGTTTTGCCATGTTTTTTGATTCCTGAAAACAGTATAAATATCTTATACTTCCTTATACTTGTATACATTGATTTAATAAGATTCTATTCACTTTAAGGTATAATTTTCATCTTCGTAAACATTTGTTATGTTTCATTTCTAGATTCACTTTTCCAGAATATTCTATGACAAGATTCACTTTTCCAGAATATTCTCTATTTAACTATTTTAAACAATAGAAATGTTTTTTACCAACTATAAAAGTTCCAATAGAATTTTTGAAGAACACAATTAACCCCCCACCCTGTATTTTGAGAACTATTAGATACTTCATTCCATATCTATCTTATTTCAATCATTTATTTGGAATTATAGAGTATATCATACTCCACATAACATCTAAAAATATATTTAGTGGTATTTATTGATTATATAATGGTGTATTCTAAAATTAATGAGAACCATAAAAATCACTTATGGATTATTCTTGATAATCATAGAATGAAATTATTTTTGGGATATTTTTTAGGTGTGATTCTTATATTCAAATAGTTTCCATTCATAGAATTTTTTTTCCAAGGGTGGAATCTAAGTTGACACTATAAATATAAAGGTATTTAGGAAATTTCCTACAACATTGAACTTAACTGACATAAATAGATTCACTTATATGGAATCTTATTGTTATAGATTTATTCATAATATTCTATGACTAGATTAACCATTAAACAAGAATACATGTAATGTGGATATGTTTAATTAGGAAAATTAATGTGACCAATTTTTTTGATGAACCGATAAGGGGATCGGTCAATCATCTTGTTTTGAATATTATATATTGAAATGATGTTTTTGTGATATACATTGATTCATCGATGAAGGGAATTAGTTTTTTCTTGATTTAAAATGATAAATTTATAGCATAATCATACAAAATGATGATATGAGTGCATAATAGTCATACACAAGATCATGAATTGGAAGCAATAATAATTACATTTAAGATATAGATACAATATATCTATGGGGAAATATGTGATATATTCATTAATAATAAAATCCTAAATTAAATCTATTCTTAAAAAGGGATCAATATGATATAGTGGGGATTGGTCAATTTAATCAACGATAATGATTTAATGATAACTATAGGAAAATAATATAACATAGAAGATGCATTGAGAAGAGAGATCAATGCATTCTAAACCAAATGAAGACCGAGAGGGATCCTAAAGTAATTGATATAGTAAATATTGATGTCGTATGTATTAATAAAGGATTTAAATTATTAATTTTTCAAATGATAGAGAAAGAATATTTATTTGATATGATAAAAAGATATTAATCACGGGATGAAAACATTCAAAATAAAAATAAATCATTGAATGAAGAGAAATTTGCATACATTATTTGTGAATATGGTGTTTTATAATTTTGAAATATACGATCTTTTAAATATATACCAAATATAAAAAATTAGTTCTTCGATTATTATCATAGCTCGAATATATCTACACACCCTGGTGGGAAAATATTTATAGGTGTTTGAGAGAACCTTTTAGGTTAGATAATATAATGTTAGAAGTTATTAATAATGATTCTATATGTTTGTTTTGATAACATGTATAAGTTGTGAGAAAATATCATTGAGGATTCAATAAACCTATTCTTATTCCTTTGTTGAAATGGGGTGACATTAATGTAGAATTTTTCAAAGGACTACCAAATACTCCAAGAGGGAATGATCCAATATGGGTTATCGTTGATCCCCTAAATAAATATACACATTTCCTCGCCATAAGAGATTATTTACCACTTGATTGAATTTATGGGATATATATTATTGATAATTAAATACATAATGGTTCACCTTATTTGATTATGTATGATTGTGACCCCTTATTCAATTAAAATTATGGAAGATCCTTAGAAGGCTCTTGATTATAAACTACATATGTGAACTGTCTACCATCCTCAAAGTAGTGGATAATCTAAAATGACAATTAAAGGAAATTAATTTATGTCATGATCATGTTTAAATAACATTAATGTTATGTAGGATAATTTACTACATTTATTATTGTTTCTTAAGAATAATTTACATTCAAGTATTCAAATAGCTACGCATAAGACATTATATGGATACTGATTTCTTAATCCAATATGTCAGTATGATTTCATTGAAATGAAAATTCTAGGGACATAAAATTATGAAGAGACAAAAATAAAAGTAAAGACTATTTAGGATCATATTAATGTTTCTCAATGAAGGAAAATGAGTTATGTCAACAATTAGGGCCAGGGTTTTAATTTCCATGTGGGATGTGGTGTTTTATTGAAAGTCTATCAATGAATGGGTTTTATAGGGACTATTGTGGATTGGAAGATAAGACACAATTACATTGTCCCCTTTTAATTACTTGAAATAATTGGATCTATTTCAAACTGTTTGTAAATTCCACCAAGACTCTCAAAAGTATATAATTTGTTTCGGATTTCATTGTTAATGATGTACTTGCCTTACCCAACATAGATTGTCACCTATAATGAAATTGAATTGGAATCTAATCTATCCAATTATGATGATACCAACCAAATTATTTATACTCTATAGAAAATATTGACAAATTTGATGTATCATTTGGTTTTGGGACTTTTAACATCTTAAAAAATTGATGAAGCAACATGGGAACTGTAGGTTGTTATGATGAAGAACAACCATCATCTGTTTATATGAAATACCCCCAAATATTTATATGATAAAACTTCTATAGGTGGAAAGAATGTAAATCCCAGATAATTTATGATTTATTTCCATTTAATTAAATTGTATCTATTTGATATCTTTTGATTCACACAACTATGATTTGAAATGAATACAATCCCATAAAATATTATATACACATTGTAATTATAATGTAGTTGTTATTTTGGGGCATAAGAATAGTAAAAAAATAATGAAAATTATCTATTTTATGAGTTAATAAAACAAATAAAATGGATATTTTTTATTATAAATAAAATAACAGTCATATTAAAGGAAAATAGATGTTTTATTAAAACAATATTTGTTTAAAATAAATTAGTTTCATCGAGTCAGGTTCACATATAATAAAAACATTTTTTTAATATTTTATAAAATTTATTTTATATAATGATATAAATTCATGATATCACTATATCAAAATTATTTTGGGTATTATTATCTGGATTTTTACTAAATGTTTAATTTTTTGATATATACGGAAAACTTCTGCTTTTTATTTTGATGATTCCTTTTAATTTAAATTATTTAAATAAAAAATTTACATTTTAAATTGGTTTAAAATTTAATGTATTTTAATTAAATTATAATAAATATTATTTATGTTAGTTTAATGAATTAGATATTTAATTTTGATATCAAAATTCAATATAATTAAAAAAACATCAATTCGGAAACTCTATGTTTGGTCGCGTCTAGGGTTAGAATATTAAATTGTATTCTTAAAAATATATGGAATGAATTAGAAAAAATTTTATTATATACTTATTGTCATTGTAACTTATTTTATTTTGAAATTTAAAATTACAATTTTATCATTATGATTAGTAAAATCAGTACACATTTATTAATTTGGATAAAGTAAAAACTAATTTAACAAAGGTTAAATTAAGAAGATAATGGTTAAAAATGAGATACCAAATTATTCAACATCCATATTATATATATATATATATATCATACTAATCAAAAATATGGTCTTATAATGACCTAGTTTTTTTACATTATATAAAAAAGGGTGTAGTTGATACATTTCAAAAATTCTATTAGTGTCCTCTCCCCCACATATAACATGACACACCAACCCTCTCATTTTCACAATTTAATGTCTAATTTTATTGGACATTAAATAAATAAATAACATACATAATCCCATAAAATTATCTCATATCCATTATTTTGATCATAAATCCATCATTGGATGGATTTTGGGATAAACTGAATGAGGTCATTCATATAAGAGGCAACATTCATAAATGTTCATTTTTATTATGTTAGTTCTTACACCTATCTCAAATATTATTTATTAATTATAATATGAAATTTTTTTCTACAATATAATAATATGTTATTATATTTTTTTAATAACTTATATTTTTCATCACTTCCATAAAATGGGAAATGAAACCATCGATCGAGTGAACAATAGACTACCACCTCGTGAATAGATATAACTTCTTTTCCATTACATCCATTCATGGATGGATATAAAGATGGATTGATAATATTTATATGATTTTTATGATTTTTATTTTTTTTATTAGATAACATATAACTTTTCATTTATCTTCTTCATTTCCATATTGTTAAAAATATGATAATGTCACTCATCTGTATAGAAAATTATCACCTCACAAAGCAATGTGGTTATTCATTCTGTTACACATTACATGGAATATAATTAAGATAAATTTAATGAGTATATATGATATATATATATAATCATATAAATTATATATTATGAATTTTTTCACCAACTATTTTAACATTTCACTCATTAAGGGATAGAAATTATCACTCCTACATACGTATGAAAAACTATCATGATGAACAAATGTGATTCATTTACCATGTCCAACCATGAAAAATGAATTTAAAAATATATATAATAATAAAATGTTATAATTATTACATAAATATTATTCGTTGGACTTTTTAACTATTTAATAGGCATAATAACAATAACATTCATTGAAAACATGCATGAGAAAACTAAGCAATTAACATCAAGACAATAAAAATAATTAAATATTTTTAAAAGAAGTGGTAAAATTCCATAATGGGATCTTATATGATATTATAAATATTAATATGGTTATATTAAATATTAATAAAAATATTAGAACCGTTAAACAAAATATAAATTCTGTTTAACAAAAATTAAGTGTTATGTATGAGACTTTGTTTAAATTTCCCTTCATCGTGGAATATTGTATTTTTTTCACCTAATTGCATTTAAATGATGAATATAGATCCCAATATACATTTGTTTCATTGTTCCTTGAAACATGTGTTCTAGTTTTAAGAATCACTATTTCTGGGTGGTATTCATTAGATTTATTTATAGAACTGGAATATTCCAATGGTTATTTATCAAACGATGACCTACATTTCAAAGGAAGATGTTTGTTATTTTTGAACATCAAGATATATAAGAACGTGCATTGGTTGGGAGGATGGGAGGTTAGTCTCATCACACCCTTTTGTGGGGACTTATTGTCTACTCTGGGACACTCTTTGTAAAATTATGATATTTTCATGAATCCTTATTAATTCACCATGTATATCATAAGTATGACATGGAATTTAAAATCACATATTAACTTATATAAAATTTAGAATCATCAGTATGCATTTAAGGTTCTTCATTAATGGAAAAATCAATATGTATTGAAGGTTTTCCATCAATGGTTTCCACTAATATACTACTTTGAGATTATTTTAATCATCATTGTGATAGTACTGGTTCTTAAGACACTCATTGGGGCACTCTGGAATTAATTTTCATCTAGGGAGAAGAAGGTTTCATTTGTTTTTGGGATTATTCCCATAAAATGGGCTACAAATGTGTCCTTGTAAAAGGAATCAGAACTCTCGTAGTTCGGTGAAACTGAATGGGATATATCATACCTTTTAATTTCATGTGATAAGGACCTAGCTGTATAGTTTAATTTCATGTGGTATGGGCATCCAAGAGGAAGGTTATTAGTCATGCATAGTGTGAGACTTATACTGATGTAGCCCAAGGAAATTTGGAATGAATACGGGTTTCTATATAAGAGTAGACAATGTTGGAAATATGGCCCAAGGAGAACAGAGTTGATTTTGGGTGTTGGGTTTTAATCTCCAGGAGGCTTCCCACATATCCTATATAGATGGGAATCAAATACCACATAGTTCAATTAGTATCATATGAGTATATCCTCCTTTGAGATAGAATATTTTGTGATTACTTCTTGAAAATGACGCCTTGGTTACGTAAGGGTTTAATTTGGGGCTTATCCCTATAAAGGATGCCCAGGTTAAAGGAATTTGGGTTGGATTCATGAAGAGGATATCCAGCGAGCTCGTGCCTAGAAAAGGCATCCTTGTATTCTATATTTAATAGTAGTAAGAGTTTTCATAGTTCATTCAATTGGTAAAATGTTGTGAATAAAAAAATCTCTATGCCCACGTGATTCATGCTCGGTGTGAGATTCAATAGGATGTCAATTATTCGAAAAATGTATTCACACATTCAAATTTTTCATCCTCTTATAGTGGGAGAATATGCACCTATGGTGTCCAACGTGAATGAGGTCAAGGTGACCATGGAAGAGGGTGAGGAGACGAGCCTTCCCTCTGTTCTATTTATATTGGGCATGGGTCCAATGTAAGGAGGAATGGATGATGGTTATGGGGTTACACCAGGATGGCTACCCATGGCGACAAAGCCCAATGAGAGAGGGAATGGGTAACAAAATACTTTTTCCCCATCTCTCCACTACTCATTGGCACCGAATAATATAGGAGGATCAATGATGATACCTCTTATATGAAAATAGAGTGGATTATGCCAGAAAAGTTTCCCTAAAATTGATCCTGGTAGGGGAGATAGACATACCTATCATTTTTTAAAAGAAAAGTAGTTATGAACTGTATCTTCCCCATACCAGAGAAATGAGGTTTCTGGCCATATTTTCGTGAAAGGAGAGGCTAGGACCCAACCCTCCTCCAAACTGGGAACATTAAGAAACTGTTTATGGGAGATAGGTCCATGTGACTGTGGATATACAAACCCAAAAACACTCCATTAATCCTAAACCCATTGTGAAACAAATGTGGGAAACCACTGACTGTGGAAATACAAACCCAAATAGGAGAAACCATGATGTGCCTTTCCCAAAGGTTTGATTGTTTAGGAGGTATTGTTGGATGTCTCAACAGAATCCCTTTCAAACAAGGTTGCCAATGAAAAATATTCCTTTACATGAATGGAATTGAGGAAGGCTTGATAGCTTGTAAAATGAAGAGAGTGAAGAAGGTAAGTGAATCCCGGAGGGGCGGCCATGTAGAGAAAGGTGTGGAAGTATGGGAATGCAAGTAGACTTGGGTTACATGATGTTGACTTATGTGATGAACAAATTGTATGGTAATACATGGGCGATACCTTTCCCAAGCCTTCAAAATTATTCACAAGTGATCCCAGAAGTGGGACGTTAAGTTCCTAGATGAGGAATGGGCGACGTGAAAGTATTTCTGATTATGGGAGGTTGGTAACAACAGTAGTGCATGGGTTATAGTTTACAAACACTAAAAGGACATAATATTATTGATCCTCCCTTAAATCCTCTACCTATGGTGTTGAAAAATACCTTTATGGTTTCAGATGACATGTATTATGTACTAGAGTGACAAGAGTAGTAATTGAGCTTCCGAGAAATTCATCCATACAAAGAATGGCCCCAAGGGTCTATTTAAAAGAAAATATAGGACCCTGGGCGAAAGTAGTTTTGGCAAGAAAGTATGTTGCACGATAGATAGGGGCGAACTAGTAGGTTGCATGCCCCAATTGTGTCACACAGATACGTTGGTCGCCGATGGTGTTTTGGCTAGACTATGGCATCCAGTTGATGATATTTTCTGGAGAAGTGCATGGAACACAATTCGTTGTGTCTAGAACATAAAATATAAAATATAATTTACTATTAATGGTTTTTTTAATATTAAATATGATTTATTTCTTCCATGTTTATTTAAATTGAAGAATCACCTGTGTTAAAGAATATTATATCTCAATTTCTATTTACTGCATAATATTACAAATTTAGTACCCTTGCAATATATATATATTGTAAGTAATATATAAAATATAATATTTTATATCAATATGTTTTAAATGGATTTAAATTTTACAAAAAAAATTCATTGATTATTTATCAATTAGACAATATGATCAATTTAAGGGATTTTATCTCAATTTCCATTTTATTGTGTCATATTTGTTAATATATACCTATTATATTTTATATGGTTTTTATACTGAAATTATTACATATTTAAAATCAATTAAAATTTATAATTATGATTAATTTATCATATAATTTTTATTCTTCAAGTGGTTATAATTTAAAAGTTTCCATATTGGTAATATCCATTGTAAAATCTCATTTTCATTTATGATGTTTTATTTTTTATGGAAGATAAGACATTATTGTGATGATTTTCATTTATTATTAGATTAATATTACATTTAAATATTCTTGTTTGATTTGTATTATAATTTCCTAAGCAGTATACCATTATTCACATGGTGTTTACATTGAATGCTATTGGATTAATTGGGAAAATAGTTTTAAATACATATCTACAAAAAATAGATTTATTTGATGATAAAAAATATTGATTAATGAATTAAATTTATTATACAATATTTGAAGAGTAATTTATAAATTCATACAGAAGTGTTTAAATTTTATATATAGCCCCATAAGTCATCAACATGTCTCATTAGAAAAAACTATTTGAAATATATAATGGGTTTTTACCCATTATTTCTAAATTTTTATGTAAATGGTCTTGAATGTATACGAATCATGATTCATGACATGATTTCTTTCATGAATTTATTATTTTACACATTTATAATTCATATATTATTATTATCGATGTTATTTTTTCTATAATATTATCATCGAGTGCATTTTCTTCTCAATCAATTATTAAATGGAATGATTTTTCAATATTACATAATCTTCATGTCTGGTAATGTAATAAAGTAGGGACCTACATCATGTTAATAGAGTCGAGGTAGTATATTTATTTTAAATATTTATTGTAATAAAATTTATTTTCATGAAGGAATTGGTATATTTTTATTCTAGGTTAAATTTATTTCCATTATTAATAATAAATTATTTACATCAATAGAAACTATATTAAGAAAACTTTGAACCAAACCATTGTTTACTATTATTAAAACCACATTGTATATACACTTTTATAATGACCATATACCATCTATATTAACCCCATATCCTTCAATATATTCATTCGTTATTATCTACCCAAAAAATGTCTGATTCCATTAATTTTACTTTATTATTTTTAAAACACTCGTAACCCTTCATGATATTTTTTTAATCATTTTTGTTTCCATTCTATTAACAATGAATCTCAATTGTGTAAAATATTTTATTGTGTTTAGTGTTTTAAAAATTTTATTAATTATTAATTTATTATCTATTTTTAATATATTAGTAACAAATATTATCATCCATGGAATGTAATAATAGTTTTCATATAGTATTTTATAGGGTAATTTTATTGTAGTATTCTATATTGACGAAATAAATAATTATTAGTTTCATTCATATCGAACATAATTTATCTCTTACTATAGTTTATGTTAATTATAAATAATGAAATGTGTATCTTACGGAAGTAAAATTTATATCGAAATCTATAATTTTGTGTATACAATAATGTATACTAAAATAAATATATTCAAATAATTTATCCAATTCTCCATCAGATACTAAAAAATATATAGACATAAATCCACCTATAAACAAATCCTAATATATGCTACTTATACTGATTAAAGGTGTAAAAACTAAAGAGAAATCATATATGATAATTATGTAATACCCAGTAAGATCTTGGATGTCATGACCCGCCCCCTGGGGCCCATGTCGTGACTACCCCAAGTGTGCATTCCATATGCCCGGGGCTGGCAACTATCACCGAAGGAATATTCCCTAAAAATGGGAAGGCATTGCCTTTATAACCTATAGCACAAAAAACAATGCACATAGCAAGATACAAACTCATGTAAACTGAATAGTAAACATAGTGAGTACAGTATGTAAAATGGGGCGAAATAAAATACCCACTAGAAAGAACATGGAAAACTAGAAAGTACAAGATGGCATATAGGTGAAAAGAATCTCCTGGATCGTCCACCATGAATCCTACATGAAGGGTAGGTACAGCTCATGAACGGCCATCTCTGGGATTCACCTTGTCTAACTTCCACCATCGAGCTGCCTCCAGTCATGGTACTCTCGTCCCTATTCAGCGATGTCCATCATCTACTCCAAACACAACAGGTGGTGGGCATAGGTCATGCAATGGTGAGTATAATGATACTCAATAGAGACCCTGATACCCTCATGGCCTCACAAAATCCACAAAGGATAAACCAAAAGGCATGATGTCAACAAACAAACCTTTTTAGTTATATCCCCATACATATACAAAAGTTATCAAGTATACCAATTTCAATCATGGGGGAAAACGTTCCAACTCAAAGCCCAAAGCTGAACTATTCCACAATGGAAAGAATACCACGAATGCAAGTACCACACAGGTACACCACACAGATAAATACCACAAAGGAATTACTATAGAGGAAAATACCACAAGGTACTGACTCATCTACCACTAGGTATTTCATAGGTATAGTAGTATAGATGATTTGATGTAACTACTGAATCGTATTACTCTGTTAAGAGGTATACCCATGACAGATCAGTAATCATCCAGAGACCCACATAGGATATATTAGAGTTGACCCACAGAGGATCGCTCGGTGCTGACCCACATAGGATCTCTCAATGCTGACCCACACATGATCACTCATTGCTGACCCACACAGGATCGCTAGGTGCTGACCCACATAGGATTTCTAGGTTTTAACCCAAAAAAGATTGCTCGGGTAGTCCCGCATGGAATCCTACCACGGTTCCGTGGGGGACCCTCAATCAAAGACCCACGAAGGATCCCTTCCTCAATTAACAACTAGCTATTGGGTTCCCGCACTATGATTCATCATCTCCGAGAGGGTCCACTCTTCAAGCCATTGGTAGATACTCCAACTGTCAGAAATTCCCACGAATAATTATCCCAAAGGATAGACACATCATTGTGGTCTCAATGCAACTGTCGGGGTGTCAATCAGACACCATGTTTGTATGTTATTATCATTTTCGTCCCGAGGGCACGATTGTATTCATGCTCGATTCAACCCAACATTATCCCATCATTATCTAAATCTCAAGTGGGGTATACCAATGAGACCATCTCGCTCCATGGTTTCCAGCACCTATGAAGGTTTTTCAAAGAGACACCCGATGATGGATCTTTCCTTCTTTTCCTTCTCTGACATTCCTCATTTCTACTTTTATTCTTCATTTTCGTTCACATGTGTGCTTCTAAATCCCTATTCCACCCTATCTTGCTCCGCCATCATGATTCCATGCACCTCTCCTAGTTCGCGATGGATAAGAGGTTTGAAAAAGGCTTTAGGTTTTTGTGGTTTTGTGAACATAGGGGTTTTAGGTTCTACTAGAGCCGGACTGTTTCTAGTCTTCTGCCTCTTCAAGTTTTCTGGTGTTCAGAACCCTATGACGATAAATCCTAGCTCTAACATCTAGTTTCTCTGCACCTCTACCTATCGGATCTAGCGCATGGGAAACTATGATGTTTATGGATGTGCGGAACGACCACATTTGGTACTCCTTGCACAGATTGTGTATATTTTATCTAGTGAAAAGGGTTTTTGGTATTTTGAAACCCTTTTTGATTCATCCTCAAGGATTTTGGTGATGTTTTTGTGTTCTATTTTATGATTTTTTATTCTTTTTAATATTTGTTCGGTGGAAAATTTATTTTGGTTTCTAGTTTAAGTGTTTTTTGTTTCTGTTTCAACATTAGATGTCATGGAGGTGAAGAGGTAGGATCTCTTCTGCATCGATAGTCCTCGCATTTTCTTACCATGATTCATCATGAAAAAGCATTCTTTTTATTTTCTATGGTTCTTGGAGGCCACCATTCTCTCTGAGGTAGAGATGTGTGGAGGTTTTCAAAGTCCATTGTGATGTGAATATGAGTGGGTGGATTCAAGAGTTTGAAACTAATGACATTTCAATTGTGGATGAAATGGTTGTGTTTCGGTTCCGGTGATGATGAAGCTGGTGATTTAGTGCTGGGGGATGACACAATGTTACTTTGATGGGTTTCATCATTCTGGTTGTGGTGGTCGGAGATGAAATTAGCAATGCTAAGGCGGTGAGGAAGTTTTCTATTACTGACATGAAGACATGATGTCTGATAAGGTCCAATGATGTTAGGCCATCATTTGGATGATGGCAGCAGTTCAGATTATAAGTCTTCCTATAATAAGGATTATGATGGGTAGCTCATGGTTTGTTGCTGAATTGGGATGTTTATATGAACTTTGGTTTTGAAATTTGAATCTTCTATTTTCAATTTCGGATGATGGATGGGGTGATTTTGGTGTGAACTGGTGGCTCTTTCCTGTATGGTTACCACTTACCAAAAAGTGGATTTTATTAAATAAATTAAAAAAAATATATTGGAGTGGTGTTGGGTTGAAACTGGTATGTGTCCGGTCCTACCCGGTCCTCCCGACCCAGCAAAGGTCAACCCGGTTTGGGTCGACACAACCTGATCCACTGGGTCCAGCCCGTCCATCTCTGGTTATCCCGACCTAGGTGGCGTAGAGGCCGCATTGTAACATCCCAAGGTTTTCTAAAAATAAATTGAAAATGCTTGAAATTTTGTTTAAGGTATATATTTATAAGTATCCTTTAAACATAATTTTATTTCTTCTATGTTTTGAATTTCAAGAAATTGTCATCTATAATTGTGTTCAGTATGTTATTTAGAGTCTGATGGAACAAAATTGTTTTTGGTGAATAGTAACATGCCCTTATGAATAGTAATATGAATAGTAATATGACCTCATGAATAGTAAATAATAATAATATTTTATTTTCCCATCGAAATAGGATAATGGGATCTTAATTAATTTTCCAATGTCACATAAAACTAATTGCACTTTAATATTGTTATTTTTCAAATTAACTGTGACCTTATTTAAAAATTAAATTAATAATATTTAGAGAATTATTTTTGAAAAATGGAGTTCACTTTTGAATTCTAAACGTCGAAAAATGGAAGGGGTAAATTTCTGGTATTTTTTTGAAACTCATGAATTTTCAGTGAATAGTGACATACGATAAAATACCGTATAATCAATGTATTAGTAAATATGCACTATTTATGACATCATAAGTGATTCAAGGCCACTTTCTTCGAAATCACCTGATATTATTACTATTTAGGGCCACTTGTTTTGATATTATTCATAGTCTTGATAAAAATATTATAATAATGATTAAAATAATCTAAAAAACCTCCCCTCCTCCACTATAAATACCACCCTCACTCTCCTCTTCCTCCCACACCTCTCAAGCCTTGAGCATTGTCTAAATTCTGCCCAATTACCTCCCCAATATTCCTCACCACGTCCTAGAGATTCTGGTCTCACCAAAAGACCATGACCAAAGCCCTTAAGGAGGATCTCAAGGAGAAGAGATGAAGAGGTAAACATCCTCTTTCATTTTCATTCTTTTCTTCCATTTTATGTTATTCTCTTCCTTTCCCTTTGTATTTTGTTGGGATATTTAATTAAATATTTCCCCTTAATGTCCAAATTTTATATGATTGATTAGATATTCCATTCCTCTCATCAATCTTGTTTTTATGAAATTTTAAGAGGCGCTGTTAGGCTGCCGATTTTTTTGTAAGAAATGTCTCATGTTTTCTTTATTTCATGATTCCTTCCTCTTCTTTCTTCACCCCCTCTTATACAAGAGGCATGAAATCTCCAGAATCATGTATATTATGGATGTTGTCATTTTTATGGAAAATTACAAATCATTATTCCTCTCCTCTCTCACTTATTTAATGAATCAAAAAACATTGTCCATTTGTGTCGAATTACCGATACCGTGGATGATGTATTTTTAATTTCCGTTAATTCATTCAAGCCTGGTCATGAAACCATTTATATGGTTGAACCAGTTTATAATATATGTTTTATGACTCATATAAGGTTCTGGAATTCTTTTGTACTCATGATTCACATTTATAAGACTAAATGAAGTTGTACTTATCAAAGAACCACTTAAATGATCTAAACGAACATAATTAATGTTTTAACTTATTAATAATCATCATATAAAGCATAAAAGTGTTAAAAGGTAAAATTTATGGTACTGGTAATATGTAAATACTACTCCTTTTCAATTCTGGAGTTTCACTTCCAATCAACAAGAATGATTCATCATGAACCGATCGTGAAAATCACAAAAGAACTCACCAAAAATAATAAAAGGAACAAAATACTAACAAATAAGGGGTGAAATGAGGTTATGAAGTGACCATATAAGATGTTATAAACTTGAACATGTTTCTGTAAAATACTAATAACAGTATTTTAACCATTACACAGGAGGTTTTAACAAATTTTATGTAAGACAAGATTAAGGTAAGGGTTTCTTCATCTCACTTCCATTTTTGTGAGATATTTTGTAATCACTATTATTACTTTGTATGGTGTGTGTATACTGCCCATTATTGTCTCATATCATGAATATCTTTATTTTTATGATATTAAATTTATCATTTGACAATCATTAATTTTGGGTCATACAAATCAATTGATTACAAAGTTGTAAGGGGTTCCTCGTCTCACTTTCATTTTGTGAGATTTTAGTCGTTTGCTGCTTCTTTCTTGTATGTGGAATATGTGAACTGTTATTTGATATATATAACAACATTATTCTCTTTATATTCATGTTATTAAATTATCCAATTGATATTTATAATGTTCTTATCATATGATTCGACCGATCACATTGTTGTAAGGGAATTCTTAACCCGATTTCCATTCTTTGGGTTAACATTCTACTTTATAATTTATGTGCTATTTAATTTTTTTTGTGTGATGGGCTCTGTTTATATTATGTATAATTATGTATATTTACAGAGTATATACATATTCCATCCACTCAATTAAGTCTCACATCAAGTATATGATGTTTATAAGGGACTTTTCTTCTAAAATCCTCTTTTAAAATTCTGTTTTATAAGATTCAATGGCAATGTTTTTATGCTATTGTTTATGTTGTATGATTATGTTTTGGTTATTGGACATTGTTTATGATGATGGGTGGTACCTATATTTCCCTCCAATTCATTGGGTATGAGTATGTTGTAGGTCGGCCGTATGGTTACTCTAAGTGTAACTGTGATGGTTACACAAAGTAAGGTAGCCGTGAGGGTTACAAATTTTAAGGTAGCCAAGATGGTTACAAGATTATGTAAGTAATGCCATAATATACCTCTATGATTATAATTATGTTTGTGTGGATCTTGTGTAAATCTCATGTTACTCTAAGTAAGATTTTATGGGTGGAAAGCATGTCTTTTGAAAATGTTTTCATACGTCATGTGTATTCATGGACTAATGTGATTTTTCCTTCTTTTTCATACCTTACTGAGATTTTGTGCTCATCCCAAGTTTTTAAATGATTTTTCACAGGTTAATGACGAGTAATACAAGGAAGGAAGACATGTTAAATGTTGAAGAATTGTCAAGGAGTCTTGTTTTGTGTTTTAATGTTTTATTTTCTGAGGATAATGGGAACTGATTTTATGGTATCCACTATGTAACAATGTGTAATGTTATGAATGATTTGTCTTAATTCTCTAAAGCTCTAAACATGAAAAGATCCTGAATGTATAATGAAGTGTTTTCTTAAATAAATTCAAGATTATGTATGAAATAAGTGCGGGTCCTTATAGTTCGTATCAAAGGATGGTTTAGATAACTTTAGGGGTTAAGGTGATGCTAATAGAATACCATAAATAATTCTCACACTATGTTTAATTTGTTATAGAATTTAAAGATTACCATGTTGCTTCATCTAAGAAATGTTTGTTTAGAATGGTTGTCCGCAGAAGGAACATGGATGCTGAAGAGGATAGGCACCGACAGAATGACATCCTTCCTGATCAACAGCCCGGAATGGTAGGGATTGGGAGCGAGCAGTTTGTGACAGTAATGGCTCAGCTAACACAGGCAATAAATGGTGGTGGCATCCATGCAAGAGGACAAATAGACGTACCCCAATGGAACATGACAGTGGTGGAACATTTTATGAGACAACATCCTCCTGCATTCAATGGATCTTCTGACCCAGTGGCAGCAGAAGGATGGATTAAAGCCCTTGAAAAGATATTTGATGTTATGGGATGTTCGGACAATCAAAAGGTATGACTTGGCATTTATCGTTTTGAAGGGGAAGCTGATCAGTGGTGGTCAATGGTAAGGAATATCAGGGGTAGAGAGGATTTTGATGCTTTGTGTGGGATGAATTTAAAAGTCTTTTTCTTGAAAAATATTTTCCTAAGGTGGTGCGACTTAGAATGGAGAAACAATTCCATTAACTGAAACAAAAGGAGGAAGATTCAGTGGCTATGTATGAGGCGAACTTCACCCGACTGGCGAGGTATGCTCCAAATCTTATTCTGGATCTTGATAGCAAAATCAACCGCTTTTACATAGGATTGAAGACAAGGTATCGAAGGGCGTTGGCCTCACGTGAATTCAAAAGTTATGAGAAACTTGTACGATGTTCTGAGTGGGTAGAGATGGAGTTTGCTGACGATCACATGCAATTTGGAAACAAAGAGAGGAAGAGGTCCAATTGGAAAGCAATGGGTAAGAATCAACCAATGAAATCTGATGGTAAGAAAATACAGTTTCCAATTTGTGAAAAGTGTGGCAAGAAGCACCCTAGGGAATGTCTTATCAAAATTGGGAAGTGTTTTAAATGTGGTAAGTTTGGACACATGGCCCGAGATTGCAATGAAAATGATCCAAATACTAATCATGATAAGCAAACTGTAAAGTGTTTTAAATGTGGTGAGATGGGTCACTATGCAAATGCATGTCCAAAGAGGGATCCAAATGATGCAAAGAAGTCAGACTACAAGCAGAAAGATGTAGTGAGATCCTTTGCGACTACGTCAGCAGATGTTGGGCCATCCAATGAAGTTGTATCATGTACTTTGTTTGTTCACTCAGATTTTGCTAAAGATTTGTTTGATACGGGGTCTACACATTCTTTCATCTCTGGGAAATTTTCTAGTGAATTGGAAATATCACCTCAACAAATGATACCTGAACTTGTTGTTAAAACACCAGGGGGAAATGTTATAGAAAAGAGGAATTATAAGAAGATTTCTATTTTGGTATGTGGAACG
Source organism: Viscum album (assembly GCA_963277665.1). Lineage (NCBI taxonomy): Eukaryota > Viridiplantae > Streptophyta > Magnoliopsida > Santalales > Viscaceae > Viscum > Viscum album. The sequence goes on along the minus strand of OY728163.1, from coordinate 939,101,445 downwards.
ACTTTACCGGCAAACCTTGTTGTTTTACCCTTAGTCGAGTTTGAAGTTATTCTGGGGATAGACTGGCATTCTGATTATCATGCTAAGATTGACTGTAGAGCTAAAGAAGTTGTTTTTCGGAAAGAGTTTCAGTTTGTATACAAGAATGAACCCATACAATTGATAACATATCAAGAAGCTGAGAAACTACTGAAAGATCGAAATGAAAGTTATCTGGCTCATATTGTTGAAAACAAGGGAACTATTCAAATTAATGATGTGCCAGTGGTAAATGAATACCTTGATGTTTTTCCTGAGGAGTTACCCAGTGTCATACCTAAACGAGAAGTCGAATTCACAATTGACTTAGTTCCTGATGCTAAGCCAATTTCAAAACCCCCATATCGTATGGATCCAATAGAACTTCTTGAATTGAAAAATCAGTTGCAGGATTTTCTTGTCAATGGCTTCATTCGTCCTAGTACTTCACCATGGGGAGCCCCAGTTTTGTTTTTTAAAAAGAAATATGGTTCCATGAGACTTTGCATTGATTATAGAGCTTTGAATAACATCACTGTTAAAAACAAGTATCCTTTGCCTCATATTGATGACTTGTTTGATCAGCTCTCGGGAGCTCAGTACTTTTCCAATAATGAATTGAGATCTGGATACCATCAGCTGACGGTGAAGGAGGATGACATCCCGAAAACAGCCTTTCGTACTAGATATGGGCATTATGAATTTGTTGTTATTCCATTTGGGTTAACTAATGCACCTGCTGTATTCATGAATCTTATGAATAGAGTATTTCATGAGTTCTTGGATAAGTTTGTGGTTGTATTTATTGATGACATTCTGTTTTTTTCTAAAAATAAAGAGGAGCATGAAAAACATCTAAGGGTTGTTTTACAAACTTTAAAAGAAAAGAAACTATATGGAAAATTCAGCAAGTGTGATTTTTGGTTGCAAAAAATTTCTTTTCTTGGGCACATTGTAAATAAGGATGGAATAACAGTTGATCCTGCCAAAACAAAAGTAGTTGACGAATAGCCAAGACCCACAAATGTTACAGAGATTCGTAGTTTTCTTGGATTAACAAGTTATTACCGATGCTTTGTTAAGAACATTGCACGGTTATCTTGCCCAATAACTAAGTTAACACGGAAAGGGGTTAAATATGTTTGGACTGAGGAATGTGATGTTTGTTTTCAGGAACTAAAGAAGAGATTGGTGAATGCTCCAGTTTTGGCCTTAACTTCCCGGAATGGTGTGTTTGTCATCTACAGTGATGCTTCTTTGAAGGGACTTGGTTGTGTTTTGATGCAGAATGATCAGGTAATTGCCTATGCTTCAAGAAAACTTAAACCTCATGAGATGAATTATCCCACACATGATTTGGAATTGGAAGCTGTGGTTTTTGCTTTGAAAATATGGAGGCATCATCTATACGGAACCAAATGACAAATATATACTGACCATAAAAGTCTTAAGTATATATTCACTCAGAAGGAATTAAACATGAGGCAGAGAAGATGGCTAGAACTGATAAAGTATTATGATTGCACGATTAATTACCATCCTGGAAAATCAATCAAAGTAGCGGATGCCTTAAGTCGGAAAAATCATGCATCATTAACCATGCTACGTTTGGAACGTGATCCCTTGATTAATGATTTGATAATTTTTGGCTTAGAAGTTGTTGGTGCAGGGAATATATCTGTTTTGTTTCAGGTTTCAGTGCAGTCTTCGTTGTCAGATAGAATTATGAAAGCGCAGAGGGATGACCGTGAGCTACAGAAAAAGGTAGAATTGGTTAAAATGGGTAATTTTCTAGAATTTAATCTTGATAAAGATTGTGTTTTAAGGTTTGGAAAAAGGTTGTGTGTGCCTTGTGATTCCCAGCTGCAGAAAGAATTGTTGTGTGAAGCTCATAGTTCTCCATTTTCTATTCATCCTGGAGGTACTAAGATGTACAGAGACTTTCGGGAGTATTACTGGTGGAATGGGATGAAAAGAGATATTGCTGATTTTACAATGAAATGTTTGACATGTCAGCAGGTTAAAGCAGAGCGAAAGTTACCAAAGGGGATGCTTCAGCCTTTACCAGTGCCAAAATGGAAATGGGAAAATATATCCATGGATTTTTTGGTGGGTCTACCAAAGACTTCTCGAGGTAACAATGCGATATGGGTTATTGTTGATCGGCTAACAAAGTCTGCTCTTTTTCTTTCTATTCGAGATACGATGACATTAGATCAGCTTTCTCGATTGTACCTCAAAGAGATTGTCAGGTTACATGGAGTTCCTCTTTCCATTGTGTCTGACCGAGATCCCAGGTTCACTTCTAAATTTTGGAAGGGACTTCAGAAGTCTTTGGGCACAGAGTTGAATTTCAATACAGCTTTTCATCCTCAATCAGATGGGCAGTCAGAACGCACAATTCAAACTTTGGAGGATATGATTCGAGCTTGTTCAATGGACTATCAGGGAAGTTGGGATCATCATCTTTCACTAGTTGAGTTTTCTTATAATAATAGTTTCCATTCCAGTATTCAGATGGAACCTTTTGAGGCCTTGTATGGAAAGCGGTGTCGGACTCCTGCGTTTTGGGATGAAGTCGGTGAAAGAAAGTTGATGGGGCCAGAATTAGTAGAATAAGTGGCTGAGAAAGTGAGGATGATCCAGCAACACATGACGACAGCTCAGAGTAGGCAGAAAAGTTATGCAGATAACAGAAGGAAAGACTTCTCTTTCAAGGTAGGTGACTATGTTTTCCTTAAAATATCACCTTGGAAAAGTGTAATGAGTTTCGGTAAGAAAGGGAAACTAAGTCCACGGTTCATCGGTCCTTTTTAAATCTTGGATAAAGTTGGAACAGTTGTGTACCGCGTAGCCTTGCCTCCAAGCTTGTTTCAGGTACACAATGTTTTTCATGTTTCGATGTTGAGAAAGTATGTTCCAGATTCATCACATGTCTTGAGGCCAGAAGAAGTTCAGCTTGCAGAGAACCTTTCTAATGAATAAAAACCGGTTCGGATTCTTGATCGAAGAGAACATGTATTGCGGAATAAGGTAATCCACCAGGTAAAGGTTTTGTGGAGAAACCACATGGTTGAAGAAGCAACATGGGAGTCTGAAAATGCTATGAGGGAAAAATACCCTCAGCTGTTTAATAAGTAAATAAAATTGCGAGGACGCAACTTCAAGAAGGTGGGTATAATGTAACATTTCAAGGTTTTCTAAAAATAAATTGAAAATGCTTGAAATTTTGTTTAAGGTATATATTTATAAGTATCCTTTAAACATAATTTTATTTCTTCTATGTTTTGAATTTCAAGAAACTCTCATCTATAATTGTGTTCAGTATGTTATTTAGAGTCTGATGGAACAAACTTGTTTATTTGGTGAATAGTAACATGCCCTTATGAATAGTAATATGAATAGTAATATGACCTCATGAATATTAAATAATATTAATATTTTATTTTCCCATGGCAATAGGATAATGGGATCTTAATTAATTTTCCAATGTCACATAAAACTAATTGCACTTTAATATTGTTATTTTTCGAATTAACTGTGACCTTATTTAAAAATTAAATTAATAATATTTAGAAAATTATTTTTGAAAAATGGAGTTCACTTTTGAATTCTACACATCGAAAAATGGTAGGGGTAAATTTCTGGTATTTTTCTGAAACTCTTGAATTTTCAGTGAATAGTGAAATACGATAAAATACCGTATAATCAATTTATTAGTAAATATGAACTATTTATGACATAATAAGTGATGCAAGGACACTTGCTTCTAAATCACATGATATTATCACTATTTAGGGCCACTTGTTTTGAGATTATTAATAGTCTTGATAAAAATATTATAATAATGATTAAAATAATCTAAAAAACCTCCCCTCCTCCACTATAAATACCACCCTCACTCTCCTCTTCCTCCCACACCTCTAAAGCCTTGAGCATTGTCTAAATTCTTCCCAATTACCTCCACAATCTTCTTCCCCACGTCCTAGAGCTGCTGGTCTCACCAAAAGACCAAGACCAAATCCCTTAAGGAGGATCTCAAGGAGAAGAGATCAAGAGGTAAACATCCTCTTTCGTTTTCATTCTTTTCTTCCATTTTATGTTATTCTCTTCCTTTCCCTTTGTATTTTGTTGGGATATTTAATTAAATATTTCCCCTTACTGTCCAAATTTTGGGTGATTGATGAGATATTCCATTCCTCTCGTCAATCTTGTTTTTATGAAATTTTAAGAGGCACTGTTAGGCTGCCGAATTTTTTGTAAGAAATGTCTCATGTTTTCTTTATTTCATGATTCCTTCCTCTTCTTTCTTCACCCCCTCTTATACAAGAGTCATGAAATCTCCAGAATCATGTATATTCTGGATGTTGTCGTGTTTATGGAAAATTACAAATCATTATTCCTCTCCTCTCTCACTTATTTAAAGAATCAAAAAACATTGTCCATTTGTGTCGAATTACCGATAACGTGGATGATGTATTTTTAATTTCCGTTAATTCTTTCAAGTCTGGTAATGAAACCATTTATATGGTTGAACCAGGTTATAATATATGTTTTATGACTCATATAAGGTTCTGTAATTCTTTTGTACTCATGATTCAAATTTATAAGACTGAATGAAGTTGAAATTATCAAAGAACCACTTAAATGATCTAAACGAACATAATTAATGTTTTTACTTATTAATCATCATCACATAAAGAATCAAAGTGTTAAATGGTAAAATTTATGGTACTAGAAATATGTAAATACTACTCCTTTCCAATTCTGGAGTTTCACTTCCAATCAACAAGAATGATTCATCATGAACCGATCGTGAAAATCACAAAAGAACTAACCCAAAATAATGCAAGGAACAAAATACTAACAAATAAGGGGTGAAATGAGGTTATGAAATGACCATATAAGATGTTATAAACATGAACATGTTTCTGTAAAATACTAATAACAGTCTTTTAACCATTATACAGGAGGTTTTAACAAGTTTGAAGTAAGACAAGATTAAGGTAAGGGTTTCTTCATCTCACTTCCATTTTTTGTGAGATATTTTGTAATCACTATTATTAATTTGTATGGTGTATGTATACTGCCCATTATTGTCTCATATCATGAATATCGTTATTTTTATGATATTCAATTTATCATTTGACAATCATTAATTTTGGGTCATACAAATCAATTGATTACAAAGTTGTAAGGGGTTCCTCGTCTCACTTTCATTTTGTGAGATTTTAGTCGTTTGCTGCTTATTTCTTGTATGTGGAATATGTGAACTATCATTTGATATATATAACAACATTATTATCTTTATATTCATGTTATTCAATGATCCAATTGATATTTATCATGTTCTTATCATATGATTCGACCGATCACATTGTTGTAAGGGAATTCCTAACCCGATTTCCATTCTTTGGGTTAACATTCTACTTTATAATTTATGTGTTATTTAATTTTTTTTTGTGATGGGATATGTTTATATTATGTTCAATTATGTGTATTTACAGAGTATATACATATTCCATCCACTCAATTAAATCTCACTTCAATTATATGATGTTTATAAGGGACTTTTCTTCTAAAATCCTCTTTTAAAATTCTGTTTTATAAGATTCAAAGGCAATGTTTTTATGCTATTGTTTATGTTGTATGATTATGTTTTGGTTATTGGGAATTGTTTATGATGAAGTTTGGGACCTATATTTCCCTCCAATGCATTGGGTATGAGTAAGTTGGAGGTCGGCCGTATGGTTACTCCAAATGAAACTGTGATGGTTACACAAAGTAAGGTAGCCGTGAGGGTTACAAATTTTAAGGTATCCCAGATGGTTACAAGATTATGTAAGTAATGCCCCAATATACCTCTATGATTATAATTATGTTTGTGTGGATCTTGTGTAAATCTCATGTTACGCTATGTAAGATTTTATGGGTGGAAAGCATGTCTTTTGAAAATGTTTTCATACGTCATGCGTATTCATTGACTAATGTGATTTTTCCTTCTTTTTCATAACTTACTGAGATTTTGTGCTCATACCAAGTTTTTAAATGATTTTTCACAGGTTAATGATGAGTAATACAAGGAAGGAGGACATGTTAAATGTTGAATAATTGTCAAGGAGTCTTGTTTTGTGTTTTAATGTTATATTTTCTGAGGATAATGGGAACTGATTTTATGGTATCCACTATGTAACAATGTGTAATGTTATGAATGATTTGTCTTAATTCTATAAAGCTCTAAACGTGAAAAGATCCTAAATGTATAATGAAGTTTTTTCTTAAATAAATTCATTATTATGTATGAAATAAGTGCGGGTCCTTATACGCATGGGCCGCGAAGGCCCAGGGCGGCGTAGGCTACAGAGCGGCGAAGGTCACGGGTGACGCGGTGGGGCTGAGGCCACGGGCGCCGCGAGACAGCATAAGGCATTTGCTGCCATGGGGAGGCAGAGGCCATAAGGTTCATGGGGAGCGGTGGCTGCGACGAAAGATGCGACGGTGAGGCAGAGGTTGTGGGGCACGGAGGGCATGGTGCGGGGGAGGCTGCAGTTGTCTAAGGCCAAGGGCGAAGGAGCACTGCGGGGCGCAGAGGCCGTGGGGCACAGAGTCCGTGGGGCGGCAGAGTGACGTGCCTTCCTCGACGGCCATCTTGACTGGAATTCCTTCCTCCATCACCTTCGTCACTGTTATCGAGTTCCACAGGTGCCAACCACCGGCACCAGTCGATGTCACCATTGCGAAGATCACACAAAAGGTCCAAAAGATTTTCGGAGGGGTTGGGCCATGTTTTTTGGCCTGTACCCTCTGTATTAGGGCGATATCATACAGATCAAGGAATATGATTCAATGTGAGTAGGAATTTAACATTGATCATCTTAAAAAACACCCCTTCCTCAAAGTTTTGTTGATGATTTTCTACTGCTGAGACGGATTATCTTTTGTCGATCCCAAACCAAGTCTCCTCCAACAGCATCAGTGAGGAGTGGAAAAAGATGAATTCTGTGAGACAACATTTCCTTGATATTTGGTTCGTTCATCATTGGAGATCCTTCGACTAAGTTTGGAGAAATATTCGTTGAAGGAGATGAGTTCTTCTTTGGCGTACATAGTTGGAGGATGAGTTTCTCCATGATTCTCCATATCTTCTCCCTTTCCCCAATTCCACCAAAAATATAAAATCCCAATATAATAGAATAAGTTATCTATTTATTTAGTTGGCATAAATTCAAATTGTGTTAATTAATAAATTGAGGTGGTTGGCACCATTAATGTGGGAGGATACCAAATTTGACTTCCCTCATTAAAGAGGGAGTCCAAGAGGATTCTCACATTAAAGAATGAGTTATGGGGTTCGGCTGGTCCCCATCCTAAAATTCATATTGGGAGGTTTTGGGCTCGGTGGTCCCCACCTCCATAACCTCACATTAAAGGTTTCAACAATAATAAAAAATTTAAAAAAATTTATTTTATTCTATTCTTCCATGAAAACCCCAAAATCTATCATTCACCCTCGACCTACTGTGGTTGAGGTAATGGTCTCCTTAAGAGAATATTGGCGTTGTATGTTCAACGGTGCCCTCGTATTTCAATTCCAAGCACCGATCAAAAGTTACAAAAACATTCTCGTACATTTACTGAACGTAACTGAAAAAATGTTCAAAAATTCATTCCGAGCACACCGAGCATTGAAATCCCACACCGTCTATTTTCACTGACTCGTAAAATTACCATATATTTAAAAAAACATTATATGGATATTCCAGGTCATTACATTCTCCCCACATCAGGTATTTGCATCCCCAAAAGGCACATCCCAAAATTAGGAAATGATTTGGGGGGTACTGAGCACAAATATGAGCCTCCCTCTCCCATGTTCTCTCCTCGAGGCTCTCGTGCTACAAACGAACCCACACCAGAGGTATCGATCAACCACGAAGGACCTGATCTTGTCGATCCTCATTATCAAATGGAACCTCCATAAAATTTTCCACATCATCATTTTCCAACTCTCTATGGTAGATGGCGTGGGAATGTTCATTCACATATCTTCTTAGCTGGGATACATGGAAGACATCATGCACCCATTGCAACTCAGGTGGAATAACTAAGCGGTATGCAACCTTTCCAACTCTGCTGAGGACCTAAAAAGTTCTAATGAATCTCGGAGATAACTTGCCGCCTCAATCAAATCTCCCCAAACCCTATTGATGTGAGACCTATAGAAAGACATGGCCACCATTTTCATACTCTAGAGGTCAATTTTTACTATTGGAAACCGACTTTTCCTACTCTGTGTAGTCTTCATCTACTCCTGGATGATCTGCTCCTTCTCTATATTATAATGTACCATCTCTGGTCCCACTAGTGTTGAATCCCCTAGGTCAGTCCAGAAAAAAGATGATCTTGATGTTTCCCATACAATACCTCAACAGTTTCCATCCCAATGGTGGATTGATAGTTGTTGTTGTATGAAAACTCCATAAATGGAATGTGATCCACACAGCTGCAACCGAAGTTGAGGACACAAGCATGAAAAATATCCTTGAGGGTATGTATGGTCCATTCAGTATGACCATATGTTTGAGGATAGACGGTGGTGCTCAAACGAAGTATCATTCCGAATGAATTTTCAGCCCCTTCCATAGATTGTAAGAAAAATGTTCATCACGATCAGAGACAATAGTCGAGGTTACTCCATGTAGTTTCACAATCTCCTTCACAAAAGGCTATTTTAAGATCTCTACTGAACCTTGCTCTCTGATCGGTAGATAGTGGTCTGACTTGGTTAGTTGGTCGACGATCAACCAATTCAATTCATGTCCCCTGGATTTACGTGGAGGTCATGTCACAAAGTCTATGGATATCCCATCCCACTTTCACTCTGGGACCTCCAAATGGAAAACAAAGCATGCCAGTTCCTAATGCTCAGCCTTCACTTGATGAAAAATGAGGAACTAAGAGACATATTTGCTACTTATTTCATCATCCCCAGCCACTTGTGCCGTCTTCGGAGATCCTGGTACATTTTCTCCACTCTTGAATGTACTGCAAGAGGGGGTGTGTGGAAATTACTCAACACATCCTCCCGAAGTTACACTGGTATAATGGTACATCCTCTGAAGCAGATGGCATGCTCCCCACTTCATGAAATCCATCAGGTTCCCACCTTGTGGATATTTGAGCATGTCGGGGCTCGTAGTCCTCATCCCCAAGCTGCACCTCCCTGACTCATTGAGGAAGTTGGGAAGTGACTATAAGAGACTAAAGGGAAGATGATCCATCTAGATCCCCAAAGGATATCTGCAAAGAGGCTATCTGTTTTGTTGCCTCACCAAGCAGCGGTATAGAAGACCTTTGGCTGAGTGAATCTGCTACAACATTCCCCTTCCCAGGAGTATTGGCTATCTATATTTCATAGTCTTGGACGTACACAAGACAACGTCAATATCTTATGTTCATGTCATTCTAGGATAAGATATACATGATACTCTTGTGATCAGAGTAGACTGTAAAATGTTCACCCATCAGATAGTGTTTCCCCATCTTCAAGGAAAATACCACTGCTTCTAACTCCAGGTCATGGGTAGAATAGATCATCACATTTTGTCTCTGATGTCAAGAACCATATGTGATCACTACTTTCTCCTAAATTAGGACATAGCTGAGTCTGGTCCTTGATGTGTCACAGTAGACTATGTTCCATACTCCCTCCTCTGGAAGCCTCAATATGTGGGCACTAGTAAGCCTCTGCCTCTGCTCCTAAAAACTCACATGGCATCGCTCCATCCACACGAAGGGTTTCCAATTCTTCTTCAATGCTGATTATGGTGATTCAAATCTAGTGAAATATAGCACAAATCTTCAATAGTATCCATCCAAATCTATGAAACTTCGAACCTTCGTCACACTCCATGGTGGCTCCCAAGAAAGTACCACCTCAATATTCAATGGATCTACTGCAACTCCAGCCTTAGATATCACATGTCCCCGAAAGTGAAACTCTCTAATACATAACTTTCACTTCAAGAGCATACCATAAAGCTAGTTCTCTCGAACTGTGTCTAGTACTACCTGCAAATGATAGGAATGCATCTCCTCAGTTGCTAAGTAGATCAAAATGTCATCAATTGAGACTACTACAAAGTGATCAAGGTATGGCTGAAGGATCCTATTCATGAGCCCCATGAACACTGCTCGGGTGTTGGTCACGCTGAATGGAATAACCAAGAACATGTAGTAGCCGTACTGACATCAGAATGACATTTTATATACATCCTCATCTCGTACTCTGTTCTGGAGATAGACTGATCTGAGCTCTATCTTCGAAAACCATCATTCTCCATTTAGCTGATCAAAGTGATCTTGAATCCTATGAAGTGGGTAATTATTCTTCATGTTCACCTGGTTCAGGCTCCGATAACCATAATAAAGCCTCAATATCCCATCCTCCTTTTTGAAGAACAGAATCGGTGCTGCCCAAGGAGAAACACTGGCCTGATTGAATCCCTTCCCCTACAAGTCCTCTAGTTCTACCTGCATCACACAAAGCTTCGCAAGGGATATCCAATACACCAGTGTAGATATTATTTCCATCCGATGGTATAATTTAATTTAAATGTATACCTCTATACTATGAGTTAAAAAATAACATCATCAGGAAAGACATCCTCACACTGGTCCACCACTATAGGATAAATCAGACTCTCCACATCAACTGCCTAGTGGGTAAGGCTAGAAAACTGATGAGTGATCGGCTGCACTCTCTTTCGGGTAAGTCCATTATGCGTAGTAATTGATCCCATCTCACCGGTGATGGTAAACCTGGTCCCATCTCGGTGGACACAATGCACTTTGTGCCAAATACAGTCAATCTGATCATGGAGTGTAGACAACTAGTCCATTCCCAATATGACGTTCTAAGGCATCGACGCTGCTACTAGGAGATCCCAGCCGATGTTCTCTACTCCTATAGAAGACTAACAATGCCGGGATGAGTGCATAATCATCAAATCCACTCCAGTTGGAGACTCTAGCCCTAAGATCGAGCCAACGACTCCATCAGAATCTCTGAGATCTGAATGATGGAAGCGACAAAAAAAGAATTACTGGCACCTCTGTCTATAAGTACATTAGCTAAGGTGGAGTAGACATAGATCATCCCTCGTATCATATTCAAAGCATTGTGGTCATAGGCCTCAGCTGCTTGATGGTGAGCTCTCCCATTTCCTCCTGCTCCCTGTGGTCTAGGTGGACCTCCTTGTGGTGGTGGTAGTAACATCTTGAATTGTCTCCCACTACCGGATGTACGACTAGATCCTCTACCAGATCTGCATCCTTCCTTCGGACATCCACAATCGAACCTTTTACTCTGACTGGGCAGTCCCTTGACCTTTTGTTGATCATCATTATGGTGGGTCAAACATTCATGATCCATGTGACCCTGCACACCACATGTGTAACACTTCCCACTCCGGTCATGACAGGCCTTACCTTAGGTGCCCCACATAACTGACCCTAAATCTTGCGGTCGTCCACCTATTGGTCTGGTCCTTTTGGACCTCTGTGACATCATTCTACTGCCCACTGCAAAAAACTCCACTATATGATGACTAGTAGTGGGTCTTTCTATTGTTTACTACTCAGCAAGAAAATACTCCACTAATATGGCTTTCCCTAACACCCTTGCTTGCGTCGGAATGCTGAGTGAGAGAATCTAATTCCTGATCTCCCACATGATTCTCTTCTCAAAGGACTGTTCCTTGAAGATTGGGTCTCGCACTATATCAGTGGAGTAGCATGAGGGGTCAGTGAACCTCTCTGAGTACTAAGCTACAGTCATGCGGCCCTACAGCAGATGAAGAATATCATGTATGCGCCCATCATGAACAGTTTCTGGGACAAACTCTACCAAAAATATGCCCTCAAAATATTCCCAGAGAAGAGTCACCTCATCATGAGTCTTGAGCATCAATCTACACCATTTTCCTATTGCTTCCTATAGAAGACGGGCGGCTAGGATCAACATGAAATCAGCGGGTGTCCCCACCAGTAATAAAACTATCACTACGACCTCCAGCCAATCCTCAGCCGCATGTGGGTCCATCAATCCCCTGATCCTAGGTGTCCTCTAGTGGTGGAACTCATGAAATGTGCTAAAGCGTCAGGAAAACTCTGCTATTGGGGATGTTGGCATCAGTGGAATAACGGGTAATGGTACTGTTAGTGCCTCCGCTGATGCCTCTACATGAAGAGGGCCATACAACAAGGCCTCGTCGCTCGGTATGCTATTTGTACATACTATATCTGAATCCCTAGCTGGATGTCTGCATGGATGCATCTTGAAAAATAATAGGTTCACCATGGTCAATAAGTTATACCAACTGAACTGACTCAATGATATCACAAAGAAAACTCTTCAAAACAGACCCCAATCAGTGTTTTTGTGCACTGAGTCAGAAATTAGAAATGAAGGTCCTCCTGAATGGATACGTCAGCCGCCACACCAACACTGGATTCCCTAAATTGATAACCACACTCACTACACTTAACACTATTTCTATTAAAAAGAATGATCTGAGTCCTATGTTCTACAGTAGAACTGACACCTCTAATACAAATTTGTTATCACCCATCCCCCAGGGCCCGTTCCGTGACTACCCCAAGCCAGCTTTCCATAGTCCAGGGGCTTCTGACTAGCACCAAAGGAGTATTACCTAAAACTGGGAAGGCTTTTCCATTATATCCTATATCAAAAACCACAAAGCACACAACATGTTACAAACTAATGTAAACTAAACATTAAACATAGTAAGTATAGTAAGTAAAAGGGGCCAGAATACAAGCCAAACTAGAATGTACAAGGAAAAATGGAATGTACAAGATGGTTGATAGGTGAAAAGAACCTCAAAGATCGTCCACCACGAATCCTACCTGAATAGTAGGAAATGATCATGAATGTCCGTATCTGCAGTTCACCTCATCTAATGTACACCATCGAGCTACCTCCAGTCCATGTACTATTGTCATTAGTTAGTGATGTCCATCATCTGCACGAAACACTGTAGGGTGTTGGCATAGCCCATGTAGGTGTGAGTATAACGATACTGAGTAGAGACCATGAGACCCTCATGGTCTCACAAAATCCACAAAAGATAATCCACAAAGTATGAAGTCTAATAACAACCCTACTTAGTTATATACCCATACATATGCCTATGTTATCAAGTATACCCGTTGCAATCATAAGGAAAACACAGAGTCCATCTCGAATCCCAAATAAAATGTGTTCCACAAAGGAAGGAATACCACGAAGGGAAGAACCACATAGGTACACCACATAAAAGAATACAACCAAGGTTCTACCATCAAGGAAAATACCATAAGGTCAGACTCAGCTCACACCAGGTATTTCTTAGGTATAGTAGTAGAGATGATTATATGTAACTAATAAATCATCTCACTATTTTAAGATGTAGACCCATGAAGGATCACTAATAATCATCAGACCCATATAGGCTTGCCAGGTGCTGAGCCACACAAGATCGCTCGGGTCTAACCGACACCAGATCGCTCAGTGTTGATGAACAGAAGATCGTTCGGTACTGACCCACACAAGATTTCTCGGTGTTCACCCATAGAGGATCGCTTTGTGATTACCCACATAGTATCTCAAGGTGATAACCCAAATATAATCTCTCGGGTAGTCCATTATGGAATCCTAGAGCAGTTTTATGTGGGACCCTCAATCATAGCCCCACGAAGCATCTCTTCCTCACATCATAGCCTGCTACTGGATACTCGTGCTAAGCTTGCTCATCTCCGGGAGGGTCCACTCCTCCTTCTATTGATAAATACTCCAACTGCCACAAAATTTGACGAAGAAGGATCCTAAAGTACATCCCCATCATTGGGGTCTCATCGCAATAGTCGGCGTGTCAATTGGATGCTTGTTCTATAAGTTATTAGCTTTTAGCCTCGAGGTCCCGGATGGATTCATACACGATCCAACCTGACTATATCCCAACATTATCCAAATATCATGTGGGTATAACAAAGGTACTATCTCCGTCTAAATTTTCTAACACCGCTAACGGATAGTCATTCGGAAGCTCGGTGCCAATGTTATGGCCAAAAGATATTATAGGGTCGAAACTGGTCCGGGTCCAGTCTGAGTCGACCCGACCTCGGTTGACTCGGCCGAGCCCGCACCAGGCTGCCTGGCCTAGGCGGTGTGGAGGCTGCATGGGATGTGAAGGTTGGGGTGCCCACGAGGGCCTCAGGGTGTTGGAGACTACCATGCGATGTAAGGACGCGGGAGCCGTGGGGCTACGTGAGGCCGCCGAGTGGCACGAGGCCACAGGTGCTACTGGACAGTAGAGGCTGTGGATACAGAAGGGAGGCTGAGGACATGGGGCAGCTGAGGTCGTGGGTTTTGTGAGGAGTCCAAGGCCATGGGAGCCTTGGGGTTGTGCAGGGCCATGGTTGCGACAGGGCGTGAAAGGCTGTGGTTACCGCGTGGCGGTGGAGGTTGCAGGCGACGAAGGACGCAGGCGACGAAGGGACGTGGGGTGTGGAGGCCACGATGTGGTGGAGGTCGCGGGCAGCGGAGCCTGTAGGGCATGGACGCCGCAGGGTGGTGGAGCATTGTGCCTTCTCCAAGGGCCGGCTTGAACGGCCACCCTTAGTTCATTGTCATCTGCGCTGTTCTCGAATTTCACCAATGCCAACAGCAGTCACCGGCTTCCGTCATCATCATGATGATCACACACAAAATCCAAATGATTTCCGGATGGGTAGGGCCATGTTTGTTTCGAATATGCCCTTCGCGTTAGGGGGTAGAATAAGTCTCATGGAAAATGATTCAATGTGAGAGGGAATTTATCATTGATCAAATAAAAAAACACCCTTACCATGAAGGTTTGTTAAAGATTTTCTGCAGTTGAGATAGATTGGCATGTGTTGATCTCGAAACAAGTCTCTTCCATCATCTTCAGTGAGGAGAGGAAAAAGATAAAGTCAATGAAGATGGTATTTCCTCGATCATTAGTTCGTTTGTATTTGGATATCCATTGATGATGTTGGGAGAAAGATTCATTGAAGAAGAATAGTTCTTCGTTGGCATTCGTCGTTGGAGGATGAGTTTCTCAATGATTCTACAATGCTTCTCCCTTTCCCCAATTCCACCAAAAAATTGAAATCCCTACATAATAAAATAAGTTATTTATTTAGTTATTAGGCATAAATTCAAATTTTCATAATTAATTAATTTATGTGGTTGGAACCATTAAAGATGGAGGATACCAAAGGTCACCTTACTCATTAAAGAGGGAGTTCAAGAGGCTTCTCTCATTTAAGACAGAGTTAGGGGGGTTCTGGTGGTCCCCACCCCAAATTCATATTAGGTGGTTTTGGGCTCGTTGGTCCCCACCTACATAACCTCATATTAAAGGTTTCGACAATAATAAAAATGTTAAACATTTTTATTTTATTCGATTCCTCCACAGAAAACTGAAAAACTAACATTCACCCTCGACCTACTATGGTCGAGGTAGAGGTCTCCTTATGTGAATACTAGTGCTGTGAGTTCAATGGTGACCTTATATTTTAATTCCATTCACCGGTTCAAATGTTACGAAAACCCATTCGTATGTTTACTGAAGGTACCTGAAAAAATGTTCAGAAGTCCATTCCAGGCACACTGGGATTTGGAATCATGCGCTGTCAATTTTCATGGACTCGTAAAATTCCCATATATTAAAAAAAATTACATTGAAATTCC
Source organism: Viscum album (assembly GCA_963277665.1). Lineage (NCBI taxonomy): Eukaryota > Viridiplantae > Streptophyta > Magnoliopsida > Santalales > Viscaceae > Viscum > Viscum album. The sequence continues at coordinate 939,085,649 of OY728163.1, read as the reverse complement.
AGGTCATTAAATAGGGAATACCAAAAATATAAAATATTATTTATTGATTTATAAGATAAGACAGCCTCAATAAAAAATGATTAACATCTATATCCTATTGAGGCACCACATACACATGAAAATAAACCTCACCTTTTCTAAGTATCCAAGAAGACAACATTCATAATACTTTTGTGCTAGAAAATTTCTATAATTTCTCTATATCATTCAATAATCACTACTTATACCCTTAAATACATTAGGATATCACTGATGAACATCACTATGAAATTGTCAAAAATCTCAAGGAACATCGATTTCATCGATTCCATGATAAAAATTGCTATATCCATAACTAGAGGTGTATCATTACAATTTCAAAATGACCATAGTGAAACAAAAATTTATTCATTAAAAATGAATATTAATTCTCTCTCAAATGGCTTATTCTATATAAAAAATTAGACATCATGAACTATATATATCCCAAAAAAAATTTTAATTTTAAATTTACCTATATGGGAGGACAATTATTCATAAACATGAATTGGTTTAGTCATGAATATTCTATATAAAACCACATATTACCGACCAACTTCTTCACAATAAATACCATATATCCCTAATGAGACACTCTGGTTGAAATTAATTCTTTAAAACATTCATATTTGTTCAAAATTTATAACCCCTAAAGTGTTTATACTTTTTCCCAAATATATACTAAAATATCAGAGATATTTTGTGTTGAAATTGGATCCTTAATTCGATTTCACTTTAAGGGGTAACCTAAAAAGTAGGGTTTTGAAAGAATCATGAATCTTACTGATAACTCTTGGAAATACCTTCATTATATATGAAATTATCCAAGTATCAATCCTTATAATTTTTTTTAGTAATATAGATACATCTTCAATACATTTTTATGATCCTAACTTATAATAATAAAAACACATTCCCCATTAATTTTAGAGGAAATAACAAAGTGTAATAAAAATAAATGTTAGGGGAGAAACCATATATGTCTATTTAAAATAATATAAAAATCCTAATTGAATGGTTCTATACTATAATCATATCACACCATAAACGCACCACTTCCATGTTTTCTAGACCTACAACTAGAATTATCAACACTATTACTCTAGGAATTCATTCCTTCATATTCCCCAAAAGATTCACCTTATAAGGAGAGTAAATGTGTGAGAATATTCTATAGTTATTTGTGCATAAATAATATCATAGTAGAGATGATTTATACCACATATAATCACACATCATCCTTGAAATGAAAGCTTGATAAAATAAAACTCAACATATCTTATGACTCTAACACATCATTAGAGATGCTATAAAAAACATCATACATATTCAACTCTCGACCCTAGAGGAAGGGTAATATCTCCATGGATTAATATTCATGATATATCATTATTATAGTCGCTAAATGATTGTTCTAATAAATAAAATAGATATAGTTTTAAAGGGAAATGATTTTGTGGATATACATAAAACAGAATATCATTTTCAAGTGGAGATCTATGATTTATAAAAAAATAAGACTGGTATTTATTATTCATTCCATAAAAATAAGAAAACATAATAGTGTTATTATTGGTTTTTACATAACTACTAACTCTAGAAAAATGGTAAAAATATGGATATGGTGGAATCATTTATAACTAAAATCCTAAATTCTCTATTTGATAATGGAATTATCTCAACAAATTCAAACTTTAATAACTTAAAAATGAATCCAAATTATGTTTATTCCTTTCAAGGTAATAAGTTCTCAACCACCATATTATTAATCATCACCTGGATATATATTAAAACATGAAAGTACCATGATAATACAATATATATAGATACAAATAATCCTCGAAATGATATAATCATACCTCATCGTCTACATGAGGATCTAACGAATAATGGAAAATTGTTATAATTTGGACTCTAAACTCTATACAATAAAATATTACCAACTGATGGGAGGTAATATTTTACCTAACATTATGTTCAGTGTTGAGGATAAGATCATTTTATATAATTAGGTCCTATGTTTGTCATACATTACCTCTGTCTCATCACTATAGTGAAAATAAATGGACCTCATCTATAGAGTTATACCCTTTGAAAAGTTAATCACCTGGGATATTGGATAGTCTTCCTTTATATAAATTAAACTCTAGATTATATACAACTCCTCTATAAACCTCCCTAGATCCTGATCATAAGAATACCTCTCACACGTCATTATATTCTACCACTCATACATGGAAATTAATTAGCTATATGAATCCCAATCCTTAAGATTTCCCATATGTCATTTTTAAACATATTTATATACCTCAACAACCTGAACTACACATTTTCGTCATTATCTGATAATTTTTAAAAATATTACAGGAACATGTAGTCTTAAGATAAGTATTTAATTTAAATTTTTATGGTTCAATATAAATAAAATATTACTCCTTGCCTCTATAATTCATACATAGTGACAAAAAATATTATTCTTGTTTTACAAATTTGTAATTACCAATAAATTTTAACTCGTTTTTTTACTTATTATTTTTAGACAATTGGATTTTTTAAATCATATTGGATGGGACCCTATAAATCATATTTATTCTCCCTCACCAAAATCACATGAAAATATAAAATAAAGTATTTCTCTTAGAAATATATGATATCATTATTATTTCATAAATATTTACACTATTCTAACCCAATACCCAAGATTTGATACCACTCAATTGTGACCCTTACACCCTCAGTAACACCATGGGCTATAATGAAAACAAGGGTGAGCCCAATAAATAGCTAAAATTTTTCTCGATTATAAAAATACAACCATGGTTAAAAAAAATCAATATGATATTCATTTCCCTCTTTTATCCAATGAATTCTTAAAAAATATAAATCAATATTCGATGTATTAAAGAATTATAATCCTTAAAATAGTGAAATATGGATTTTAATTCATATAAAACATTAAATATTATTATATAGATAAAAAATGTATAAAATGGCTTTGATGGTAGTAACTACACTAATTCTAATGGAATAACACACTTCTATAATTTTGTTTATTTCCTAACGATTGAATCATTCATGAAATATATATATATATATATATATATATATATATTAGCATACATACATAAATATTTTAGTCCTTCCCCTGAACTCTTATTAAATTACGAAAGTTCCATACTAATGCCTCATTGAATAAATAATGAAACCCATTGATTCATCATCCATGGACATCATCAAAACCATACCATAATATTATCACTATCTAAAACCATTATAAACCTAACAATAATAAATTTTATAACTATAGTAATGGAGTTACACAAAACATATTTCTCATCAATTATAATTCTCATTTTGTCTTATAAAAATTTATTAGTGCTCCAATTCTATTTCATATGGATTCACATATTACATATATAGTATTAACATCACGTTAAGGAAAAACATAAAAAATAATTCAAACCCTAATTTGATTGGTGTTGTGTCTTGGGAATATTAGGATCATATTATTTCAATGGATATAAAATAGTTAACATAATTTATATAAATTTTTAAAATTCTTATATATTTTTCTGTTATTTCCGAAACACAAGAAATCACATAAGGGAACACATTAAGAAAGGGGTGAGATAAAATCCCAACTATAAAGGGATAATAGTAAAGGAATACTAGACACACATCATTGTAGTATATGGGTGAGAATAATCAACATGATCATATCATAAGTAGAATTTCATTATCATAATAATGAGAAAATAATTTGAAAAATTCATGTACTGTGGAAAATTCATATAGTGGGACATTATTACAATGTGGAAAACTCTCATTCATAGATTGTGTGGAAAACTAACAACATGTTCAATCCTAATTTTTTTAAAAAAATATTATTTCATAGATTTTGAATAAAAATATCATTATTTTTATGAATCATAATCAAATACAATGATTCACTTTATTAAATGAAATAGAGGTAAATCTAATTCTTTCGCAACCTCATCCCATTATAATATTCTCACAATCATTATTTTAAATAAAAAATGAACATATTTAATCATGAACATAAATTAAATTCATGAAAAATTTTCCTTTTTAACAGTGGAAGATATTATTTAATAAAAATTAAGATTTTTTAGTCACCAAATAAAAATATTTTATATATTTTTTTTCATTCAGGGGGAGAATAAAAAATTCTTAAAACATAGGCCATTGGGAGAAGATGAATAAAAACAAGAACAATTATTAAAATTAGTCTATAAAAATACATCATCAAAATTATAAATGTGATGATGAATGTATCCCATCATTTTAAAGACATGAATATAACTCTAAACAAAAAATTAAATGTTGAATTAAAGTTCCATATAATGAGTTCTAAGAAAAACATAGTGAAATTATTGAGGAAATGAAATAGTCCTGTTTCAAAGTCCGCTTGCACTACAGACAATTTTGACATGTATTATGTAAATCTTTTTTGTAGATAATATTTGAACATTAAAACATGAATTTCATAATTTATTTTATTTATTTATATTTAATATTAATTATAATCATTTTAATTTATTTAATAATATTAGTTTGAAGAAAAAATTGTTCAATAACATATTTCTTTTAATACTAATTTTTTCTATTATAAGAATTTGATTTTTTTAAAAAAAATATTTATAAAATTACCAGAAATTCGATAAAATGAAAAAATACATATTTTTTACATTATGACTAAAATTTTTGAACAAAAATAATATAAAATATAAGTAATGAATTGGAAATTTACATGTTGTATGTTAATGAATCATCATTGGGATGTTGGTAGAGTGGAAAATAGAATATATTTGTATATATATATATATATTATAAAAATATTTTATAATAACATATTAAAGAATAAAATAATCTATATATAATCTATATTAATTATCCATATATGCAGAGATACCTATGAAAATAACAAAATTCTAATTGGCTTTAAATTAATCATTGTTGTGACTTTGTAAAAGTCTGGGAGAGAAATAACATCTATATTATACATGGTATCTAATAAATTTTAATAACACATTTATGTAAATGTTTTATATAAAACAAAGAAATAAAAATAATTTTTATAATTCAAAGGATACTAATTGATGAACAAAATGAATAATTTGAAATAAAAAAGTAAGAAGTGTTATCCATGTTTTAATTATTATTGTTTTCTAAATGCCATGATTCCATAAAGTCAAGGAGATTTATAATAACAAGAAATCCCTAGGGATATAATGAATCATTAAATTAAGAAATTTGGATAATATTGGAAAAATAATTTGTTTAAAACGAATTTTTAATGATGATGGGAAGGTGGTATCAATACTTCATGTAAGGGTATGTTTGGTAAAACAATCAGTTTTGAAGATAAAATGAAAATTGTTATATTATTTGAAATTTATATTTATATTTTTTTTCTATAAATCATCATATAATTCATCGTAAAATTATTGCATCATGGATTTAGTGGATCTCATGATCTATTTAGGGTTGAAATTTTAATTGAAAGTACAATAAGTAATTATTTTTCATGTTTCAAGAATGAAAAATTCTTATTATTCTTTCATTATTTAGATTTTAAAGTGAATAATTAGTGAATATGATAATAAAATTATAAAAAATTAATCTAATTGGGATTACAGAATAAAAAAAACTTTTATGTTGTTTTAAAACCACTTTAATTTCTCGCTTAATTAGGTTTTAAATCATCCATAACATGACCTGAAGGGAATTGAAAATTCCCAAGAGCTAGAGAAAAGTAAATTGGAATTAGAAAAATAAATCTAATTTATTCTATGTAGCACTCTATGATTTTCATAAAATTTTTCAAATAACATTAATTTTGTCAATATCATTGGTTAAAGAAACAATATTTTCTAACAAACAATGGGATACTATTAATATTATTAGTTAAACATGATCATTTTATCATTTCCATTAAACATGGTGGTATGACTAATAAAAAAAATTAAATGTAATTTATAATGGTATTATATAAATAAATATAATTTATATAATGTACATAATTTTCATCAATATTTTATATCTTTCAAAAATAAAATTATTGAAGTACTATTTTTGTAGATTTTTATCAACACATAAAAAGTATAATTTTACCTAATTTTATAGAATATATTTTATAAAAATAAATTAAAATGTTTTATATTAATTTTAAATTTAAATTTTACTTAATTTATTTTAATTGTTTGTAAAGTTTTATTTTCATGGAAAAAAATTCTAAACTTTATTTAGAACTGAACTTTCATTTAAATAATTTATAATATACATTTTAAATTAAGATGGGTTTGTAATAAAATTTACTATATTATATATTTATTATCCTAATAAAGGACATTTTAGTCAATTTCATATTTATTTTTTATATTATAAACTTCTATACTTATGAAGAAATCACTCTTGAGAAAACAACTCATTCATATTGTTTGTAGTTTTATTTTTTAATAAAATTTTACAAATTATGTGAATGAAATTTGGATTAATCGATTCCATATATTCAATTAAATGAATTTATATTATATAATAATTTCAAATTAATTTTTTCTGAAAAATAAGAGCAAAAACTATTAAAATTAATTACCTATTTTTAGGATAAAACATGTCTAATAGTGGTTAAACTAAAAAGAATAGGGTTATAATGGCCTATAGACGTTTCAAAAACCCATTGGATTATCATATTTAGATTTTTTATCATATTATATATGATAACAATCCAGTTTTTATGCTTTTATGTTGTTTAAAAAACTGGTATTCAATATTCTGTTAAAAATTTCAAAGAGTGACCTTTCTCCCACACATAAAAGGGCACTCCATATCCTCTCTACTTCAAACATCCCAAACTCTATTGGTTAGACAATAGATACACAAAAACCATTCATTAATTACCTATAAACTGACAAGAGGAATTGGTTTTATTAGTAAAACCTAAAATAAATTCATTTGTTATAAAATTAAATGTGGTTCACAGAAGAAGAGGTATAATTCAGAACCATAATTGTTTTTATTTCATCCTAAAAATTGTAATAATATTCTTCCAAAATAATTATAAAATAATATCAATATATTCAATATAATGAGATTTTATTTTCTCAATATATATATATATATATTCTTCTATAATGTTGGAATATAAACCTTCAAGTGAATCCCCGAACTCATGATTCTGAATTCAGTATATAAAATTATTGTTTATTTTCTTATAAAAGTCATATGAAAATTAAAAATAGAATTTTATATAATATGAACATTACCAGTCTAGGATGTCGATAATTTGATGAATACATTTCATTTATCAAAAATAAAAAAAAGTTAAATAATATTTCCAAATTACATTTTGTTTGGTAAATCAATAAGCGAATTGAATTCCTTTGGATATATTATAAATAATTTGGTGATTTTTTTGAAAATCATTTTTCAAGCCTTTGAAAATAAAAACATGAAGATATTTGAAATAATGATGGTTGTCTGGACATACCAACTTTCTTGAGATATTAATTCACTCTACATATCCTCTACATGTTTACAATGTCCAAGAACCTATTTTTATAAATATATTTTAATTGTTCAATACATATATTTAACATTTTCACTAATTTTTTTTATTAAAATGTAATCATTCTTTTAAAAAACATTAAAACATATATATATATATATACATATGATAATTTATTGGAAATAACTTTTGGGATTTGTTATACCCAAAACACATGACATAAGCCTTTAGAAATAATTAACATCCATGTATTCACACATTCATTTTTAACCTTATAAACTGAGGTTTATGAAATAGTAAACAATGTCATTTAAACATTCATCTGTAAATAAATATATTATATATAGATTTAATCGATAAAAAATGAATTATTTGACAGTAATATTTTATACATAATGAAATAATGTATATTCATGACCCAAAATAATATTAATTATATTTTAAAATTATTTTAAAATAATTTGTAACTATTCATAAGCATAAACAATTATATAATATACATAAAAATATAAAAGTACCAATTCATGATTTATAAAAATTTATATGTCAAATTGAGAAAAAATTAGGATATAAAATGAATTTATTATTCATTAAAATCATGAAAATCTACTTAAACATACATATATGTATATATTAACACATATACATCATCAGTCTGGAAAAAAATACTTAAGGTACAAATTTAATGTACAACCACAAATATAAGTACATGCATGTTTTTTTGGAATGACATAATCTTAATGATGTATATAAATATACATATTTACATAAATAAAATCCTAAGACTAGAAGTCAAATGATCTTAGACATTGAATAAAAAATATATGTATATAATTTGGAATAATATAAATAATATATTAAAATAAAAATCCCTTCATAATTTTTCTATGTCAATAACAATACAATATGATAAATAAAACTAAATATATATTTCAAACAGAAATCATGAATTTGAATTCTAAAAAAATATACAGATAATGTTTCTCTTAAAAATCTCAAATGTATAAAATGAAAATTTTATTATATATAATAGTTGAATAAATTCATTTTTAAGAAAAAATTCAATAAAAACGAACATAAACCAATATATTAAAATGAAAAATAGATTTTTGCTGAACATTGTCGATTCATGGATACACCAAAAGGATGAAAAGGAATGATGAGTGTGGAAATTATTTCATAGAATGAAAGAAGATCCATAGTGCACCACCTTACACTGAAAGTATTCAAAACTGCAGCATTATATAGATGAATCTTGTATATAACATTATCACTATACATAAAATTGTATATATATAACCAAATAATGAAAAAAAGAATCTAAATATATGTTGTTTTGAAGAAACATTTGTTAAAATTATAGATTAATAAATACATAAACATTTATACAACTAGTCAAAAAGATAGATGACATGGAGATTAAAAGGAAAACACATAGAAAATAATTAAATTTGATGTTATTCCATTAAATTAAATTATACTTTTTTATGCATTTTCATATCTCAATCAAAATAAAATTCGTATAATGAAAACATTATACTATTAGGAAAAAATTTCTGTTAAATGAAATCCATTATTACATCCGGTATAAACATCGATTGGTTGATACAAAATATATAGAAAACCATGAACATGAGATAACTGAAACGTAAAAATTATCAGAGAATAAATGAAAAAAATATGACGAAAAAACATTTAATTGAAATTTATTTTGACAACTAATAGTAAAAGTAAAAAATGAACCAATGATTTGAAGATGAATAACTGATGGAAATGATTCACTTTCAAAATCGCTCAGATTCACAACACTAGTGTTGGATTCAAGGGCACTGGACATTTGAAATGATTCGGAGTCTTTGGTTGAACCCCTTTACCCTTTGGGAGCCCTCGATGGTGGTCAAAGCTCTCTCAGACTTCTCATTGGTGTTTTATCTCCCTTGGATGAAACCCGATTGGTGGCTCTACTTCTTCATTGTCAGCAGGTTCCCATTGAGTAAAAACTCATTTCCCACCAAACAAATCGACTACACTGACACCCACTCCTTTATTCTAGTTTCATTTTCAATTTTTTAAAATAATTTCATTATTTTCTTATACTAATATACATTCAATAGTAATTTAAGTACAGTAGTTATATTTATTAACAAAAAATTATAATAAAATTTTATTAAAATAATTTTATAATTATATTTTAGTATTTTTGGTATATTTATAAAATAATAATACCCATAATTTCAAATTTTATAAAAAACTATTGAGAAATAATAATTTCATATAAAATATATACAATAAATATAAAAAATTAATTTTAAAACAAATTGTTTTATAATTTATAAAAATAATTATTTTTATCATAATAATTACCTATAAAATTAAAATTTTATAAAAAATAATTATTTTAAACTTATTACAAATAGTTGATATTTTATTTCAATTATTAATGTAAAAATTTTATTATAATTATTATCTTAATTATATAATTTTATATATTCATTTTCTATATATGTTCATTTTTTTAAAAAGTAACTCTCTAAATCAACATTTTTATTTTTATTCATATCTGGATATTTAAATCTTATAAATTTTTTAAAATTTATTAGATATTTATTTTAAAATTATACAAATCAGTTTAAAAAATAAACTCTTCTTTCTTGAATATAATTTTATAACATAACAATTCAAAACTCTTTTTTTCATAAAAACAAAATTTCATTATTTATAATAGTGATAATTTATATTATAATTTAATGAAATATTATTTATACGTATTACTACAATTTTTTAATACATCAAATAATGTTTAAATATATTTTATTTGAAACAAACTATTTTATATTTAATATGTTTTAAAAAATCAGTAATTAAAAAATTAATAAATAAAAGTTCTCTAGAGAATCACACAGATATCAACTGTGAAACCCCGAATCCAGAATTCCAAATGTAGTGCATGAAAATGATGTGTATTTTTTTTATAAAATACATATGAAAAATGAACCATGTATTTCAAATACCAAGAACATTACCTATCCAGATTTTTTTGAATTATAAAAATACAATACCTTTATCAAAACAATAAAAAATAAAATATAATAAATAATTTTGTTGTGTTTGAAAACTCCATATGTATAAAAAATCCATTGAAATAATTTCTAATAAACCTGTGGGAAATAAATTTAAAATAAGTGTTGAGTATTTTATTTTTTAGAAATGAATTATAAAACTATTCAAGAATACTACAGTTTAAAAATACTATAGTAATTTTAAAATTTACTTCATGTTGAAAATAATTTAAAAATAATGAAGAAATTTTCAAAAAAATATTAAATAAAATTTAAAAAACAAAACCCTAACACAACATGAAATGATAAAGGTTTTCTAAACCTATCTTCATTCCCGAGGGATGCATCAACTACTCAATTCCTAACCATTTTTAAAATGATTACATGATTTTTTTAGGAAAATTATTTAATCTTTCCTAACATATATATACATTGTTAGCTGAATTTTTTCTATGAAAACATAATCTTTCATTAAATACACATACAATGTTTTTTTATATGTAAATATATAAGTATGATCTTTTATTAGAATTCACATGTGAGATTTGGGATAACTAAAACTCTTGACATAAACCATTACAAATAATTTACATGCATGTGTTCACAAATTCATTTACAACTTCATAAAATATATTTTTTTAAATCTCACACTTTATCATTTAAATAGTCCTCCATAAATATAGATATTATGTTTTCATTTAGGTGATTCAAAAAATATGTTATTTGAAAATATCATTTTAAACATAAAAGAGTAATATAAACTTATGAACCCACATAATAGAAATTTTATTTTAATATTATTATTAAATATTAGATATATAATAATATGGATACACAATTAAATAGTTTACAAAAACTTATGAAAATAAAAAATTCATCCTTTCTTTACTTGGAAATATAAAAATGAGTAAATTTTTTTATTGTAAATGAAATTTTTATTCATTAAAATCATGAATAAATATTAAGAACTAAATATTTTAAAATATTCATATAGCTACATCATTAATATTAATAAAAACATACTTAAGTATAAATTGAACGTTCAAAACATACTATAATTACAAGCATATATGTGCTGAAGGACATAAAAATGAGGTTATATGTAAAAATACATATAAACATAATTATAAAACTGAGAGTAGAAGTCAAATGATCATGAGTATTGTGTATAAAATATATGTATATATGTTTTAATAATATAAATATAATACTCCTATAGAACGGATTTCCTAAATTTTTTATGTAAATTTTCATAGAGTATGAATAATTTAACATAAATATATATGTCAAACATAAACAAGAAATTAATATACTAAAAAAATATGCACTTAAAGATTCCAAAAAATCACACATATATAACATGGAATTTTTAATACATAATAGGATAATAAATTCATATTTAAATAAAAAAATATTTAAAATTAAATCTAATATTCTACATTTAATATGAAAAATTGATATAGGCTACCCATTTTCAATGCGTGGATAGAGTAAAATAACGTAAAGGGAAGTAGAGTGAATAATTTTTTAAATAGAACCAAGTGGTGGAATAGTGCACCCCTTACATTAGAATTATTTGGGTGAAAATATTTATATAAATGAATCTGGTATATCGCATTGCTGTTATTTATTTATTTATTTATTTATATGTAATAATATAATGATGAAAATGATATGAATATATGTGTTTTGTATGAAATTTATGTTGTGAAAGATCATAAATAGAATTAAATAAAAATATCATCAATAGGAAAAAATAAATCAAAAATTTTGATATTATAAAATAGGCACACTGGAAGTGATTAAATTTGTTATTAAAATCTTAATAACAACCTTGTGAAGCATAAAATCATAATCAATATAAAAAATAGTGAAATAGAACTATAATTTCCTGAAATTTCTGTAATTTTTTTATGTGTAATTATTCTGAGACAATGAGATTAGAAAGAACATAATTCTGAGGCCCTGAGTGCCTGAAATGCTCTGTTGCAAAAAATGATGTGCTTTAAATAGAAGGCAGGTGATGTTTTCCTGAATATAGTAAAATAACTCTTAAACGGTTGCTCAGATCAAAAATTTGAGGGAACTGTAGTGTTAATGATGGATGGTTTTCCATAGGCGTGACTTAAGATTAGTTGGCGCATGCCTGTAGTGAGAGAAATCGAAATGGAAGAACAAAAAATATAATTATTAAATATATCAATTTTATTTTTCAAATATATATAACACACTACCGGTGACTCATGATAAAAATATGATACCACTGCTAAACTCATGGGGTTATTCATTTTTAGGCAGACCCTATCATTGGTCGACGTGGGAAAACATCGGGAGTTTGTTTCTGGCTATAATAAAATAATTAAGTAACAATTATTTTAATATTAAATCCTCTAACATCTAAATGGAAACACAAATTGAATTTTTGAGAGTACAATTGGATTTGTGGGGGCATGTTTCCCTTTGTCGAAGCCTAACTGCGACCTGTGTGGGTTGAGGGTCATTGTTAATAATTACTGAACTTTTTTGAGGTACGTTCAGTAAACCTAGATCCGGGATTTTCTATCATTTGAACCATCACTCAGATCAAAAAAATAAGTTCACCATTGAATTTAGAACTTCAGGAATTGCTTAAAAATGACGTAACATCAACTGGTAAGGGCCAAGCATAAAAGTTATTTTTTATACGTTTCAAGAAAAATAATAATATAATTTAAATAAATTTTTTTATTTTCGTTCTCCCTTTGGAGTGGGAGATGACGATGCTACAGGGCAGTGACAGTGTTGAAATAGGGCGGCGACGATGTGCATCAATGAGGCTCATTAAAGGATCATTAAACACAAAGCGTAAATATTCTTTAATGATGCAAAATGGAAATTTTGTTTCTTAAAAAATAGTGTAACGATGTGATGTCCCATTATAATGGGAACACGTCTATGTGCTCCTACTTATAGTTTGATGCATTTGGTAAATATTGATTAGAAATTTGGAAAATTCTCTGGTGGACATCTGATGGACTTCCACCCCCATCAAGAATGAAGGATGTGAGCAGAACTTCTTCTTTTTCACATTTCGAATATCAGAACCTAGAAGCGACACTAACATCTAAACCCCTCAAGGATGAATGTGTGGCAACAAACTTCAAGAGGTAGGATTTATTTTATTTTCCATTTTATTCATTCTTATTTCTAAATGATGAATGTAGATTAACCTAGGAACATGTTAATCTGTGTACCACACGTTCTTGCGGTAGGTTGACTGCTTTGGGGTTTCTTAATCTGGGATTTAATTATCGTTGTTCTTCACATTAAAATCCCGAAACATTCCTTGTTTTGGTAATTACTAACATGGAGGGCTCAATATGACACAAAGAAGTCCCGGACCTCTCTGTTGTGGGTGTTCTTCATGGCCAAACTCATGAATTGATGACAAGATAGTTTTGATATCGTCTCGGTGGAGAAGAATTTCCCCAGATAATGCCGGAAGAAGAATTAAGAGGAATGGACTACCCGTGCAGCTCGGTGGTCCACAGAATAATCTCCTTGCACGCTGAGGCTAGCGGTGGCACCGGTGACTGCCGTTAGTGGCCTGTGGCGGTGACCGTGTGTGGGAGGTAGTGCGCCATGATGGCATGCTGGAGAGAATGTCACGGCTGGAAGGGGTCACGAAGCAGCAGGAGAAGTCGCCGGTCGAGCCGACATCCGAAGGTGGGGGGCGCGGTCACTCGTCCACATCGCAGACCCACAGATGTGTGAAAAAACTACGTCCCATGCAATAGGCTTTTGTCACTTGGCTGCGATGGAGGAAGCACCACACAATGACCAGCAGGGTGATGGCGGGCATGGATGCGGCTCCTGGTCGCATCCAGCAAGGCAGACCGGTCTGCCTCTTGCAAATAGAATGGGGTGTGAACCCCCCCCCCCCCCCATAGGCCCATACCTATAGCTCACCGTGCTAGTCCATTCATGATGGTCAGGGGGCTGGACATGATACCAGTGGGTCGGAATGCACTGGAGGGCCAGACCAACATCCTCTTCGGGTCGGGCTGGACTAGGCCGGGTTGGAGAGTGACCCGGTGGGCTAGACACTTTTTCAACTAGGATAGGTCCATCGAGTCCTATTGATCTCGGATCACTGGTATGGCTTGGACAAAAAAATTACCCACACCAGGTCAGGTTGGGTCCATCAGAATGAACCGCGGTATGTGTAACCCACGAGGTAGGATAGTCAGGTCGGTCTGACCGTCTCGGACCAGTCCCCATCACAATAAGTCCCTTGGTTAGTGAAACTCTTGTATGATTCAATATTTTTGTCATATTTATGAATCTATTGCGGTATTGGGACCCTCTCAAGGAGTTGGGTCTTTAGGAATGCCTTATGGTGACCTCCATGAATGTTGAGATGCGACGAATTGGTTGAGGAGCAGTTCTCCCAGGAACGCTTTGTACGGAACCTTATGGTTAGTTACGACCTAAATACCTCTCCATGATGTCCTAGTGAGATGTGGATTTGTGGGTACTAGTCGTCCCACGATGGGGGTCATCTCTATGTGAATCGACAGTCCCACAATACTCGACTGAAGGAGTACCACAGTTCATCCAAGGTGGGAAGCAGCTCTGTGTGACCTTGCATGCCCATGGTGGGGAGAATCTCTTTGTGACCCAACATACCCATGGTACACATCAGGGATGAGTACCAAAATAGTTCATGGTTATTGGGAAGTTGATCTGTGTGACCCGGCATACCTACTATACTCGATAGCGGAGGAGTTCTCTAGAAGTTGAGTTGTTCGATGATGTGAATGATAATGTAACTGTTACTAACCTAGAATATACCTGGTGTGACATGTATTTTGTTTCATGTTTTACTTTTAGGAATTGTTTTTGGTTATTTCCTATTTTTGGGTTCCCTACTGAGTACATTATTACTCACCCCTGCATGGGATTCGCACGCACGTGTTGTGTCTGGTGCAGATGACCGATGTTATAGCTAGGGTTCTTAAGGAGATGGGATTGATGGATACCCTGATGGTGGAGGTGGTATCCTAGGACTAGGAAGAGCCCAGTAGGACCGGGTGAACAATATGTACTACTTAGGCTTCTAGTACCTTCACTACTCTCTTGATCAGGTGGGGTATTCTGCAGATAACAATCAGGGTTCTCTTTGGTACTTGCTATTTTCAATTATTGTTGTGTTTGAATTCCAGCCTACTTAATTTCTGTTTTACTTGAACTCAATAAGTTTCAGTGGCACTTATTTCTCTTTTTAGTTTGTTGGGAAAAGGTTGGGTGTGTGTGTGCGTGCATGTACTCAGGGAAATTCGTCCCACTTGAAGGTTGACGCCTTCAACGCTATTTTCCAGCCTCTGGCCTTTGGGGGGTGGGCATTGGGTAGTCCTGGTATGGGCCTCGTGGGGCTTGTCGTGAAAAAGTGGTATCAATGGGCTATCATCTCCCCATCAAATATTGAGAGTTTTTGTTTTTCTTGGAGAAACATTTTTAAATGTTGGAAGTCTAAATTCCATATTTGGGGAGTCCCGTGTTGGTGTAGTGGTTGACATATCTATATAATAAAACCTTGAAACCATCATTTTGGCTCAAAAAATGAAAACAATAGTTTTATATGTGTCTTGTGATTTTGAAAAAGAGCGAGCTCACCTGGTATAATGTTCTAATAGTGGTACATCTTGATCTATCATAGGATGCCTCCACGTAGACGACCATCCAGGATCTCATTACAAGGTCGTAAGGAAAACTCACCTAGTGATGAGGCATCCATTTAGGGACTACTACTTTAGAGGAACCCATCGTGTGGTGCACATGTTCTACCACCACCCAATGGTTTACGTCTACTATCAAGGGTTTTGGCATAGGATGTTCATAAGATCAGTGAAATAAAAGGGTTTCAGAGATAGATACCTCCCAGGTTCATGGAATAGACTTATCCTCAGGTCATTGAGGACAAGCTGGAGGTTGTGACGTGTGTCTTCTGAATAGTGAGGACACTACCGAACTATATGGATATCTTCGAGGTGAGCCTTCTACAGGGCTCGGTAGGGACATAGTAAAGATTGACCGTGTAGACTCATGATGAGGAAACCCTCACTTGGGTTGACACCAAACGACTTTTTTGGAATGAGTTTTTCCCCGCATCATTATTCTCATTGTGCATCCAGGTGCTTCTTCACCTACAGTATGAAAAAAAATGCTGGTGGCTGAGTACTCGGTGAGGTTCACAGATCTTGTCCACAACTCCACATATATGGTATTATACCCTTTCTCCAGTGCTTGATCCCTTTTAAAGGGACTCAAGCAGGAGATCGGGCTTTCATAGGTGTCTCTCAACATTCATACACAGGCTCGGGTGTGGGAGTGAGCCCTTATGATGGAGTGTTTCATGGTGGAGAAGGCTCCTAAGTCTAGACCAACCAGGAGACCCCTGACAGAGGAGTCTTTGGTAGGCAGCATACAGTAGACTCGTGGGCCCAAGCGGGATAGGTCTTTCCGAAGTTAACCCTAGGACTCAAGGTCGGTGGTGAGGGTATCACAGTCTAGATAGAAATGGCAGAGATCCAGGCCGATTTATGCATACAGAAGGCTTGGACACATTTCACATGACTGCCTAACATGCCATATATATGACTGAAATAAGTTCGAGGACCCGTCAAGGTAACGGTAGTGGTTTGACAAGTAGCTCCACAGGGTGGAAGACGTAAGAGTGGAGCTTTCCGAGCAGCAGGTAGTGGGAAAAGATTTTAGGTGTTACCACCACCACCCCCAAGTAGTCCACCCCAACATCATGGAGCATGAAGTCATGGGCGAGCTCAACTCCACGCTGGAGATGCTTAAGACCACAATTCTCAAGAGATGATTTGAGGTACGATCTGTGTATTATATACCTTATCTATAGTACTTAGTGACACATGTTCTAGTAACTTCTTCCTTTCCTTGGATTTCATTGGGAACTCAGAGATTCTGATGGATTCATTGACTCGATCCTTATAGTTATGGACTCTTATGAGGGAGGACTCGACAATTAAACACCAGTGATGATAGTGTAATCTTACTCTAGGAGGTTAGAACCGTAGCTTGGATCTCTTAGTAGTAGAGTCAAGGCCTTATGATGACATATTGGGTATGGAATGGTAATCCTTAGTTCATTCCATGATCGACTGATTTAGGCGTATAGGGAAGTGTTTATGAATATATGGGACCTATTTTTCCATCACCGGTGAAGGGGAAACCCTTCTAGTGTAGGGCTGACTCTAATGGACGAGGGTGCATCCGATTACTCAACAATGGGCCACCCTGACCCTTGGTGCATTGGAGGAGAGGAGTCCAGGTTTTCTTATAGTGGTGGATGAGTATAAGGATGTTTTTCCTTATGAGGTTCCAAGACAAACTCCTTGTAGAGAGGTATAATTTTGTATTTACTTTTACGCTATGACGACACCGACATCCAACCCAGCATATCAAATGGCTCCCATAGGGCATTGGGAGATGAGGGTATAGCTAGAGGACTTGGAGGTTAAGGGGTTCAGAAGACCCAGTGTTTCACTGTGGGCAGCCCTAGTGCATCTCTACCCAAAAGGAATATGGGAGGTTGAGGTTGTGAGTGGTTTACCTATGCCTAAACCAGGTGAATGAGAAGAATGAGTACCCACAACCAAAGGGTCGATGGGAACATCAATCAGTTAATAGAGGTATCCTTTAATGTGGATGTAAACATTTCGTATTGGACTTTCCGCAGTTGAGACAACAGTGATGGTTATAGTTCATGTATAAATAAGACCATAAGATATTCTATAATCATGGGAAGGGGCACTTGGTGGAATATGCGCTCATATGGAGGTTTGGTTTTCTTCTTTCGGATGTGGTGGAAAAGCCACTAGTTGCGATGCCAATATATTTTGAGGATAGTGATGAAACACCATACCTCTAGTATAAAATTGTGACTTCCCCACTTCATCATTGAGTTCAAGAGGCACCAATAGAGGATGTTTATAGCGAGGCCCGATGTGCTCAGATATCCTCAGATAAGTCTCCGAATGAATTTTTGATAGCTGGGGAGCATGTCATCTCTTTTAAGAGGGTGCACTATTTTACCAGTGACATTATACAAAGAGTTGTGGAGGGAATCACATACATCCCCTTTGGAAGTACATCCTAGCATGGAATCGAAGTGAGAATACCTCTGACATGAAAACACGTTTTCAGGATTTAAGGAAGCGGTGGAAGAGTTCATTTCATGATGCCTCACTTGACAGAAAATGAATTTGGAGAATTATATTCTAGCACATTTGAGAAGATATTTTACACCAAAGATAGAGGTTCAGACGATGCGGACCATACAGACCCTGGAAGACATGATTGATTCTTGTGTCTGGGTTTTTGGTTACATTTGGGAGAACTGCCTACCACTTTTGGAGTTTCCATAAAATAATACCTATCACTCCAGCATTGGCATGACCCTATTTGAGTCCATGTATGGGGTACCACTGAGAAGGTGTGGATCATATATGAGCGTATGAGGCCTGCATAGAGTAGAAAAATGTCATATGCCAATAGGAAATAGATACCCTTAGATTTTGAGTAGGGAGACCATGTTGTCCTTCAGGTCTCACCAAGATGGGGATTTTGGATATTTTTCCAAACCGACATGCTATCTCTAAGGTTCATCATACCTTTTTAGTTTTTGAGTATAGTTGGGGAGGTGGCCTATCTCATAGCTCTACAACCATATATGCAATGGTTGCAGAATGTTTTTCACATGTCACAACTAAAGAGTAACAATCATGATCCATCAGACATCATCGATTGTGGAGTGATGGGAATTGTCGATCAGGTAACATTTTTCAAGTTCCCTGGGCAGATAGAGTATCAACCGGATAGGGTCCTTCAAAGATGATCGATTCCTCATGATTTCATTTTATGGCTGAATGGGATAATCTAGGATAGCACAAGGTAACAGGATTCTCTGATTCATGCTCAATACCCACCTTTTGTTTTTTTTCATTTGTTTTGGCCTTCGGGGATATAAAACCCTATGGTGAGGAGATGTTAATGTCCCATATGTTTTGTATAATTTTTTTTATGTAGAACTATTTTGAGACTGGGAAATTTGATGACTGGTAATTCCAAGGCCTAGAATTCCTGGAATGATTTGTTGAAAAGTTATAATCTTTAAATAGTGTGTGTGAGTAGTTTTCATGAAAAGTGGGAGTAAATATTAAATTGGTCCGTAGGCACTATTTCATTTAGGATGGTGGGTTTACCCTTGGTGTGACTTATGTTTAGTCAGTGCATACCTCTAGTGAGAAGATATAAAATTGGAATAATCTTATATAAAATTACTATATAAATAATTTCAATTTTTAATGTAATATAACTCACGAACAGGGAATCAGATTAAAAATAGGAGACCACCACTGAACTCGTGAGGGTATTCTATCCTTATTAAATACATAACATTGAACGGTTCGGGCCAACTGTTGAAGTAAATTTTTGTCCTTAAATAAAATAACTAAGTAAAAATTATTTTAATGTTTAATAAATTACCTTTTAAACAATAACACATATTGAAAATACAAGATTACCATTAGATTTATGGGGTCGTGGTTCCTTTAAGTGGGGAATATCCTCAACCGACATGGGTGGAGGAAGACTGATAATAGTTTTTGATTATTTTGTAGGTACGTTCACAAAATGTGGATTTTGGATTTTAAATCTTTTGAACCATTTCTCGGATTTAAAATCCAAGGAATCCTTTGAATTTAGAAATCATGGATTCACCATGAAATGTCTTAACATCAACCAGCAAGGGTCGAGCAGAAAAGTTATTTTCTGGACTTTTTGAGAAAATTAATAAAAAAAATTTAAAAATTATTTTATTTTCATTCTCCCTTTGGAGTAGAGTATGATGACATTGTGGAGTAGTGACAGGGTAGAGACATGGCAATGAAAATACACATCAATGAGGATTATTAATGGGTCATTAAACTCACAGCGTAACGACCCTTTAATGATGCGAAACAACAACAATGTTTCTAAAATAAAATAGAGTAATTTTTCCACGTGGCATAATTAGGTTAATGTCGCAACATGAATCTATTTATGGTTCGAAGAGCTCAGGAAATATAGATAAGAAATTTGGAGGATTCTTTGGTGAACCACAAAAGGACTTCCACCTCAGTGAAGAACAAAGAATGCAGCTGGAACATCCCCTTCTTCAATGCCATTCGAATATCAGAATTGAGAAGCGAAACCGACATCCTAACCCATCAAGGAAAAACATGCAACAACAAAACATTATGAGGTAGGGGTTATTTGGTTTTAATGTTTCCCTGTTATTATTTCAATACGACAGACGTGGATAAACCCACGAATATGTCAATATGTGGATAGTGTGTTCTTGCTTGGGGGTGACTTTTTTAGGATTTCATTATATGGGATTTAATTATCACTATTGATCAAATTAAAATCCCTAGACCTCACTTGGTTTGTCAACTACTAACCGTGAGGGTGTGGGCCAACATGATTAAGGACGAATACCCTCCGCAGTTGGCGTTCTTCGTGGCCAAACTCTTGAATCGATGGCAGAAACTTTTTGAGACAATCTCGGTGGAGAAGATGTACCTCCGTGAATTCTGGAACAAGATGCACGAAGAACGGACAACCCCTAAAGATATGTTGGTCCATGTGAGAATTCTCCTACATGCCGGCACTGGTGGTGGCACTGGTGACTCCCGATAGTGGCCCACGGTGATGACCCTGGGTGGGAGGTAGCGTGCCACGACGGCACGCTAAACGGAAGGTCGTGGACGGACCAGGTCGTAACGTAGAAGGAGAAGCCATGGGCCAAGCCAGCATCAACAGACATCAGACATGGTCGCTCGACCACTTCATAGACTCATGCATGTGGCACTGAGCCCGACCACTTGACTGTGGAGAAGTAGGTGCCCCGCAGCTAACCGTTGGGTGATGGCGGGGCATGGACGTGGGTCCCGACGATGTCAATAAAGGTGGACTAGTTACCCTGCTGTGAACTGGAGGGGTGAGAACCATCCAGAAGGCTGGACCACACTGGTAGGCCGGACACGCACCTAGAGGATCAATCCCACACAACCAGCACAAACCCTCGTCCTCATTTTTTCAGGCCAAACTGAGCCATGTCGCAGGGCGACGCCGCGGGCTGAACCCTCTGCCAACCGAGCCAGGTCCAGCATGCCCTATTGGGCATGGACCACTTGCATTGACAGTCTAGACCTCCATCGACCCACACCAGTTTTGGTCAGGTCAGTTAGAATGAACCAGGTTATATAGAACCCCCGATCCAGTTTGGTCAGGTCAGTCTGATAGGGACGGACCAAGCTTCATTGCAACCAGTCCATTGGATTATAAAACACCTGTATTTGGAAAAGCATTGCATCTGATTGAAGATTTGTTTGCAGTTTCAAGACCGTCTTTAGGAGGATGCTATTTTACCATGTTTTTGTTGAAATTCATAGACTTTGAGATGCAATGAATGGATTGTGGAGTTGTTTTCCCAAGTGTACTGCATATGTAACCCTACGGTTTGTTGAGACTTGAAGACTGGTCCACGGTGGCCCCATCGGAAGTAGATCTATGTGACCCAAAAGCCCAAATGTTGGGATAGGATCTATGTGACCTAGTAGACCCATGGTACTCAACAGGATGAGTACCTCAGTTCGGACAAGCTGGGAAGCAGCTTTGTATCACCCGATAGGCCCATTGTGGGAGCGGCACAGTGTGACCCAACATACCAATGGTACACATCAGGGATGAGTACCAAAACTATTCGAGGGTAGTGGGAAGCAGTTCTGAGTGACCTGTAAGGTCCACTGTACACGATAGGGGATGATTTATTAGAAGCCACAGTGTTCGACAATGTGATTGAAGATTATACTATTACTACCCAAAAATATAGATGGTGTGAGATGTCTTGTGATATATGTTTTACATTGTGGAATTGTTGTGTGTTGTTTCATTTTTGTTTCGGTGTCCATACTGAGCACTGTGTTACTCACTCATGCATAGGCTTCACCCGCAGGAGTTTTATCTGGTGCAGACGACCGATGTTATGACAGGGGTGCTCAGGGAGATGGAATTGATGAATTCCACGATGGTGGAAATTGTGGAATAGGGCCATGTGGGGCCCAGTAGGACCGGGCATACAACTATGTCACATATATATCTAGGGGTAAAACATGAAAACTTCTCTTAGAGCTACAATCAAACAGGAACTGGTGGGCGACAACGGGTCTTGATGCACTCATGGTTACGTCACCCCTAGGGGATATGATTAAGATAATTCACATTTTATTTACAATACATTATGGATTATTTATGATTATATAATTCCCGATGGAAATAATTTTTTATTTTGGATTATATGCATAAACTGCTCAATTTATTTTAGGTGTTTTTGTATTTTGGAAATATGAATTGAGATTCATTAACAAATGTAGTGTATCCCATTGTTTAGAAATGTAACCTAGTTTAAGGAATAGAATACATATCAATGCACATAATTTATATAGAGATGTCCCTCCAAATCAAGATATTTATAGTGGGGATTGTGATGAAACTGGTGCAGAACAACTTATAACCATATTGTGAAAAATCACTCCAGTTATGAATAATTCCCTAACCGTATAGAGCATCCTAATGCACAACACAGAGGATCAATGTATGACTGCTTAATGAGGCAGCAACCACACACATTTAATGGGACTAAAAATCCATTTTTAGCTGACCAATGGATATGTTCTTTAGAGAAAATATTTCATTCTTTTGGAGTATCGATCGGGAAAAATATTCCATGGATGTTTATCGCCTCACGGGAGATGAAAATAATTGGTGGTCATTATTTCAAAACACAATAGAGGATGAAAGTAAAAAAAATTTAATGGATGGAGTTTAATGTACTTTTATTCGTAAAATACATTCCTCATGTCCATCGAGAAGATATGGAAAGGCAATTTTTGAGTCTAATGAAAAAGGAGTATGAGAATGTTGCAATGTATGATGAAAAATTTACAGGGTTAGCAAAGCATGATACATATTATATATGTAACCCAAGGAGTGTGATTGATCGAGTAATTTATGGGTCAAACCCATTTCTTCATCAAACATTACTATCAAAATCCTTATTTTCAAACGAATATATAGTCTCATGTGCTATCAATATTGAAAACGAATTCTCTATGTCATATGACTTAAATGAAAAGAAATAGAAGAAGATATGTTATTAACACTATGGAAATGGAAATACGGGGAATAAGGCAACGATTTAATTTCCATCCAGCATTAAATGTGGGACGAAACACCCTGGTACATTCCTGAATGGAAATATAGTGTCTTATAAGTGTGGAAATAAAGGAAACCCGACACATGAATATAAGGAAAAGGAAGAGGTTTTAATTGTCGAATTCTACAATTGTAGAGAAATGGGGCACTATGAAAATGAATGTCCTAAGCATCTCATAAACCTACATCAGAAAAGGACATGGGAGAAATGTCATGCTTATGAGATCCCGACTTCATAGGCTTAATTTCTAAATGACATTATGGAAGGAAAAATAATCATTTCCTCAAATTTAGACAATGAATTATTTGATTCTAGATCATTGCATTCTTTTATATCCCTCCAATTTTGAAAGAAAATTAGATATTTTCAATTTGATATAACAAGTTAGTTTTCAGTAAAAAATCATAAAGGGAATTATCATTGGCATAATGTTTTTCCAACCAGGTACCATTATGGCATATACACATGATTTATCTGCCGATCTAATTGCAAAAATGACGATTGAATTTGATATAATAATCGGTATGGATTGTATTTTGGACCATGATGAAAAAATTTATTGTATGATGAATGAGGATACAATTTTTTATGATGATAAGGAAAACCATATCTTTATAGAAGAAATGTCACCATATGATTCTTATCTAGATCTACACCCAAGAGCTCTTCTAAATTCAATTATTGGGGAGGAAGAGAGTAAAATAACATTGGTTGAGGAAAGGCATGTTCAAATATAGTATGTACATTTATTTCAAGAATTTCTTGATGTGTTTCTATGATATTTACCTTGACATCCTACAGAATTTGAAATGGAGTTTTCTATTGATTTAAACCCTTGTTCAAGGCCCACATCAAAGACCCCTTATAGAATTGCCACAACAGAATTAGTGTAACTAAAGAAACAACAAGAATAATTGAATAATTAAAAATTTATTCTCTTTGGTGAGCCCATATTCATTTTGTTTACATGAAATATGGATCTGTGACGTTGTGAACTGACTACAGGGAGATCAATGCTATAACAATAAAGGAATTATATCCTATATCTCTCATTGATGATTTTTTTGATCAAGTTCATGGAAATCAGTATTTTTCAAATATTACCATTTGATCTAGATATCATCAGTTGTGCATGAATAAGAAATAGATTCCAAAGCAACATTTCGTACTAGGTATAAGAATTACGATTTTTTGGTAATTCCTTATGGACTTACTAATGCACCCTGTGTTTTCATGGATATAATTAATAGAATTTTCAATGAATATCTTGAAGACTTTGTAGTGGTAATTATTGATGATATCATGGTACACTCCAAAATCTAGGTAGATCATTAATATCACATGCGCAATATTTTAATAACTCTTAGAAGAAATGCATTATATGGGATGTTTATCAAGTGTGAATTTTGGATTCTAGAGATTTCTTTTCTTGGCCATATTGTCTCTATGGATTGAATCTCAATTGTTCCATCAAAGTCAATAGAAATCCATGAATGGCCTGCACTGACGAGTATAAATGAGGTATGTAATTGTATTGGTTTAGCAGGTTATTATTGGTGCTTCATGATGAAGTTTTATCGATTGTCCAACCCATTAACTAAGATCACATGTATAGGGATTAAATTAGTTTGGACAAGAGATTGTGAATAAATATTTGAATAATTGAAGAAATGATAAGTTAGTTCTATAATATTGAATCTACCATCGGATAATGATGGGTTTGTTATTGAGAGTGATTCTTCAATGAATGGACCAGGTTGTGTTCTTATGTAGAATGATAGTGCTGTTGCCTATGTATCATGGAAGTTAAAAATTATTAAACAAAACTATCACAATAATGATCTTGAGTTAGAAGCTGTAGTATTTTATCTAAAGATATGGATACTCTATATCTATGGTAAAAATTTGATATTTATACTGATCCCAATAATTTGTAGTATATTTTCTCACAAAATGAACTCAACATGAGGTAAAGTTGATGGTTTGAACTACTCTAGGAATATGAATGAGCTACACACTACCACCCAGGGGAGAAAATATGGTGGCTGATGCTTTGAACACAAATAAGCATGGATTTCTGAATAATATGAGAGTTTAAAGGGATCCTATAATTATAGATCTAGTAATGATGCATATGAGAATAGTCATTGAAGGTGAAACATATATTTTGTTTCAAATAGTTTCAAAACAATATTTTCTAGAAAGGATAAAATATAATCAGACTTATGATGGGGAGTTTTAAAATAAAATTATAGTTGTGAATTATAGGATATTGATCAACATCCTATATGAAGGTGGAATTTTGAAATTTGGGAAAATTAATTTTGTTCCTAACATACATGGTCTAAAAAGATAATTCCTAGATGATGATAATAGCTCAAATTTCGCTATACCTTTTAAAGAAATAAGATGTATATAGATTTGAAGGAAAATTTATTGTGGGAAAACATGAAAAAGAATATTGCTGATAATGTGTCATGATGCATGGTTTTTCAACAGGTGAATGATGGATGAAAACATCATAGGGGAGTCATGCATCCTTTTCCCATACCTGTGTGGAAATGGGATGATATTATAATATAATTTTTCATGGGGCTTCCAAAGACACCAGGAAGGAATGATGCAATATGGGTCATTGTTGATCGTCTTAACAAGTCATCACAGTTTATTGCAAGAAGAGAATATTAACACCACGAATGTTTATAAAGAGTATATATTAATGAATCTTTAAGACATCATGGAGTAACCCTGTTGACTTTGTTTGATCATAATCCCAATTTTATAGTAATATTCTCGAAAAGTCTTCAAATTTACCTAGATAATAAGCATCATTTCAGCACTACCACACCACCCTGAAACATATGAGTAATCAGAATGGACTATTCAAACCTTACAAGACATGTATAGATCTTTCTCAATTGACATTCAATGTATGTAGGTTCAGTATTTACCATTGGGGGTATTTTTTTATAACAATATATTCTATTCAAGTATAAAAATTGAACCATATGAAGCGTTATGTTTAAAGATATGTCCCACATCATCTTATTTGGATGATGTTGGTGATAGAAAAATAATAACCCGGGAACATGTTGAGGAAACAAGGGAAAATGTGAAGATTATTCGTACCCACCTCAGAGCATCTCAATGTAGGAAAATGATCTATAACGATAACCTAAGGAAGGATTTGGAATATCAAATAGGTGATCATCTTTTCAATAATGGGTCACTAATGAATGGTGTTATATGTTTTGGTATGAATGGTAAATTATTTCATAGGTACATCAGCCAATTCCAAATTCAACAACGAGTTGGAGTTATTGCTTATTGTTTGGAAATGCCGCCAAGTCTGTCCAAAGTTCAAGACATTTTATATTTATCACTGTAGAGAATATACATGTCTGACCCAACACATGTACTAACCTATGATGAAATAGAACTGAAACCTGAATAGTCTTATTGTGAATATACTATCAATAATAATGATACTAGAGAACAAGTGTTGAGAAATCAGAAGACTCATCTGATAAATGATCTACGGAGAAATCATAATATGGAAGAGGCAACATTGGAACCCTAGGAACATATGATTAAGAACCACATGAATATTTTTATTCTGTAATATTCTAGAAATTTTGTGGATGATATTATTTGATGGAGGTAATAATGTTACACCTCAATCTTCTTTGGTACACTTCTCATTGAATAATGAAATAGCTTCTATTATACCCAACGTCGAGTTCTTGAAAACCACGAACAATCAAAGTAGTCATTTAAAAAATATTTATTAATAGTAATACCAACTTTTTGAAATTTTATAAATTTTCTTTGTCAAAATGGACTTCATTTTTGAATTTTGAAAACCAAATCTTACTTAGGGTGATTTTTTGGTATTTTTCTAAAACCACTCAATTTTTGATGAATAGGGAAAAACAACACATTGTTGTTTACATCCTAATTTTATATAAGAAATTATTATTTCTATTTAAAATCATTTTAATGTAAAAATAGATACATAATACAAATATTAGTTTAATGTAATTCATTGGAGACATTTTTTATAAGATTAGTTGTATAAAAAATTATTGAATTATTTATTGTCTTTTAACCACCTTCTAGGGACATTTGAAAACATTCATTAAATTAAATGTTACAACTTCTTTGAATTTAATATCAAAAATCAATTTTATACTGTTAATATCTGTAATAATATATTTTTCAATGGTATTAAAATAATTTTTGGTGAATTGTGACTTTTGAATTTTATTTACCCCAGTTAAAAATAAATAGGGTAACTAATGGTATTAAAGATATTATAATTACCATAAATAATGTCGCAATTCCTTTGGATACATGTATTTCAACCAAAATAAACCTTAGAAATAAAATATGTTCCTTTTTATACACTTGTATTATATTAGTGCATTTATTATTATTTTATTTAAAGAATAGTTAAAAGTGTAAAATTCATTGTTTAATAACTAATTAGTTTTTAAAATTGTGATATACATAAGATGAATTCAATTATAAATATTTTTTAGAAATATATAAATAATTACTACATCATGGTATTCTATTTAAAATTTTTAGACATTATATAATTAAATTTATTTATGAAACAATGATTTTTCTATAATTACATTATTAGTGACATATAAAAATAATTTATATTATAATATCAAAATATATGTAAATTGAAACCTTTTTTGAATTACACGAATTTTATAGGTTAATATGACTTGTTAGGGTATATTTTATGTTTTCTTGTCTATGTAATAATGTTTTTGTTTACTTAAAAAACATACTAAATACTGCTAAAATTGAAATAAATAAGTATTTAAAACAAATATTCTTTTATTAAATTTTATATCATACTTAAAATTATATGGTTCAGCCTCAAGACTTATATAATGATATATATGTCATTAATGATCCACTGGGGGTTCTCTTGGAATTTTATAGTATGTTTATTAACCATGTATTATAATAATATAAGAAGACAATGTAAAAGTTAAACTATTTAAATAAGAGTTAAATTTAATGGATAAGGTTAATATGGTGACCTAAACTTCTCTAAAACTTATTGTTTTAACTTTTTTCAACCCATACCCAACTTATCCTCTAAATAAATCCATTTGGAGCAATAATAATCTTAAAATTATTTAATAAATAAAAAATATTTCATGCTTTTCCAAAAGTGACCCTCACCTCTTGTATAAAAGAGTACATTCACTTTTCTCCATATAACACCTCCATGGTCATTTCTCTCAGACAAAACATGATCAAATATCCTCCTAACTGCCATATATTTAACATAGAGGCCATACATTGATCATAAAGAAAACAAATAGAGCTTTTTTTATCAAATAAAAAGGAAGCACCCGAAAATGAGGTAAGTATTACTTCACCTCTTTCAAAGTTCTTTTATTCTTCACAATACTATTTCATTGTGTTTCAATGCCAAAATAATAACTAAAGTGAATTATACATACTATAATGTTATTATAAATAGGGTAAAACCATATTCATTATTCTATCCATCCTATGAATGAAAATGTCATCGTACGTGCGTTTGTATGGCTTAACGTCACCATGTCATGGGGATGTTTGTTATTCAACACTTCATTATTTGGTTCGGTATAATAATGAGTATTGTTTATGTTAATAATAAATATAACATAGTAATTATTATATATATATAATATACCATCCAATAAAATATGATTTCACCATCAATAGAATGATATTCTCTCCCGTACATACATACTGATTACTGTCTCCACGAATGCGATGAGATTCATTCCCCATCATAAATATTCAAAAATAATATTAATTTCATGAATAAAAATAAATTTTTTTTTAAAATAATATCCTCTTTGATATGAATCAAATACATCTTATCCATAAAAAACATGACTTACTCAACAAAACATATAACGGAAAACGAATCCGGTAACACTGGGGCTAATTTTACTACTGATATATTATTAAAACAACCATAATAGAAGTTCATATATGGAATCATATTTATGTTTTTGGTTCATGAATAAGTTAATAAAAATTATTTAACTAGTATACATGAGGATAAAGCACCCTTGACTAAGGAAAATTACAAGGTAAGGGTTAATTATAGAAATTTCTTTACTATCTGAGGTTTCTTACACGTAAGCATTTACTGAGAATTATTTTACATCCTCAAATGTGTTTCTAAAAATTGCATTTCAAAACATTTCTAATATTTTATAGAATATAGGTTATAGTAATTTATACCATTTTTTGACTTCTTCTAAAAAAATAAATGAAATCTATCTGATGGTTTCCAAACAAGTTACATTATGAAATTTTCAACAAATTAATGTAAGAATATTATTTTAACTTATAAGAGGGGAGAGGATATATTCCCCCATTATAACACCTTTTAGTATTCCATTAAAAACATTGTGAGTGTTTAGTGGAGCCCTCTATAACTCCTCAATGCATTAGTAGATCTCATTAGACAACCTAGTGTCTTGGAACAAGGGCTTCAAAATATAACATTTGTTGTCATAGAATGAGGCCCTGACAATGTGGTTATGATATCCATCTTTATGCATTCAATCATTATGAAATTATACATTGATATTAGATGTGATTATTAACATAGTATAATATCTATGTGAACAATTAAATGTCATTATTTTATTTATAAATTCCATATTACACTAAAGTTTATGTAAAAAAAGATTTTGATTTTGTCTTATACATTGCCTTAAATGTTTATTCTCATTTTTTATAGATTCTACTATATTTTTATACTTACTGAGCATATAATATCACCCATTTATTATGTTTTATTTTTTCCCGTGATGTGAAGATGTATATTATGATTAAACTATAGGTTTAGGCCAAAGGGCATGAGTGTTTTCAACGGGTACACAATGTTGTTTTTTTATATCGTGGTGTAATGTTAAACTTTTGTATGTATATAGTACTTCTATGGATTCTAAACTAATCGGTCTTTCAGGACATGTCCACTTTTGATCATCAAAATTTTATGTAATAATGAACCGACTTTGGGTAACAAGGTTCGGGGCGTTATAATATTTTCAATGATACATATTCACCATCTCAAAACACCAATATCAGTTTGTAAATTTTCTTGATGGTATATAGGTTGGTATTTTCTTCCAACTTTGAGTTTTTAACTCCTTTACCCATTGAGTCAACTCCAAAATCATTAAATCATTAATGGATTTCCTCAACACTTTTCTCCATGGTATATAAAGCTCATCAATGAATATATCCCTCGATGTAATATGGTAAATTCATCCCTTAACATTCATAAGAAAACCATATTAAAAGTAAGTGTCCCTACATGGTTTAGTCAAAAACATAGTTCTAGTGCCTTCATTCACAATCAATATTTTGAAAAAAAATATCTACCTTATTTTATATTTTAGAGATTTTATTTTATAATTCAACAATATTATATATTTTTTTTAATTATGTAACATGCTAATATTGGTTGGTATTTACAGGATTAATTTACATCATTGGATATAAAATTTATGCATAATCCTATAAATTAAATTCCTTCATTGAAAATATATTAATTAATTTTTTTCATAGCAGTCCCTCATGTAAAAAATTCATAATATAAATATAAATAAATAATAAATGATATCAATATGGTCATATCTAAAAATATATACATTGAGGATTAAATAAATCAACATTTGATCCGGGGGAATAACTCATTATGATAGTATTGTAAAGAGTTATAATAGTCCATATGTCCTCATATGCATCAATTTTGTTGTCATCATTATGTTTCCATCATGAAGTGCCTCCACATTCCATGGGATACTCACTTATGTAAAATTATCTATAAATCATATGTTTGTTAGGGGAACCAGTGTATTTTTTTATCACAACAACAAAAACAATCATACATGTTCTTGTCCTATATAATAATTAATTGAGGGATGAGATAAAAGAAATAAATGAAAATCAAATATTACATAATTAAAAATACATAAAATAAATTAAATAGAAACATACAATATATAAATAAGTCTTATTAAGGATCAGGAATGATTATACATGCAACATATACATTAAAATAAACCAGTTAACATTCAGTAATATTCATTATGTATTGTTAATTTATATATTCCTTCATTAATTAATTAATTAATTAATTTTATTTCAAATTAAGTAAAATACAAATTCTTATATAGATACACTTCATAAAGGAATCTATTGAAAAAATTATATGAAATAATATTCACATATTCATTATAATAAAATTATTGATAATTAAGAATTCATTAAAATGATTTGTAAGTTTTAAAAAAAGATATGTCAATAAAAAGAAGAATGGTTTAATTCTTCCATTGTAAATATCAATGAAATTAATTCTATACATAATTGGGAGAATATATGTTGTGTACCTATGAGTTAAAAAACATTTATCAATGTTTCAGTGTAACTGGGTAACATGAATGGGGGTTTTATTTGTACCTCAGTCAGAATACACGTACATTACCAACAAACAACATGTTGTTTATCACTCCTTTAATTTCTTCACCAAAACCATTGAATAACATGGAATGTTCCTCTGTTTTAACCACACAAAAATGTATAGAATAACTACATTACATGTTTTACTCTATCAGTTTGTCTTAAAAACTCACCAAATAGCTCAGTGTGTATTTCAGATATAGTAATTAATAAATTGCACGAATTTTACACCACTAAAACATCATGTATATAATTTATTCTCCATATTTTACACCACATACTATTATAAAATGTTTAATGACCACATGTATAGTGTATTATTCACAGCTAACCCATGCAGACTACATGCTGTTTATTTTAGATACACATATTTTAATTCAACATGCAATGTCAAAAAATCCATTGGTCTACACATGGTGTATAATAAATGTATAACATGTCTTTATTTTTATAATTTCATTTATCCCAAGTCATTTACAAATATGGTGCACTTGGTTACATGCTTTTCACTCTTGATACACATCGTGTAACCCAATAATACAAGAAAATAATCGATCACTTCTCAATGGAATATATGATAATTCTTAATATATTCTTGGACATTTAAAAATATTACAACTACAAATATTATTTATATATAGAATAATTATAATTAATATTTTATTATTCAATAAATAATATGAAATAAAATATTTTAAAATAATTTTAAAAAATGATTAGTAATTAAATATGTAAATATAAATTTAGAACAAAACCAAACTGTTATACTATATATTGGTTCTAGGAATATATGGGGAACCTTTGAAATGTGTTAGATTAAAATTCCATAAAATTATGTGTTTCTAGAAACCCTAATATATGATCATTCCTATTAAAATCATAAATAATTATTTAGATAAGATGAAATGATTAGTTCATCTTTAAATCCTTTTTTTTGATAATGTTAATGATCTTCAAAACCCCTTAAATGTTATCTTCATCGCGACATGTAGATTTAGGTGTAGAATCATTATACAAGGGATCTACATGTTCTCCTTTGATCACTAATATCTTCCAATTTATTTTTGGTTGATAGATATATGAATCAAAATTCCGGTATTATTCCTCTCGAACTGTCTACAAATCATCTGGCTTGAAGAATATCTTCTCGCTCTTTAATATAAGATATGATGAATTATTGTGACCGAATCTTGTTCTAGGAAATTATTATCTATTCTCAATATTTGACTAATCCTTGAAAATAAACATAACCTACTATTTATAGAGATAAGGATTAAGATAATATAATATTTTTTTTGTGCCGACCAAAAAGACATATATTTTATAAATAGAATTCCAAAATAATAATAATATTATTATTAATTTACATCATGTATGGTAACCTGTGTAATAATAAATATATTGTTTTTCTTGTAAATTTATATTTATCACCATACACTATCATAGTTCATTTTAAATCCTCAATATTAATTTAATAAACAAGTATATATTTAATAAAAAGTTTCTTTCTTTAATTAATATTTTTGATAAAAAATATTAATCCTTATTATTGAGTTAAAAAATTATTTTGTTAATTAAATAGAAATAGAATTTAATATAAATCAGTCGTAACACATAGTATCAGGCCCTCTATAATTATTCCAAATTGGAATTTGGAGGGATCACCTAAAATATAATATTACGGTCTAGAAGATGGTAAAAGAACCCAATAGAATGAAATTATTGTTTCATCAAGAGAAACCACCATGGCCCCTCATTTCCAAATATAATCCATTTGCAACAAAATCTCATCAAGAAGGTTTAACATTTTTTCCATCTGCCAATATGATCAATTTTTCATTCTTTTTCGATATAAAACAGAAAAAATGTTGCACCAATTCCATTAAATTTAATGGGATGGTTCTATTCCAATCAATCAGTCAATATAAGAACATTCATAAATATATTTTTTTAAAAATACTACCTCAACCTAAAAATTAATAACATATTAATCATGGTTCACCCAATGCACCCTACCTCTCTAGAAATATATTAAATCAATGTTTATATGAGAAAATAATAATGTGTGAACCATGAAATTCCGTAATATTAATCTTGAATTCTTTGGACAATTTAATACACTCATATATAAGAAAATATAATTACATAAAAAATTAATATTCATTATGAAATGATTGTTCTCATAATATCGTATCATGAATATTAAAATTTGTGAGAATCATGGGATGAAACTGAATCATCTAATGATTACTCAAACATGATAGTCAATAAACTATGTCTCATATTAGAATAATTTTTTTGTATGCATAACTATATTTCATAATATCATCATATAAAATAATGGTTAACATCATCATAGGAAACATGTATAAAAATTTTAATCAAAAAATACTATAGTAAATTATTACATCAAAGCCACAAATAAAATTTATAATATTTAATAATATATTTTATTAATATTCAATGCTTCTAATATACATGTAGTGACAGTAAGAACACTTAGTCCATGAATTCCAACTCCAAAATGATACCATCAAGATTAATTTTATGGATGGTTTATGATAATGATGGAGAAATGTTTATGAAGATTATTACTTTTCAATGGGATATGATATGATGAATAGATGAGAATATTATGAAATAAATTTTCTTTATATCTATTTATGTGTGATGAAATTCTTATTAAACCCTTTTCCTTTCCTGGGTTATGATATGTGAAATGATTTATTATTATTATATAACTCATATGGATTATTTTCATTATATTGTGTGTGGGTTCTGTATCTATCTCCAATGAATTGGGTAAATTATTGTATCTCATGAGATAGATATGGGAAACAATATCATATTCTTGATCCACTAACTGAAATTTGTCGATAGACATGATCCTCTATGGAAAATAGATGATGAACCCATTTGTGTTATGAAATGTGAAAAATGTGATTATTCATGATTTATTATTATTTTATGGTCTCATATGTTAATCTTGTAATATGAAATTAATTCTATACTTATGATGGTGACACTCTTATTTGATGGCCTTTGATGCGAGGTATGAGATAGGTAATCATTTTAGAAGTAATTGGATAGTAAAAATTAGAGAAAATGAGAGTGATTTATCATGGGTATATTACATTCATTATAGAGACATCAAAGAAGATTGGACGTGTGGTTTTTCCCTACATAAATCACCAAGAATTTGGTTCTTGAATCATGCATAATGGAATTCTAGACCTGGGTTTTACAGGCATCAAATTCTCCAGGTGAAACAACAAGATAAGTAATTCTCTCACCTAGTGTAGACTAGATATGTTCTTCAATACTCATTATTCCATTTCATTATTTCCAAAATGAAATCTCAAAAATATGGTTTCAGTACATTCGGACCATGAACCTATTATCATTTAACTTGATCAAGGTTCAAAAATTATTAAATGCACTTATTATTAAAATAAATGTGTGTTGGATGATACCATTCAATATTTGGTTCATGTTTCTAGGACGAATACCTTGTAAGAGGATAGATATATTTGTCTACATAACAAGCTACATAGTCTCAAAATTTATATGAATATTTTTTATTCCAACAACCCAAATATTTTGAGTAAATTGGGGGTGATGAAGAATGAAATTAAGAAACTGTAGTAGAGGCTAAAGGAAATCTCGGATGAGGAGGTTTTTTACAAGATGGTGGAAAAGGTATATCACCATGTTGCATCTATTTTGGAATAGGAAAGGGATTTCTGAGAAAAGTCTACAGAATCGTGGATAAGGGAGGGTGTCATAGAAATGGCCTTTTTTAAAATTTGAGCATGAAAAAGAGGTGAGAAAAATTTCCTAACATATGCTACGGTAATAGGTCATTCACAATAGATATTTGAATTTTCGGTGATATGGGAAAATGATATTTTAAATTAATATTCCTTGATCCTAATACCTCCATGTAGGTTGGTTATATGAATG
Organism: Viscum album; assembly: GCA_963277665.1. Classification (NCBI taxonomy): domain Eukaryota; kingdom Viridiplantae; phylum Streptophyta; class Magnoliopsida; order Santalales; family Viscaceae; genus Viscum; species Viscum album. The sequence goes on along the minus strand of OY728163.1, from coordinate 939,049,252 downwards.
AGAAAATACCCATTTTTAAATTTATTCTTAGGGTGGTGTCCTATAATATGAACATGGTCTTTGTTGGAATACTAGATGAAGCTAAGATGTATGAAAGAGTTTATACAAAATATACCTAATTCACTCCATGAACCTATAGATTCCTTGGAAAATTTTACATAACCTTTTGAGAGATGTTCAATGAATGGATAATTGGGGTTATTCTCGATTAATTTAATGGTGGGTGACTTCCCTTAGTTGATTGTGCATTGATACTGATTATTATAAAAAAATTGAAAGTCCCATCCTCACTCTATCAATATAGGATAATTAGAGTCTGTATTTTCCCATATAAGGTCCTCTCAAACATTAAAAACATAAGGCTTACATGTTATATTCCACCATGGGTGTTTGATAACCATCATGAGATCAACAAATGAACATGCACTCGGTTGAATATTTCCATGGTGAATACATGGATGGTGATATGAATAAGGATAAATAGGCTCCAATGTGGAGATCAACATTGACATGAATAAATCATATGATAAAATGGGGTGGATATTCATCGTAAAATAGTTTAATTGAATAATGTGTTTCATAGTGGAGGTGGATCTTCTACTTAGATATTTCATCTCACCATTTATAGTTATCTCATTCATGGGGAAAAGATATATATTCATTAAATCAAACTATGGATAGTAACAAGATGACCCGATTTATCCTAGATTATTTAAATTAGACTAAGAAAACATAGTAGATCTCATAGGGGAAAATTTATAATGGAATTATTATTCCACAAATAGAATGAGTGATTTCTAGTTACATCTAAAACCATTTTTTTTATAATGAGGTGATATTTTTTGGGAATGGGCATAGAAAATGAATTATTGAATTCAAAATAATAATGGAAACCTACTACAAGTGGATAGGACAAACCATCTACATGGAAAATAGTAATGTGTTCATTTTTAAATGGTTCTTATAGTCAGGGAAAAAATGATTGTAGAGATTCTTGTATATATAAGAGAACCATTCCAATGTAATATTTTGGAGCACTAGTGTAACCAGGATGGGGTCAGTTAAATTATTTTGATGGGATTGTTGACCAAATCATCACCTTTGTTACTAATTTGATAAATCGTTTTCATTCCATCTGGGGAAAAATTATGCTTCTAATTTGTGTTCTTTCCTCGATTACCATTCATCTGATGTACATTATCAATGATCCAAAGGTGGTGTCGAATATCATTGAAGGTGTGATTTCATGCATCATCAATGAATCATATTCCAAAAGAATATGTGATTGGAACTCTAGGAAAAATATGTCCAAAGGGGTGGATGAAGCTGGTATTAATATCAAGAGTATTTAAGAGGAATTGAATAGAAGGAATGATAAACAATATATAGATTTCATAGAAAATAAATATATATGGTATATATTTATAAACAACACATATAAGAAAACATGGAAAACAAAATGTGGACATCTTGTTGCTTTTGCATCATTATATCCAAACATGTTCTTGTACTTCGAAACATCTACAAATTCCATGTAGGTATTGGAAAAATTAACTTCTGAAAGGATAATATGTCGGGTTCTGTGATTGGATTTTTTGGAATTCTGACCCTCAAGATCACATTTTCACATGATTTTAGATTCATGCACTTCATTTTGTCCATCCTTAGTTGACAATAAATGGAGGATTTGAATAGTATTATTATGAATATGCACAGGATAAACTCATGTTCATGGGTTCAGAATCCGAGGAGTTCTCATATAATTTATATAGATCAATTTCTCAAATTTATGTAATTCATTATTGGTGGAATGAAAACATATAAATAAATTACATTACAACAATTTATACCTTCCTCTAATTTTTATTATGAAATAAATCTCTCCCAGTGCATGGTTATGTAAGGAAAGAGGTATGCACAATGGATTTTAAATTTTTATGTTGTAGGAACCTCAATAAAGAGACCAAAAATCTTCTCTTATTTGAGAGAGGGTGAGAGGAATGAGTTTAGAGGTTCCTAGGGGATATCACTTAGAAGAATTATACCGCTTAAAATAAATACTTTTTTCTAAAAATGTAGCTCATGGGAATAGAAACCAATGAAAAGAAATAGAAGGTGATAAGAATTTTACTTGAGGTTTGTTGGTGGAATATTTAGAGCATGATGAAACAACTCTATCATGGAGGTAAATCTAGATCACAATCAGGAAAGATATTCTACACCATAATTACAATGGATGAACTTTTACCACTCTTAAAAATGTTTGAGGGATCATAATCATTGATAAAGCGCATTAATTCAACACATACATATTAAAATCTATTGAACCAAAATAGAAAAGAAGATGAATGAGATTGAAACATCCAAGTGGTGGCCTCAATATTAAAGTTTAATGATCCTAAATTTATTGGATACTTCAGTGGGGGGGGTGTTTGGTTTTCAAAAACCAAGGAGTGATGATTTTTTTCTTCTGTGAGGGATTTTATGGGTGATTCCCTACTAGAAAAGGCTTTTATTATGTTGGAAGGATTTGAGTTGTCCCTTGATCACAACCTCAGGCTATAGTCATTAGAAAAAGTATTTACTATTATAAAATTCTTAATGTAGGGAATGAATCATGTACCATGGAACATCTCTTACATTATATATAGATGTAAAAGTATTTATGAATCACGGGTATAAATTGGTTTTATGTAGTATGATGGGAACAAATTAGAATAATTTCAAAATTTTAGAGCAGATAACAAATATTAGAGCTTATTTATTTCCATGTAGGGATTCAATATCTTGACATGTATTAGTTTAGAAATGGTGGAAACACTTGGTGTCCATAATTTCATAATACCTCAAAGTGGTTATGTTAAGGGAGCTTCCCATTTGAATTTAAAAAATTTCAACATTGAGTACCATAAAAATGTATATATCCTCACCCTTTATTATGATTTTTAACATATGATTTGATGAATGCTTTATGTAGGGTGTGTAAATGAAGAGTATTAAGTGGTAGAATTATGGGGATATGTTGAAGGTATTTCATAAAATTTGAATATTTTGTCACTATGTTCCAATGAAACTAGAACATTATTATCCTCAAGGATGTATTTGTAAAATATGTTAGACATTAATTAAAAAAGATCTAATATTTATATATGAAAATCATGGTTCATTATATATAACTATGTGAAAAATTATTATAATTGAATATAGTTGGTAATAATGCTTAATTTTTCTTTATTATAATACATTCATAATGAGAAATCTACTGTAATATACATATGTAAAAAAATCAAAAGGGAACAACATTCCAAAATGTTACAAAAATAAATGACATCCTCAACCTTAAAAACTCTATTTAATAGGTGGATCACATAATCCATAGGTCACCACTAACTCCCATATTAGAATATCAAAAACACCAATCATATGTAATTGGTGATTTCTTTTTTTCAAAGACTATGAAAATGAATTGAAAAAATAATCCTGAATCCATATGTAAGGTTTGAGAAACTCCATCCTAGTAAGATCCTTTCATGAAATTTCATTAGAAAACTAGAAAAATTATAAAAATATTCTAAACAATAAATAAAACTTTACATGGAAATCATTTCACAATTTTTTTTAACCCATTATTTGAAAATAATTTCAATGTAATGTATAAATTAGGTAATGAAATGAATTTATATCAAAATAAGAATGAAAATTCATTTCATTAAAAATAATTATGAAGAAACAATTTCATAAAACCTTAAATTTATAAAATCAAATTGAATCATAACATCAAGGTTTTAATCCCTCATATTAAGTTGTCGAAGGATCTCTGATCCTCACACAAAGAAGTAAAATATGGATCCATGAGGGCACACATCCATATATATATATGACCTATAAGGAATAAGATCCAAACCCAATAAATGATATCCATTTCATCATAATTGATTATCTTTATTTTTCAATATTAATCTATTACTATGTAGAGAGAAAGAATGTCTTGGGTTCATATCTTAGATTATCAACCTAACTACCCATCCTCTTATGTGCTTTAAAGTAATCAATCAAGGTGAAAATAATTCATCTGAAATTTGTTTTATTATTCGTAATTTATATAACCCCAAATCACATATCAAACATACAATTATATTTAAAAAACATTTATATAAAATCATTTTAATCAAAAAAAATTAATTTGAGAATATATAATTTCATTGTAGAGTCATTTAACATAATATCACTTCACTTCTCATGAATCATCATCATAAATTCCAATTTCAAATCATTCATTTCATTTATAAATAACTTATTACGAATAAAAAATTATTTAAAAATCCATTACTAAAGAGGTTTCAACACAAACCATTCCTTTTTTTTCAAAATTCTTAATTAAAAATTTTGAAATCGATTAATAACCAATTTATAAAAAAACTAAAAATTATTTCAATTGACAGGGAATATATTATAGAAATACATATCCCTATTTATTGTATCGTTACTCATACATCAAGTGGTCCAAAATTAGTGTGATGATGGACTCTAACCGTCCAAGAAGAGATCGTAGTAAAAAAATAACAAATCATGTTCTAAAAATGAATCTTAGTCTCATGATATATCTATAAGAAACCTAATTAAAAATTCATATTCTTGGGATTTTGAATTCGAACACCCAATAAACAGTTATGTGAAAGGATAAATGATAATATCTATAGTATTAATGATTAACAATGATGATTTTAAAAAATACATTGAAAAAATAGATCTAATAGTGAAGGATATTTCAAATTTGATCACTAAGTGAAATGAAATCTCAAAATTCATTAAATAGATTCTCCTTGGTCAATATCATATCTAATTTTCTCGATGACCTCATAAGGACATGTGTTTCTCGATGTTAACATCTCTTGTTTTCAAAGACATTAGTAACCCAGCAGGGATAGTATCATATTAACACCAAGTCATCAATCAAGAAATATAAAAGATATCTATGCAGATCTAGATTGTATTTATATTATCATTTCAACATATTAATTGATTATCATATTGATCTTCCCTGTCATTTCCTAGACCATTCTATCCCCCTCTAGAGAATCTTCACCAATATCTAATAAATGGAGGAAATTTACAAAATGTGATCGATATAAGGTCTCAAAGAATTCCATTTTCATGAAGAAATGGTAGCTATTATATTTAGAATATTCAATCATCCACAAAAAGATATACCATGATTCTAAAATATAAGGGTCATAAGAATGAATATATTTTTCAAGAATATATATTTCCCCTTTTATCTAAATATCCACCTAAGGATGGTATGTTGTCCTCAACTTGATCTGGGATGTGAACTAGGGATACCTATCAAAAAAATTATATACTAAACTATATAAAACATGATAATCATATATATATATATATATATATATATCCATAATCCTTAACATCAGTGGTATCATGAAATGGAATAATGTGAGATTAGTTTTTTAATCGACCAATCATCATGAAAATATAATACCTAACTCAAGGAGTAAAAAAATAACAAATAATTAAATCCATAAATATATCATCCCATTTCAATGTTAACATGGGTTGTTGTTTTTGAAAAATATAAGGCTTATAAAGCTCATCCTTGACTTGCTGATAGGTATAACAATGAGGAAAAAATTGGAGATGTACCATTTCATACATGATAATCTGAATTGAAACCACTTATAATTATACATCTTAAACATTCGTGGGTGAAACACCCTCTATGAATGATGAAACGCCCCCATAATATAATTTATAATAGGTGTCATAATGAAAAATTAACTCAAAAATGAAATTATTCCATTAAGTGGTTGAGATCACCCAATTATAGTCTCCCTTATATATAAATAACTACAAATTACTTAGAAATAATCATTTGTATTATTCTATACCATATAATCTTTTGTAGATAAAATTTCTTCTAAACACTTTCTAAAATAGTCTCGATAAAATTCTTATAAACTCACAGATTCATGTTAGTAAAGAGAATCATGATATTACAGTCCCATAATGATTCATTCATAGATTCACATGGGAAATTCAAAATAAAATTCCAAAATAATATATTACCCTTTCCAGGGTTGTTGAAAATTTTATTGTCAAATGAATATAGGTACATGTCTCATTTATTATATAGGAGACTTAAACAAATTCTATAAAAATATTGAACACAAGATATTATGATTCGATTGTATGTTAATAATTTAGCTAAAAATAATGCCCCACATAATCTTAAGAGATTTCATCCTAATTTAATGTTCTTGATCACATATAAGATAGTTCAAATTTCATTCCTAAAACTGATGAGATCCACTATCCAATATATGATCACAGTGAATTAGAATATAACATTAACTTCATCCTAATGAATATGAAATACCACATAATCCTTCTTATATATAGGAAGACTAACCACTGGATTTTAAGTCAAATAATTCTTCCACTCATCTGAAAAACACTAATATATAGAATATGAAATTAAAAACAATCCCTTTATATCAAGAGTATCAAACACATAATATATACTTCATAAATCTGTTACAAATTAATGGTTATATACAGCCTCTCCTATGAATATTTGAATATAAAATTCAATAAAATATTCTTAACATGAAATTAAAGTATTTAAGTTTTCAAGATCATCTGATATACCATGATCTAAGACCAGATTTATAATGAAATTCACCTACCTAATCATGAATTGAAACATTGAATGCTCTATGTAATTTCAATGAGTCCTTAAGATATGAGAAACTACTCTCAAATAATGCTTTTGATCCTCCTCCATTTTTGAAAAATCCCAGATTTCATCCATTAATACCAAAGATAAAGAGTTTAGATACTAATTAAAGATCATGTTCATCAGTGTAAATGAATTAAAATGATAATTAGAATATTTGAAATGATTTAAAATATATTCATAGTGTCTATACATTCACATTAAAAGTTTTCATTTGGATAATCACCATCATAACTCGATTAAGATTTAAATAATCAACAGAAATGTGAAGGGTTCCATCATCATTTTTGGTGGAAAAAACAATTACTGAAAAATTTGTCACATTTGATAAATTAAATCCTTTGGATATGATTTTATAAAATTGATTCCATATGTAAACCAATTAATCTATTTCCACAAGGTATGATGTCATTGATACTGGATTAGTACTCACCACAAATTCAATAGATTATAATACCTCTCTCCATGCTGTTAGACTAAAAATGTATGATATAAAAAATTGGAAACTCAAAATAAAGTAGGAGAAGTACCTAAAAGAGACTCCCAACACTAGTGTATCAAAATAAATATAACCATACATAACTATAAAAGTTGAGGTCTTAAATAACTATACCTCAACACCCATTACCCCTGAAAAAGAATGAAACTCCCCATTATGGGAAGTAAAGTATACATTCTGATGATAAATCCCAATTAAATACTAATAAGAAACCAACTAGTCAATTATATGAATTAAATCAAGGTGAATAATTTTCAAAAAATTAATGTTTTAAATTACCTATATCTGAGATATGTTTAAGGACATAATGGGGAATCAATGACCCAAATATTTCATTATCCTGAGAGGTGTATCAATCTCCATCATATTAGGAATGATCTCTAATGAATGATCCATGAGGGATATACATTGGGTTGATAAAACATATGTAGAGGTTCCAATAAAAAATAATGAACTTAATAAAAAATAATAAACTAAAATGGTATCTTGTATTATTGTTTGACCCATATCATCTCCCAATGGAGAGTCAGACACTGCTATAAGTACATTTTTCCCCAATTCTCATGACATGAAACCCATTTTTCTTGAATAATCTAACTATGTAATAGTTAATCTCAGTACTCATTAGGTTAAGACTATATGATAGGAATTAAAAACATGGAAAACAATTCCATAGGCATCAAATTATACAGGTTTTTTAAAATATTTTGTTCAATAATAATCAATTTTTTTTCAAGTCATTACACTTAGAAACAATTTATGGAAGCCTTACTAGAAACTGTATTAAAATAGAGTATTTAAAATATCAATAACCTCCACCAATATTTCCTCTATAACACTCATTTCACTATCGTATCCCTCTAAATGAACCACAAACGTGTTCATTGACAATAGTATGAACTAATGTTATCCCTATCCCACTATTTAGGTTAATTTAATTCATCCGAGATTAATATATATGAACTGAATACTATTTAGTCATCAGGAAAAACACATGAGACTAGCTATTTGGTTAATTTCCCATAGATACCTCCCAACCATTAGTTTCTCATTTGAAACCACATATGATGAGTAATGATCAATTTGATAAAAACTGAAAATTCCTTTTTTCACCAATAACCATGATGATGGATTAGGAACTCCATATAAATATCCAATACAATATAATATGGATAGAATTTATCCTTAAAATGGAACTTGGAATCTTTCAAATATGAGACTTAATCTTAATTCAAATGATATATAACATTACCCCACATCCATTTTGGACACTCATTCTTAAAATTTTCATATTTAACCTAAATTTATTCATGATTATCTAACAACATGAAGATTCATTGAATGTTCCACATTAAATATTCTTCCTCCAGAGGATCATTATATCCATTGGAATGAATATGGTTTCTCATAAATAATGTCTTATGATAAATAATAAATATCATCGTTCTTATATTCCACCTCTCTTAAGAGAACAAGGGATGTTATATCACTTAGGCCTTAATATCAGACCATATATATTACTTCCTCTAAGAGATTCTGTTTGGTTGGAGGGGTCACATTCTATGGTTCATCATCATCACCATCATTCATTGAAATTATATTTCTTATTAGAATAATTTCACTTCAAATAATCTACATGAAAATAGAAACATTAATAATAATATTATTGAACATAAACTCTAGAATCGTATTATAAAACATCTGAATGAAACTTTTCCCTAGTTGCCCATGGAAAATAAAGGAATATTTCATTGAGATGTGAGAATGAAATTCATCATAACATACACCTCATTTTCTAAAAATATAATATAACATTTTCCATGTCAAAATAAACTATATAAAGATATCCAAGAAGATTCCAAACCATCATATGATTCAATATTTCCATCAATCATCCCTTATAACACATGACATTTTTACCTCTTGAATCATCCCATACATGGACCAGTGGTCATTCTCGATCCCCACAGGCTTGTGACAAGTTCCTTAGAATAAAAAAATATTCATAGAGAATGTCTTCACAACATGAAATGTAAAACACTAAAAAAATAGGTAGATAAGAATGGATAAACTACAGATAAGCTAATATTGTCTTCAAAAGAAATGTACTATATGCCATGTAAGTATAAAGGCCAAAATCAAATAACTATGAAAATAAATATAAAATATAATACAGTATTCACCTACATGATATCTATGTAATAGTTTGATCACATATACTTCCAACAACTAGAAAGACCCATAACAATATGAAAAAACAGAAACTATATCCAATAAGCTAATGTCCTATTTCTGGACCATGAAAAAGTTATTTTACATGTGACCGTGGGTATATGTAAGGTGTGACTAAATGTAGACTAGTAGGATCACACCCTAAAATTTCATATCCATTCAAAATAAAATTAACCAAATACGATCAATTTAAATAATACATAAAAATATATGGTTTTCAAATTTTATAGTAAAACATGTTATTCAAACAATTTCAATGGAAATTATAATTCAAGTAAAATTAATCAAATATTTCAAAATATTCTTGAATAAAAATATCATTAATAAAATTAATGAATAAAATATTTTATTACAAACTAGTATATATAAATAATTTTAAATCATATTACCATTGTTATAACCCCTTTAGTTAGTTTATGAAAACCCACATATTTGATACTCTTTATTTCAATATATATTACATAAAATGAGACTTAGTTAACTATAGTATTATATTAAATATTGTATTTGTGAAATTAGGTACCTAGAATAATAACATTAACCATAAGTATAGTGAGATTATAGGCAAATTCATTAGCATGATACAAAAATTATGTCTTTATTTTAAATCCACTTGGGTTATCATAGGGATGTACATATGAAATAACTAAGAAAAAATCCCATTAGAGAAATAATTATCAAATAACATGATATAAAGTTGAAAATGTGATCCATGATTTATGTTAATGTAACATTAGATCGATGAGAACCATAATACTGAATAATAAAGCATGATGTAACATGATAGCATAATGGAAAAAATGCAGGATAATTTTGGCAGCATAACAAGGGTGCATAATGATTCATTGATGTGATTAATTATAATGAATGGGGTATATCACCACATATACATTATAAGTATAGTATGTGTACGTGGATGAATATATCCAAAACTGAACAATATAAATTAAAATTCATAATAAAACAGAGGTTCCAGAATAAATAATAGAAGGAGATTATCACTTACGTTGAGGGGATGCTTATAAAATCATGGGAGGAGTATATAAAGATAATATAGAAACCATTGAAGGACTCAATAGAAGAAAACAATGAGAAATATCATTCTACAATTCTCTTGAGTATAAAAGAATTGGAATTTCTATGGTATAATATAGAAAAAGAGGGGATAATTATTTAGTAATTTTCTATCCTACGTTGTGGACTCTATATTATAAAATAATAAAAACCAAAAAATACCACGGTTTTTCCCATGGTTATTAAAAAATTATATAAAACATAATATAATATCAATCGTGATAAGGTTGTGGCACGTGTTTATAATTAATTGATTTTTAAAAACATAAATTATAATGTTGGATTTCTGGATTAATTAAGGGTATATAAAAATCATCAAATAATATCAAAGATAATTTATTTTAAATGGTGAATATATATATACTCTTTCATGGATACAATTTATTGAATATATTGCAACACATTTCGGTCATTATGATATCATAATACATACCATATTTAATTTTGTACTGAAAATTTGACTATCTCAGAAAATTATAAATGAATGTCCATTGGATAATTTCAACATGAAGTTTTTTTTAAAAATAAATATTTAATATAAATAATTATCTTAAATTGTTAAATAAATCATTTAAATAAAAATATTGTAGTATTTAAAAATAATATTTTTTGATAATAATATATTTCAAATTCTTGTAACATTTACATTTGACATAGTAAAAAAATATTATCATTATGTATTAAAAAAATGTTTAATAATAACATTTAGTTAAATAGAATTTATTTTTTAAAAAATAAAATTATTCCCAAAACATGTTGGTTGAAGATATATAAATGTTTTTTAATATCTTTTTTGTTTGATTGTATCAGAATCTAAAATTTTCAATATCATAATTGAATCATTTAATGAGTTAATTAATAATTATTTCGTAAAAAAAGAATGTATATAATCTATATTGTTAGTTTTTAGATAAATCAACCTATATTACACTAGTGAATTCGCTATGGATAAGTGGTGAAATGGTGATATTTTAAAGGGGTCGTTCTGCGTTCATGGTTAGGACCATGATTTTGATGAGCGTTGAATATCACCAATAAATGTTTTATTTAATTCCTTAATTATTGAATCCCGTATTAGGATTGGTTAATGGAAAATCCTTGTTATTATATCACTCTTATAATATCAGATAAATGGGATAAATTGAGTATGATTCATCTAGTTGATGACACAAATTGTTTGCATGTTTCAAATGGACATTGTTATAACCCTTCAAATACCAGTCATAATAAAAACTATAATATGGCTATATTAGTAATGGTTATGATACTTAATTAACTTTTATATTTTATTGACCATATAATGGTCCAAAAATAACCATATAAGTATATGTGTTTCTATAACATTACATATTAATAATGAATTTACTCATTCACACAAATTTCAAATATATATTTTTAGATTGATACATTATAACCCCATTCTAAAATTTCCCATATGAAATTATCATATCATACATTATAATATATGGGGGGGCTTTTTCCATCACTTATCCTGGTTCCCATATCACTTCCTCAAACTTATGGTTCTGTCAAAATACACTATCCAGGTGACATGTGTTGTATCCTTGAACATTATACCTAAAATATATGATCTACCAAAGATACACGTCAAATGAACATCTTTCTCTAATGATACATTGTCTAGATTCAATGAATATTATGTTTCATGTTTATAAATTCTCAAGATGGATATATGAATCAAAAATTTATCTGAGATAGTTTTGGTGAGAGATGATGACAATTTCCAGCACTTCAATGCGATCAAGGATCCCAGTGGGGTAGATGTATATATGACTATGTTTTACCTTCCTGTTAATCCTCTTAAATTTATTCCATGAGGATATATAAAAGAAAATTTCATCATTGAATATAATTCCTATGAATCATTAATTATTTTTCTTGTATAATGTTTATGAAAATGTTAGGGCTTCATATGGTGCATAATGGTGTGATAAATATATTTAATTTCTTTGACATGATCAATCTCAATAAGCTTCCTTTGTCAAACATCATCCCAAAAAATTGAATTCTTGAACCCCATTCTATACAATAGCCTAAAAGATATATTTTTAATTATATAATGTAAACAATTAATATATGATAACTATAATAAGGGTAATTATTTATACCAACTACCATGGAAGTACACTGATCATGATCTAAATATTTCTTCAATATTATTAATGGTTCTTTCAGAATGACCATAATTATGAGGTTGGTATGTAGTGATGATGCTGTGTTCTGTAAAAAATGTTTTTTAAGGCTTATCCAAATTTTTTGTTAACATCATATTTTGATTAGATATTTGATAAACATGGAAACCTTAAATTTCTAACACATCTCTTATTTACATTATGGTGACTTAGTCGATATATAACTCATCATTGACTATAATGAAATGTGATGACTTGGTAAGGTGATTTACTACCACCCTCATCAAGTTATTAACATTATGTGTCCTATAGAGTCCTATGTTGATATCCTTTCTTATTTATTCACACATACATACTAGTATGGGAAATGGTTTCATCGTATCCATATACTTTTCTCACTCCACCTTGACTTGTTGGTATAACATTCCTCATGGTAAAATCTCTACAATCTCTTTATTCATGTTATCACATATGAATATTTTATTTTAATATCAATAAATCATAGGGATTGATTGATTAATTGAGTATGATGATCTATGAGAGTAATCAAGAAGTTCCCTCTCCATTTATTGTTTTGAAAAGACACATATCCATATTACAAACCTTATAACTCAATATTCAGCAATGATATTCTAGTAAATATTAACTACCTTATTCGATAACAACTCATCATCTTTCTGGGCTTCCTTGATCATCTCATAAATCAACGTTTGAGTGGTCATTTGAGCATGTCAGGATTCATATTATTTTATTGTTCCCTTATTGATCCTCTGAATTTTTATATAGATTGAATCCATTTTAATCATTATCATCGATTATATTACAAGATACTTTCAAATAAGAGTTCATTCCACTTTGATTTCATTCAATGTAAAGTTATTCAATGAACAATAATAATCATTTATCATCTTTAAAAACAATTATAGTTGAATATTTATCCGCCTTTTTTTTGAATACATAATTAAAAATTTTGAAATTTGGATTTATGTCACACATCTCCCCTGAGATATAATGTAGCCAGATCATCAACATGAAGATTACTACATACAATTCTAGATCTTGGTCCTAATAGTTTTTATGAAGTATATATAATTTATTATGTCACAACCCATCCCTTGGGGACCCTACTATGACTACCCCCAATCCCACCATCCATAGGCCAGGGGCTGGCGACTAGCACCGAAAGGCATATTCCCAAAAAGGGTAGGAATTACCTTTATAACCTATAACTCACACAACTTAGCACAAAAAAGGATACAAGCACAAAGTAAAACTATGTAGTAAACATGTTGTGTATAGAAAGTAAAAGGGGCATGAATACACGCCCAACATTAATGTACCTTAAAAACTGGAAAATAAAAGTAAAAATGAGTAAAGCTCATATGAACACCCACCAAGGACTCCTACCTAATGGGTAGGTACAACTTTCAAAAAGTCATCTTTGCGGTACTCCACGTCTATGTCCACCTCCGAGCTACCTCCAGTCCTGGTACCCCCATCCTCAGTCAGCGATGTCTATCGTTTGCACCAAACAGAACATGGTGTGGTCGTAGCCCGTGCAGGGTTGAGTATAAAAATACCCAGTAGGGACCTCGAGACCCTCAACGGTCTCACAAAATTGAAAAAGGATAATCCTAAAATCATGAAATAAACAGACAACCCTACTTAGTTATATGTCCATACAAATACATAAGTTGTCGAGTAAACCTATCTGAATCCTGTGGAAACATAAGTCCCAACCCAAAAGCCCAAATCCCAACACTTCCACATAAGAATGGATATCATAAAGACAAAAAATCATCTCACATCAGGTATAAAACTCTGAGAAACAGAATTATAAAGCTAACCCACATAGGATCGGTATGGAAGCTGATAACCACCCACAAGATTTTCTAGGGATAGTGAAAAGTAACATTACAAACACCTCGGCCTATGGAGAACTCCTCCTCTATCGAGGACAGTGGGCCTATCACGTCACACAGGGGCCCTTCCCACTAACCATGGAAAGTTAAGGTACTCCGCCTGTCGAGTACCATGGGTCTACCATGTCACACAGAGGCGCTCCCCACTGTGGGTCTATCGCATCACACAGAGGTGCTCCCCTCGTGGCCTGCTAAAGTAATCCTCCTGTCGAGTACTGTGGGTATTCCATATCACACAAAGGCACTCCACACTTGGTCCGTCGAGTCATTATGAGTTGAAACAGTCAGCAGTCGTCAAGTCTCATCCAATAACAGGGTTATGTATATATCATGCTAGGAAGAACCGCTCCCCCAGCCATAGGTCATACCTTATCCACCCCTATGATGTAAGAAAATGTACCCCAATGGTCAGTCACATCAAAATGGAACCAACACAATAGATGACACATCAATCAGGTGCTCAGTCTATATGTTATTAGCATTTCTACTCTGAGGGCCCAGTTGGATTCGAGGTCTGATCCAACCCGGTCGTACTCCAACCATATCAAGAACTCATGTGGAGTATAAAAATGTACCTTCTTGATCCATGTATTTTGGCGACATAGACTGTTCGTCAAATGGATGACCGATTTTCATGTTATGCCCAAAAGGTAATACTGGGCCCTGATGGGCCCGGGTCTTGGCTGGTTGTCCTAGGCCTCAGTGGGCCCGGAATTCATGTTCTTAGTCTGTCATGACCTTCATAGGGTGTGGTCTGGACCTGATCGCAAAGGGCACGACTCGTTAGCATGGCCCGCTGGGTGGCTGGCAGGGTAGCTCGCGGTGCGGCCCACGGTACGACCTGTAGTGCGGCCTTGCCGGGGGTACCCGCCTTGCCGCTCGTGGAGCGGCCGCGGTGTGGCCTGTCTGGAACGCGAGACCACTTAGAGGTCCCCCACAGTGCACCTTGGCCTGCCATAACGGTCAGTCAGTCTTCCTTCAAATGGCGCAATGATGTCGTTGTCCACCTGTGTCCAGCTTGGTGTCAGCCGTCATCTGCCTCTGTCGCGGCCCAGGGGTCACAACCTCCTGCTCCACCAGTGGTGTGGGCGCACACCACTGATCCTCCCCACATCCAGTCGGTTTCCCTACACTATACTCCCTTTCGAAGTATGATAGGTTGTGTCCCCCTCTTGCACCGGTGTCATGGACACGCGCCACCCTTCCTTCCTCACGGACGGACAGGTGCCGACTGTTGCCTTCTTCCATGAGCCACTGCTTCTTCGTTGCAATCTTGAAAAAAGTTTACAATCTCATATTCATGATTCTTGTGTATTGGGCTTCGCATTCATATAATTTGGTCATCATAACATTATTTTTTTCAGTTCCAATAATAATGAGGTGGTTGAAGAACGCACACAGAACGGGTGATGAAATAAAAGGAGGAGAAACTAGGTTAATGTGTGGGATGATGGTCATGTTCGTTTGACCATCATCATCATGAATTTCTGATATGAAGAATCAATAATGTAAATTCAAACATAAATAAAACCCCTAAATCATTTTTTTATGTGGCATGAGAATAAAAGATGCAGTATATGAAGAACGTTGGCGTTCTTCGCTTCCAATAGATTCTTCTAATTTGGGATCGAGGTCGGTTCATCGTTCTTTGTTGGGGGGAGGTTAATCGTTGTAGAAAGTTCATTCAATTTCTCCAATGTTCTTCCAACTCCTTTTTTCCATTGATTTCCAACCAGGAAATGAAGAGAAAAAATATATTAAAATAGGTTATCGAATTAATTTTTGTTGGAACTATAAATTTGGTTACTTTGGCACATTACAGTTGGAATAATTAAATTGAAAATTAAATTGAATTACTTTGGCACAATTCAATGGCACATTCAATTGAATTCACGTTTGCACAATTGAATAGGTAGAATCCAAGGAATTTCCCCACATTAAAAAAGTGATTGATTGGTCCCCACCAAAACAATTCAAAAATTTGTTTTTAATATTGGTTGGTCCCCACATATATAACTCAATTGGAGGGTTCAACAAGAGAAATAAAATTAAGTTGTTTATTTCATTTTCATTCTTTTAACACACCCACAAAAATTCAAAACACTAACTTTCACTCTAGACCTACTGTGGTCGAGGTGAAGGTCTCTATAAACAAATATTGGTGCTGTAAGTTCAACTATGCCCTCAGATTTCAATTATGAGCACTCGTTCAAATGTTAAAAAAACCTCACTCGAACATTAACTGAACGTACCAAAAATTGAATAGAAATTTATTTCGGGCACTCTGGGCATCAGAATCATCTGCCTTCAATTTTATCAGACTTTTAATATTACCATATAATTAAAAAATTACATGGAAAAATCTGTGACTTTACATTCTCCCCACCTCAGGGATTTTCATCCCCATAAGCCACAACTCAAACAAAGAGAACAAGTGGTGGTACTGAGCTCGTTTCTAGGCCTCCCCCTCCCATGATCTCTCCTGGAGGTTCCTGTGCTACCAGAAAATGTGAACCAGATGTATTGACCACTCTCAAATGACCTGATTTTGTCGATCCTCAATCTCTACAGGAACTTCCATAAAACATCGACCCATCTTCGATATCCAACTCTCCATGGTCGATGACGTGAGATGGGTCGTGCATTTTCTCCTCAGCCGAGGTACGTGGAAACCGTCATGCATCCGGTGCAATTGATGTAGAAGAGCTAAGCGGTATTCCACCTCACCAACTCTACTAAGAACTTGAAATGGTTCGATGAACCTCATTGATATCATGACTCCCCAGAAAAATCTACACATACCTCATTGAGGTGAGACCCGTAGAATGACATGGTCACTATCCTTGAACTCCAAAGGTCTTTGTATTCTGTTAGCAAAGAATTTATGGCTTCTCTATGTAGTCTTTATCCACTCATGGATGATCCACACCTTATATATGGAAGTTTTCTCCATCTCTGGGGCCATGGGTGCTGTCTCTTGGGTCTGTCCAGCATGAAGTCGATCGACAAGTTCATATGTATTATGCCTCATATGGTGCCATAATGATAGTGGAGTAATAGTTGTTGTTGTATGTGAACTCCACCAAAGGTATGTAATACTCCTAAGTACGGTCAAAATCAAGGACGCAAGCACCTAGCACGTCCTCAAGGGTCTGTATGGTCTGCTCCGTCTGAACATCTGTTAGTGAGTGGAAGGCAGTGCTCAACCGAAGATTTGTACTGAATGCCTCCTCCAACACCTTCCATAGCTAGGAAGTTAGTCATGCATCCCGATCAAAGAAAATCATAGATGGTACTCCATGAAGCCGTACATTATTCTGTATATAGAGGTGTCCCATGCTCTATACTAATATCTACTCTTTGATATGTAGGAAGTGGGTCGACAGGGTGATTTGATCAAAGATCACCCAGATAGAATCATGAATTCGGGGCATGTGTGGAAGTCCCATCATGATGATCATGGACATTGCATCCCACTTCCAATATGGATCCCCTAATGGATAATCTAATCTGGCTAGACCCTTATCCTCTGCATTCACTTGATGACAAGTGATGCATAGAGAGACAAACTCTACCACTACCATATTCATCCCTGGCCACCATTTCTCATGCTGAAGGTCCTAGTACATCTTCTTCACTCCTCTATATAAAGTTAAAGGGGGAATATGGAACTATCTCAACACTTACTCCCTATGTGCTACTGGTACCACAATATGCCCTCTGAAAAGGATGACGTGCTCCCCATCTTTATAAAAACCATCAGGTGCATGTCCTATCGAGATCTGAGCATGTGAAGCCTTGTAGTATGCTTCTCTAAGATATTCCCCCTAACTCGCTGAAGGATTGAGGGAATGACTGTCAGAGACTAAAGATAACCTTTCCCATCTCTATCCACATAATATATCTACAAATCATCTAGTTGTTATGCTGCCTCACTCAACAATTATATACCAGATCTCTTGCTGAGTTCATATGCTACTAAATTTCCTTTCATAGGATTATAGACTATCTCAAAGTCATAGTCCTGGAAGAACTCAAGAAAATAATGTTATCATAGGTTCTTTTACTTATGAGAGAATATATACAAGAGACTAATATGATCAGTGTAGACTGTAAAATGGTGACTCATCAATTAATGTCGCCACATCTTTAAGGAAAATACTTCTGCTTCCAACTCTAGGTCATGGGTACTATAGTTCTTCTCATGTTGTCTCAGCTTTTGATAACCACATGTGATCACTGATAGATCCTAAATTAGGAAACATCCAAGCCTGGCCCCTGATGCATCACAACAGACTATGTACCCTATGCCTTCCTTTGGTAGCCTCATGATTGTGGAACTCTTCAGTCTCTGGGTCAGCTCCTGGAAACTCCTGTAGCATCTATCACAATAAACGAAGGGTTGACCCTTCATTGTCAATGCTGATATGGGTGCCGCAAATCGAGAAAATTTTAACACAAAACTCCATTAGTAAGTATCCAAACGCAAAAAAACTCCTCACCTCCATCATGTTCTTAGGTGGCTCCCAATCTAGTACAGCCTCAATCATTGCTGAATCCACCGCAAATCTAGCCTCCTAGATGATGTGTCTTTGAAAGTGGACCTCTCATATACCAGACTAGATATTCAAGAGCATACCATAATGTTAGTGCTCTCAGAGTGTGTCCAGAACTATCTAAAAATGATAGGCATTCTCCTCATCTATTGATGAGTATGTTAGGATGGCGTCGATGAATACTACCACATAGCGATCGAGGTATGGATGGGTGATCCAGTTCATGAGTATTATGAACATAGTTATAGATTTTATCATGCCTAAAGGCATAACCATGAACTCATAATGGCCATACCGACACTTGAAGGTTGTCTTCTTCCCATCCCCATCTCATACTCTGAGGTGGTGATAGCCTGATCTGAGGTCTATCGTTGAAAACCATTGTGCTCCCTTCAGCTGATCAAGGAGATCGTTAATCCTTTGAACTGGTTAGTTGTTCTTCACAGTCACCGGGTTCAGGCGTTGATAGTCCACAGAGAGTCTCAAACTCCAATCTACCTTCTTGGAGAAAAACATTGGGGCTAATCATGGGGAAACCCTAGGTTTAGTGCACCCCATGCTCTGCATGTCCTCTAGATATACTCTCATCTCTTAATGCTCTATGCGAGCCATCTGATATGAGGGTGTTGATATCAGTGTTGTCTTGGGGTATAATTCGATGTAAAAGTCCACCTCTCTAGGAAGTGGTAGAGTTGGAACATCATCAGGGAAAGCATCAATGTTGCGGTCCACCATCATTCTGGTAAGTCTATCCTATGCTGCAAATGATCCCATTTCAATAATGAAGGAAAACATGGTTCAATCTATTTGTGCACACCGCACTTTGTGCCTAATACATTCAATCTGAGCATGGACTGTGGATAGCCATTCCATTTCCAAGATAACATCATAAGGCCTCAACAGTGCTACTAGGAGATTCCAGTCAGAGCTCTCGCCTCCTAGAGTAATATTAATCTATCAAAACCAGGGCGTAATCATTGAATTCACTCTCGTAGGAGTCTCTAGATGTATTGATCGTTCCAACGGCTCTGTAAAAATATCAATGCTCTGAATGAGGGACTTGGAAAGAAATGAGTTACTAAAACCTATTTCTATAAGTACTGCAGCTATGGTGGAGTAGGCAGAATATTGTACCTCTAAACATATCTGGTGTTTCGTGGTCGTAGGTCTCAGCTGCCTGTTGCTGAGCTCATCAATATACTCCTGCTCCATGTGGTCGGGGTGGACAACCTGGTGGTGGTGGCTGTAGAACCTCATAATGTCACCCCACCACCTATTTCATGGCCTTCTCTTCTACCATGTCTGCCTCCAGCCTATGAACCTCCTAGATTGAACCTCTTTCTCTACCTCGGTGTTATGTCGATCATCTTTTGGTCTTCGATACGGTGGTTCTGGAAGTCACGAGTTATATGACCCAACCAAGCGCACGTGTAACAATATGTGTCTCTCGCTTGTCCTTCTCAACCTTGAGAGCCCCTCACCACTAACTGCGTATCCCATGGTCGTCATCATGTAGGTCTGGTCCTCTTGGAAATCTACATCATATGTTTGCTACCTACTACCGATGACTCACCTATGTGATGTCCGATGGTGGGTCTTGCTGCCATGGACTGCTCAACACGGAAACTATCCACTAAAATGTCACACTCTAACCCCCTTGCCTACATCAGGATGCTGAGAGAAACCATCAAAGCTATAATCTACCATCTGAACCCCTTCTCGAAGGTCCATGCCCTAATGAAACAGTCCCACACCATGTTAGTGGAGTACTGTGAGAGGTCGGCATACCTCACTGAATACTGAGACACAGTCATGCTACCTTGCTGCAAGGGGACAAGCTCCTATATACGCACTGACCATAGAGTCGATGGGAAAAACTCTGTCATTAAGAGGCTATCAAATTCCACCCATAAGAGAGTGACCTCATAGTGATCCTAGAGAATCAATCTCCCCCATATTCTCATATCTTCCTCAAGAAGGATGGAGGCAAGGATCACCATGAGATCAGTTGGTGTCCCTACCATTCGAAAGACACTAACCACAGCCTCCAGCCAATCCTCATGCAAATGTGGATCTATCACACCTAAAAACCTCAGTGTCCTCTTTCACCAGAACTCATGTGATTCAGTCTAGCAGTGTGCACCCTGTACTATGGGGGCTGGTGGAATAAACTACCTAGAAGGTAGTGGTGATGCCGGTACCCCACCTGGTAGTACAACTGCCATAAGGGGGCCCTACAATGAATCCTCATCGCTCTTTGGGCCGTCATCATGTACTATAACTGGAATCATGTATGGTATTCAACGAGGAGGAATCCTAAAAGCATATAAGTGCAAAAAATTCATTATGTTTATACCTAATGAGCAGACTCAACAAGATAGAAAAAATTTAAAAAACACACGCAATCAGTGTTTTCATGCACTGAGTCAGAAATTAGAATTCAAGGTCATGGTGTATGGATACGTCGGCCACCGCACCAAAACTAGACTCCCTGAATGAAATCCACACCCATAACACATAACTCTATTTCCAATAGGAAATGTCCATCTTTCTAGTTCATTAGTAGAACCGAAATCCTCTAATACCAATTTGTCACGACCATTCCCTTGGGGCCCGTGTATTGACTATTCCAAGCCCACCATCCATTGTCCAGAAGCTGGTGACAAGCAATGGAAGGCGTATTCCCTAAAAATGGGAAGGAATTTTCTTTTATAACCTATAACTCAGACAACTAAGAACAAAGCCTGATAGATGGACAATGTAAAACTATATAGTAAACAAGGTGTGTACAGAATGTAAAAGGGGCTAGAATACAAGACCAACACAGAAGTACAATAAAATCTGGAATGTATAAGTAAAAATGAGTACATATCCTTTGAACAACAACCATGGACTCCTACCTAATGTTTAGGTACAACACTTGAATTTTCGTCTCTATGGTACGCCATGTCTACTGTCCACCTCTGGGCTGCCTCCACTTTCGGTACCCCCTTAATTAGTCAGTGTTGTCTGTCATCTGCACCAGACACCCAAATGTGCAGGCATAGCCCATGTTGGGGTAAATATAACAATACTCAGTATGGACTTTGACACCCACTAAGGTCTCACAAAATCCACAAAGGATAATCCTCAAAAATGAAAACAACTAACAGCCCAACTTAGGTATATTCCCATACATATACCTATGTTTTCGAGTAAACCCATCTCATTCATGAGGGAACATGAGGCCCAAATCAAAATCCCAAAGCCCAAATATTCCACGAAGGAATGAATTTCTCAATGGTAATGACTCATCTCACACTAGGTATACAACTTTGACAAATATAATAATTAAGTTGACCCACATAGGATCTCTATGCTAGATGATAGCCAGACATAGGATTCTCTAGGGATAATATCAAGTAAAAATCTGAACACCTCTACTGCTGTAGAACTCCTCTATCGAGTACAGTTGACCTTCTACTTCACACAGAGGTGTTTCCCACTATCCTTGGACTACTAAGGTACTCCTCCTGTCGAGTACCGTGGGTCTACTGCGTCACATAGAGGCGCTCCCCACCTTTGGTCTCCCGCGTCACACAGAGGTGCTCCCCCACATGGCATGTTGAAGTACTCCTCCTATCGATTACCATGGGTCTTCTACATCACAAAATTTCACTCCCAAATATGTGTATGCCGCATCACACAACGGTGCTCCCTAAGGGGATAATCGAGTCACTCTGTGTCAAAATAGTCAGCAGTCGTCAAGTCTCGACCAGTCCCAAGGATCTGTACACATCGCTCTTGGGAGAACCACTCCCTAACCCATAGGTAATACCCCAACTTCCCCAAAGATTAACTAAAAAGTAACATATATGACTACCACTTCAAAAGGGACCCAACACAACAGACAACGACTCAATCATACGAACGATCTGTATGTTATTAGT
This sequence comes from Viscum album, assembly GCA_963277665.1. Classification (NCBI taxonomy): domain Eukaryota; kingdom Viridiplantae; phylum Streptophyta; class Magnoliopsida; order Santalales; family Viscaceae; genus Viscum; species Viscum album. The sequence continues at coordinate 939,026,133 of OY728163.1, read as the reverse complement.
GTTTCCGCTCTAAGGGCCAAGTTGGATTCAGGGTCTGATCCAACCCAGTCATACTCCAACCTTATATAAAACTCATGCGGAGTATATAAAGAATACCATTTCAATCATAGGATTTGGGTTCTATATATGGTTCGTTAAATGGATGACTGGTTCTCAAGTAATTACCAAAAAGTTAATATTGGGCCTAGATGGGCCCTTGTCTGGTCTGACCTGTTCTAGGTCCAACCCGGATGGCCTTGTTCTCGGAGGGTCCGCCCACTAGGTTTTAGTCCAGCCCGGACTGCGGTACGGCTCAGGGTGTGGCCAGAATGGCACGCGGGACTGCTCAGCAGTCCCAAACGGTGCGCCTCACATAGCTGAAACGGCCAGCCCTTCTTCCTTAATGTGGCGCGACGACGCCGCTGTCCACCTGCGGCTGGTCAGGTGCAAGCCGCTGTCCACCTCCACCACGACCAAGTAGTCGCGGACTCCAGCTCGACCGGAAGCGCAGACCCACACTGCCACTCCCCCCACACGGTCGGCCAGTTGTCGACCACCATCCTACCCCTCCGCTGCCAATGGGTCGTGGCCTCCACATCAACTGGCAGTGTGGATGTGCGCCTCCCTTTCTTCCCCACCGTCATCTAGGTGTCGGTCATCGCCTACTTCCAAGAGTGACTGCAGCTTTGTTCCAAGCCAGACAAAAATTACATGATCGAATATTCGTGACCCTTGTGATGAGGGCTTCACATCCATATAGGATGCTCAGCAAAACATTTTTTGTCCAACGCCAATAAAAAGTAGTGGAATAAAGAATGCACAAAGAATGCACGGTGAAATAAAAGGAAATGAAGAGAGGATAATGTGTGGGATGATGGTCATGTTCATTAGGTCATCGTCATTATGAATTTAGGATACAATGAATCAATCAGGTAAATTCAAACATAAATAATACCTATACCTCAATTTTTTATTGGAGGTGGCGCGAGGAGGAAAGACGCAGTCGGTGCAGAATGTCAGAATTCGTCACTTTCACAATACACATCAAATATAGGCTCGATGAAAATTCCTTGTACTTTGTATGTGGGTGGTTTTTAATTGGAGAATATTCTTCCTATTTCTCAAAGGTTCTCCCAACTCTGCTTTGCCATCGATTTCCAACCAAGAAATGAGGAGACAACATATATTAAAATAGGATTATCAAATTAATTAAGTTTGGGGAAATTAGTTTTGTTATGTTGGCTCATTAAATTTGGCTGAATTAAATGGCACATTAGATTTAATTATGTTGGCATAATTGAATGTCACATTAAATTGAATTCACGTTGCAAGGATTGAATGGGAGGATTACATGGAATTTCCTCATATTAAAGAAGGTTTCAGGTGGTCCCCAACATTAAAATTTCAAAATGAGGTTTCAAACCCAGGTGGTCCCCATCTCCCTAACATAATTGGACGTTTCAACAAGAATTATAAAATAATGATGTTTTATTTTTTTCATTCTATTAACACCACCAAAAAAATTCTAAAAACAATCATTCACTCTATACATAATGCGGTCGAGGTGAAGGTCTCATTCAATGATTATATATGCTAATAGTTCATTGGTACCCTCAGATTTCAATTCAGAGCATTGGTTCAAAAGTTACAAAAACATACTCGCACGATTACTAAATGTACCAAAAACAACGTTCAAAAATTCATTTTGGGCACTCCGGGCCATAGAATCACAAGTTGTCAATTTTTGCAGACTCATAATATTCCCATATAATTAATAAAATTAAATATAAAAAATCTGGGTCTTTACAGATTAGGTGAAAACAATATAAAAATTCAATATTTCATGACTAAACAACAGATGTCTTTTTTGTACACATAATTGTAGATAAAAAATTCATCCACAATAGTGGTTAATGTGAGAAATATTATAGAGATAAACCACTTATTTAGATCATAAAATCATTAATCATATTAGAAATTATATAATAACATAAATATGTTCCCTAAAATCAAGGTTAATATTATATAAAATAATGATATCTATCTCACAAATTGGTGATAGTTACAAGGTAATTCAATGAAACTATGAATATTGGGCACCTATGTTGGACTTACATATCCTTGAATTGCCACTATTTTTTATAAAACTATAGATATCCCTTTCATAGTGATAACAGTACCGAAAAAAACTTATTTAATTAATCAATACTCATATATATTAGACTTTTATTATATCTTTTCCTTTCATAGGGTATTCAATATAATATTTAACACCTCCAAACCTTCCCCTATTCTTTTTTAGTATATTAGAATATTTTTTATAAATAATACCAAATATATATCAACATAATACCTAATGAATAAATTCACAGAGTCCAAGAATGTATTTGGACTATTACTGAGCCCAAATTTTATAACATTGACCTCATGGTTCTTGTACCTTATAAAAAAACCCATTTTGGGTTTATCCACATTCTTCAAATTTACTTGATAATAACATCACCAAATAACCAACATCATGTAGTTTTGGTATACACATAGATTATTAGATAATTCATCAATCCATGCAATAGAATACGTGTTTTTTAACATGATTTTATTAATATCATGCACATGAGCCTCATCCAAGTTGGTGAGGTCTCTATAAGTGCATCCACATGACCTATGTTCAAAACAAGGGGGAGGAATCATTTAAATGTACTATAGAAGGACTGTAGTGTTTACTGTAGTTGTATTATAGAATGTAATGTTCGGTATTGTAGCATCCAGAACGATTCACCTTGGGCCATCGGTTTGGGCTTGGAGTCCATAAGGCCATCGGGCCACCAAGACCATCGGGTCAGAATGGCTTTTGGGCCACCTCATGGACTTCGTGCCACCTCAAGGCCTTCAGGTCCGTCAGATTTTCAATTGCATAGAGATATTCTAAAAGGAACAGATCCATAATAGGAAAGAGCATGACACATCAACCGAAGCAGGGATAAATAGACTTTGGGATAATGAGAGGGTATGGAATTTTCCATCAGTACCGTGCTTGTGAATCGTTGCACAAGGGAATGTATGTTGAATAGTCATGAAAAGGTGGAGAACAGATCACGATGAAGATGTAGGGGAGGAGATGTTCTATGTAGTCCTAGTCGTCATGATTTCCTTAAGACCTACAGGTCATGTAATGTCTCCAAAGCATATGGGCAATGTAATTCCTAAGCCTACGGTCCTTGTAATGGTTCCCCCTCGTCTCTTTAAAGGGGGGTTATCATAAAAACAATAAAAAATAACTACATCAAGCAATTAAATCAGTTATTTTGATCATGATAATAAATAAATATTTATATAGGCCAATCCTTCTTCTTTGTGAAGGGGACATATGTACCCCATGGTGATGCACTTGGTCATATAAACCATATATCTTTTTTTTTATTTGATACATTCATAAGATCATAATTTTAAATGAAACACATTATATATAGATGTATTTATATTACAAAAAAATTTGATAAGGGGCTCAATTGATAACTCAACCTCGTGATTAGGGGGAATAATAGATAATTAATGTGGAAACACATTAATATATTCCCTTAGAAAGTGAATGTAATCTGAGATAATATTCTCATTAGAAGTATTAATTTAGTCTAGATATATTTTATCAAATATTAATAATATTAGTCCATGATATGTGTGTAGAAAAGAAGGTATATACACCTCCTTGCACCTGTATAGAATCATATGTGAATTTTTAATACAGTGTGTGATTTCAATTTATTTGAAATTTCTATTATCTTTTTTCTGGGAAAGCCAATCCATGAACATAATAACATTGCATTACTATAAGGGTTTTATTATAAGGTTTTTATAGAAATTTTTCATATAAATATTTGATGATATGACTTCCATAATTGGGATGTAATAATTGACACATTTTATGTATTAACCAACAACAAAACATCCTAGTATTTAGGTAGTGAATGGATAGTAATTCTAAACTTATGTGTTATGAAATAATTTATCGAACTAGAATAAAAACTGATGATCATTATTTTTAAGTGTATAATTCGTATAGTTATGACCAATTTTTTACAGGATCCACCAGAAAAATTTTGATGACATAGGCTTTAATTTACTATCTAGACCATGGAGGTTTTGGTCATCAGTTTTTTTCCTCAACCCTTAACTTAGGGGTTTTATTCTTATAGTGTCCATGCTCTTTGTAGTTGAATCATTGAATGAATATATGAGGTTTTACATGAAATTTCTTTTAATCAATCACATTAGGGGGGTTTCCCCATATGTAATCAGTTTCAGGATCCCTTTCTATGCAAAACTAATGAATATCCTTTTCCAACCTCAGGTAGTTACAAGGATTTTTATTACCACAATTTTGAAAAATGGGGTTTTATAATTTCTATTAAAATATACATTTCTCAATTAGAATACTAAAATATAACTCTGTTTTTAGATTCTTGTCAACTTGAGGTCAATGTGATTCACTGATCTCTATTTCAGCATTAAGGTACCCTTATATAATTTCCAGATATCTATAAATTTATTGATTAACCAAATATATTTGTAGGATAAGCTTTACAAAACCAAATAAGTTGTAAAAGTTACTTTCAAAGTTGAAGAATAATCCAAATGTATATTGAACATCTATTGTGATTTTTTCCTCTTATACCCTTTATGATTTTTTATACGTTTTCATGAGGTAAAGGAAATCCCTCTCCATTTCAGGTTAGATATTTCAAGTAAAAAATTTATAAATTTTTTTTTATAGAATACCATACAATATATCACTTTGATCACCTCTATGGGAATAATATTGTTTAAAAAATTCCACATTTTATTAGCTTTTCCATTTATATGATAAATAAAAAACCTGGCAGTATCTTTCCTATAAGATTGAAGGATATAAAGAAACTTTTCAACCATACTTATCGATATATCAACGATTATGGGATCAAATTCCTTACTAGAATTCAAGTAATTTTTTACGTAAATGTACTAGTTAAAACATTCTCAATATATTGAGGATCATTGTGTTCTTAACTATTTATCTTTTAGTAAAACAAAATAAATTTAATGATAATTCATCTTTATAATGTTCTTGATTCATTCATCCATTGGGTATGGAATCTCATTTTCATATAGTAATCATATATTCTAACACATTTATTGCCGGAAAACTTCCACTTATTTCATGCATTGAATTATAATATATGTAAATTTAGGATGGAGTATTTTTAAACTTTTAAATGAATTAATGGGAATCTGTAAACATTAATGGTTTAAATTATAAACGAAATATATTCCTTAAATTATGATTTTATATGTTTCAATTATGTTATTAATGATATATTTCATAAAGTAAAATCTAATGGTATTTTCTTCTCATGTAATAGTGGTTCATAAGGAGGTTATGAATTTACTAAATCATATACCCTAGGAGAGTCAAACATTTTTTTTGAAATAAATAACATTTTCATGAACCATTGGATGACTGAATATATCCCAATCTACCCTTTTTTTGATATTACAGACACGTACCTCTATGCTAGATAAACATCCACATGTAGTATATTGACAAGGATATATTATATTGGAGTCAAAATTGTCAGTACATTAGTAAAATCATGGGATAATTTTTATTTTTATTATTATCCCTATAGATTTACATTGTGTTTTATAATTCTAATCATAAAAATAAATAGACATTCCACAAATATATCCATGATAAATCATATCTTCAATACAATTTGTTCCATTGTTTAATACAAAAAGGCACGCATTGAACAACATAAGTGATTCTGAGGCCCATATAACTTGGGAAACTACTCATATAAATAACAAATTTCAAGAAATATATAATGAATTTAACGAAAACAACAATAACGTGATCCTAAATATTAATCGTCCTTTAATATATATAATATATAACAGGGGACAATCATAATAAATGAGTGATATATTATTCCTCATAATATAATAATAAATTATCTCATGAGTTAATGTACTACATCTGATCCAATAGTTATATCAATGTATAATAAGATGTGTGAGAAAATGAATGTTGAAAAATTAGGCATGATATTACATGAACTCATAAAGGAATCATACGAATGTAGAAATAGTATAAAACATAACACCATAAACATAATTCAAGGTTAAACTCCTATTAAACATATCATAGTGTTCTTAGGATATCCTCTCATTAACCAAACATGGAATGTCATTAGATTAATCGATTATAGTATACATTGGAGGGTATATAGATATGGACCCACCATTCACAATCATATTATTTACATTCAAATAATATCAATATAGATCATTCAGCATATCATCAAATTTCATCACATTTAATCCCATGATTAAGGAGTGTGGGTAATAGAAATGGATGTACTAAATCAATGGGTTATATGTAAATCTTGGTGAATACCATTTTTTATAAATGGAAATTGTTTTCACTAAAAATATTATTGATATGGAAAAATAGTGGATAATTTAAGCACCATAAGTAATGAATATAAAGAATCGTAAATGAGATTAATTAGAGTGAAAGTGTTATCTCATAACTTTTAATTAATAATTAAGTTTGGATGGATGTTTAAGAACATATCCCAACAAGAATAATTGGATATTAAAATTTTCAATATAAATAAGGTGCTTGAATAAAAAGGATAAGGAGAGGAATTGTTACCCAGGGAGGAGCACTTAAATGTTTAAGGTGAGTTTTTTATGAGAATTAGAGATCCTTGGTAGGTATCTAGAGAAGTAGAGATTTAGTAATTTTAAGATATGTTGTTTTTGATGGAGGAGTAATGTGAATTTGGGTTTTTTATACAGAAACACGCAAGATAATTCTTTATTACTTTACAAACATAGGGTTCTAGCATTATATGATAACCTAATAAAAACCAATGATTTTAAAATAGTTTTAATCTGTAGTTTCAACCAAATAATATTTTTCATCATTATTTTATTAGTCTATATAGAGAACGCATTATTCCAATAACATTTGTGATGTGGAAATGATTAATGTTTAAAAATAAATGATTTTAAAATAGTAATAATATAATATAGGTTATTGGTGATTCATTTGGGGTTTATAAATTTCATAAAAAACATAAAATTAAATAACATTAAACATAAAATATATATATTATCATGTATTCCATTTATGGAAATTGTTAAATAACATTTGAGCCATTATGTTGCCATAATTGGAGAATTTATACATTAGGATTCCAAAAATTATATTTATTTTACACTATATATATTCCAAAATAATAATTTAAAATTTTAAATCAAAACATCCACTTATTTAAAAGTAAAGGATTTTTTAAATTAAGATTTTTCTAAACCTTATAAAAATTAAATTTTACTTCATAAAATTGTATAAACATTTATATTTAATAAATATTATTTAATAATAATATTTTGTTTAAATATATTTTATTTTAGAAATAAATAATTTCATTGTTAATATTGTTATGATTGAAATAATATATATTGAAAAAAATGATTCATTATGTCACAATATAGTTTTTATAATGTTTGTTATAAAATTATATAAATGGTAATAATTAAAATATCCAAATATCATAATTGTTTTAATAATATGAGATATAAAAATTAATACTATTATGGTATGGATACATAAACCATTATTATTCTAGATAATGATGTAACGCCCCGACCCTAGTTACCCAGAGTCAGTGGATTGTTACAAAACATTGTCATGATCAAAAAAGATCATGTCTTGAAAGACCAATTAGTTTAGTATCCTTGGAATCACAAGATACATTCATAATGTTTACATTACATCATAAAATGAAAAAACTACAACAACAACTTTTCTCCGTAGACCACACTCATATCCCCTCATACTATCCCGACAGACCATTCATAAATAACTTCTTCACATCCTAGGAATAATAAAACATAGAAAGGGCTCAGCTCATATGCCCAATAAGGATAATAATATAGCGGAATCTTTCATAAATAAGTATAAACATTTAAGGCAATGTATATCTAAAACTAAATCCTTTTAAAAATTATCTGTAGCATAATATGGAAAAAATAAAATGAAATAATTCCATTTACTTATTCAAATGGATATTCTACTAGTCGAATAATCACATGCAAATATCAATAACTGTTTTCATAATGATGGAATGCATAATGCCAGACTATCATTACCACATAGAGTAGGCATTATGCCAAGAAAATAAATTAGATTTTTTCAAGGCCTTATGCCAAGACACTAGTTCCTCTCATGAGACCTACTGATGCATCGAGGAGCTATAGAGGGCTCCACCCGTCACTTACTAAGTCCAATGTATTCCTCATATGAACAGGTTTATACATAAAATAATCATTCATATTAAAACTAGAATATTTAATGTCAATAAATTATACATAAACCATGAACGGTATAAAAAAACACATCCATAGTCAAAAATATCACAAATCCTTCAATACAATATGGATGATTTGTATCATAAAATAATCTTAAAATCAATCAATGGATGTTGACATAGATGAAATCAAAACTATTTGAGAGAAATTTCTAAATTTTGAAATCATTTAAAAGTCACATAAATATAAACAAATATTTACTTTGAAAATATTCTTATAACCTTGTAAGGGAATCTTCGACGATTTTATAACTTTGGAAAATAGTCTTACCCACCATCTAAGTTAAAAAAACATTCTTATAATAATTTTGTCGAAAAGGTTAAAAAGGACCTTTCTTGGAATATGACGGAAAGATTCCTTTATAAACATCTTAAAAAATGTCAAAAAAAGGTATAAATGACTTTAAACCATAGTCTATAAAATAGTAAGAATCTTTTGAAATACATTTTTAAGAAACATAGATGTGGATGATAAAGAGGTCCCATAAGATAATCACGTATAAAAAACCTCGGATGATGAAGATATTCTGAAATAAACATTTACCTTGTAATTGTCCTTGGTAAAGGGTAGGTTAACCTCCTGTATATTGGTGAAATAATTTTTATTAAATTATTCAAGAATCATATACATTAATATGAAATTATATATGATTTTATAATATTGTCTTTTAGTATTCTTGTTGTTTCGGTGTAAACTGATTCGTTCTCCTTTATATGCATGGTTACGTAAGTCATGTTGGATATGAATAAGAAATATTTTATTAATATAAAGAATGATATAATGTCACTAAACAGTATTTTTAACCATCATATAAAAATTAGGCTTGATTGGATATGATTGGGAAAAGAACCATATCGCGTTCCTGGATACTGTGATCTGTATGTACGCATGAACACAACTTTAATTTCATTTTTCATTTTAAAAGGAATAAAAAACTAATGATACATATGTATATTATTATTCCATTATAACATAATATCTTATATATGTTACTCATGTTTATCAACACCATCATTTATACGATCCATGTATGGTATGAAAGAGTCATATCACTTTGATGGGGTGGTAGTCCCCACTTTCTCAAATGAAATTATCCTATATATATACAACATGAAACGAATAATGGTATGCTATTAAATGGAATTAAAGAATCTTATATATGAAATAAATATCATTAATGTCATATTTAGTTATAGTTCCATCATAATGTCCGCCATGAGATGTGGTAAGAGATAATTAAAGAATCATCATTTTGTGAGGCGTTTGGTTTCCATCCCTAGAAACATTATATTCTTCACCCATTTAATGGAGGTGTGTGTAAGTGTTGTTAGAATAATTTTCATAACAATATACTAGTATATATTGGATAATATTTTTGATACAAAAGAAAAGAATAAGAAGAGTTTTTGTGGTTGGAGAAGTAAAAGAAAAGAAAAGAAGCTAAGAGAAATCGTTAGCTTTAATTTGGGTAACTCCCTTTGGTTTGAACAAAAAAGGACTATTGAAGTGCCTTCTTCCTAAGGTATTTCTTCTAGGAAGAGGAGAGGGATGTATGGAGATTAATTGGGTAGATTTAGGATGAGCCAAAAGGCTTTAGAGGTGTGAGGAATTGGTTATAAATAGTGTAATTTTATAAGGGGGAGGAGGGGCTCTTTAGGAAAGATCGAAAATATTATTTTATTATATAATAATATTCATTTTCTAAAAGACTAAAACTCATTAAAGATTATGATAAGATGACTAATGATTGAAATGAAATCATACAATAAGAATTGGACTGTTTTTTCGTATTTTTTTAGTCTTTATAATCTTATTTATTTAAATCATATATTAATGAAGTAAACACTACATCATTATTGTGTCATAAATAATTGAGTATATTAGATGTCTAATAATTATAAAAATAATACAATGATGTACGAAATATTTTTATATTTCTATTGAATATTTATAGTTGAATAGATAACCTATATAACCCTATGTAAAAATTGTGTTTCTAAAAAATATCTGCTTAAGTCAATTTTGAATTTACTTTATCTTAATTAATAATAAGTGTCATTATCACTTACATGCAGATCCATGGGGTTCCATAATCGACCCAAAGATGCCCATGGTCGGAAATGTATCAACCAATAGGGTTTGGAAACTTTTTTGGGTTATTTAGTATTATTATAATATTATTTGTTTACCCTTATTTGTCGGATTTACCTTTTAACCATAGTAAATAAAATATTTATTGAAGTAATTTTTCAAGATGTCTAAAAATAAAAGCTATCTGTATACAAAATATGGACCTCCTGATTCTAAATGTTAGAATCAATTTTTCTAAAATGAAAACACAAAAGTGGCCGAAATTAATTTAAAATTAATTCTCGTTGTCAAAACAAAAAGAGTATTTTTAACAAATAATAACTATCAAAAGATTGACACTTATGTCCAGTTTAAATGTGAAATTATGTCCAATGAACAACGATGGATTAAATTGTAAAAATTTAATCTAATTATAATTTAAAATTACTCAAATTCATAATTTATCACTATTAATTATTTCAATTAAAAAAGTTGTTTTTAATTAAAATTTAATAATTTTCACTATTCATCAAAAATTGAATGTTTTTAGAAAAGTACAAAAATTTCACCCTAAGCTAATTTCAATATTATGAATCCAAAAATGAAGTCCATTTTGAAAGAAAAAAAAGTATAAAATTTCAAAAAGTGGGTATTACTATTCATAATGGCTAGTTTGATTGGTTGGTGTATGTGTTATAACTCGAAGTTGTGTACAACACACGCTATTGTATAAATCAAAGAGAATCGTACCGTGGAATCTTGGGGTGTTACATTATCCCCACCTTCAAATAATTTTGTCCTCAATATTTATATAATACTACCACATGAAATGACTCAGCTTGTTATTTATTGTAGGTTCCTCAGGTTTCCACGTTGCCTCTTCCATCTTATGGGTTTTCCAGAGATCTTTTACCAGATGAGTCGTATGGTTTCTTATTACTTGTTCTCTCGTATCAAGAATCCAGAAATTTTCTTCGCAATAAGACAGATCAGGTTCCAATTTTACTTCTTCATTGGTTAGTATATGCATTGGGTCAGGCATGTATTTTCTCAATAGTGATACGTGGAAGACATCATGTAATTTGGAGAGTTTGGCAGCATTTCCAAATGATAAGCTACAACCCCAATTCTTTCAAGAATTTCGAATGTTCCAATGTACTTGAGACTCAATTTAACCTTCTTACTCAAATGTATAACTTCTTTCTAGGGAGATAACTTCAAGAAAACATGATCTCCTACCTGAAATTCCAATTCATTCCTTCAGATGTCAGTATATCTCTTCTGCATACTTTGAGCTTCTTTGATGTGGTTTTGGATTCCCTTCACCTTTTCCATCCATTCCTCCACCAGTTATGTGCCTGTGTGTTTTCCTTCCCCATCTTTATCCCAAAAGGATGGGGTGCGACATCTTTTTCCGTATAACGCATCATATGGTTCCATCTGAATACTCGAATGGAAGCTATTGTTAAAAGAAAATTCTACCAGTGGTAAATATTGATCCCACATACCCTGAAAGTCAAGTGCGGAAGATCATGACATGTATTCTAAGGTTTGAATAGTTCGTTGTCATTTTCCATCAGTTTGGGGGTGGTAGGCAATGTTCAAACGAAGTTCAGTATCAAAGGCATTTTGAAAACTCTTCCAGAATCTTGAAATAAAACGGGGATCACGATTAGAACCCATTGATAGGGGTACTCCATGAGGTCTCACCACTTCATTAAAATATAGTATTGCTAGACGTTCAATTGGTAAATATTCCCTTATAGCAAGAAAATGTGTGGACTTGGTAAGACGGTCAACAATGACCAATATTTCATCGTCCCTTATAGGAGTTTTTGGTAGTCCCATGAAAAAATCCATCATAATATTATCCCATTTCCACTCAGGTATGGGAAGAGAATGCATGACTCTTCCAGGCTGTTTCCTTCCAGCATTCACTTGTTGACAATCCATACATATTGACAAAAATTCACAAATCTCCTTCTTCATGTTGTCCACAAAAGATTTTCCATCAAATATCTATACATCTTAGTGCCACTAGGTTGTATAGAGAAATTGGAAGAATGAGCATCATACAACAATTCCCTTTTTAGATCAGGTATATCGGGCACACAAAGTCTATTCCCAAATTTAAAAATTACATCTTCATACACAAAGTCACTCATTCACAAAATTAATATTCTTTTGAAACACTTCATCACTGGTCTGAGAACCATTTATCCTTTATAGTAAAGATGGTTTTGAAACCATTTGAAAAAGTACTGATGTTTCACCATCCATGGTGATTCCCATATACATATTTATTATATCCATGTATATAAGATCCTATTAAACTCTCTTTTTGTTCAAAACGCCATGATACTGTTTTCTCAAATCATCTGCCACCTTACTTTCCTTCCCTAGGTGGTAGTGTATCGTGCTATCATAATCTATGAGTAGTTCAATCCATCACCTTGGCCTTATGTTGAGTTCTTTATGTGAGAAAATATGCTTCAAACTCTTGTGATCAGTATAAATCTCACATTTTTCCCATAGAGAGAGTGTCTCCAAATCTTAAAAGAAATGATTACAGCTAATAACTCAAGATCATGAGTAGGATTGTTTTGCTCATTAATTTTCAATTGTCATGACTCATAGGACATAACCCTATCATTCTACATAAGGACACAACCATGTCCTTTTTTTATGCATCACTATAAATTAGAAACCCAACATTCCCCGATGGTAGATTCAATATAGGATCATTGACTAATATTCTCTTTAGTTATTCAAAACATTCTTCACACTCTTTTGTCCAAACAAATTTAACCCCTTTACGTGTGATCTTTGTTAATGGGATTGCCAATCAGGAAAAATTCTGGATGAAACACCGATAATAACCTGCTAAACCAATAAAACTATGTATCTCAGTTATACTCGTTGGTGCTAACCAGTCTTGGATTGATCTTATCATAGATGGATCAACAGAGATTCCATCCTTAGTGACAATATGTCCAAGAATAGAAATCTCATGAAACAAAAATTAACACTTACTAAACTTCCCATATAATTCATGTCTTCTCAGAGACTTCATGATAATGCGCAAGTAATTTTCATGATCTTTTTAGATTTTGGAGTATACCAAGATATCATCAATAAATTCTACTATAGAATCATTGAGATATTCCTTTAAAACTCTGTTCATTATATCCATGAATACATAGGGTGAATTAGTCAATCCAAAAGGCATTATTGTAAACTTGTAATGCACGTACCTTGTTCAAAATGCTGTTTTCGGAATTTCTTCCTTCTTCACACACAACTAACGATATCCATATCAAAGGTCAGTCTTTGAAAGGTATTGAGCTCTATGTAGTTGTTCAAAAAATTATCAATGCATGGTTGGGGATACTTGTTCATTATTGTCATAGCATTGATCTCCCTGTAGTAAATGTATAACCTTATAGATTCATCTTTCTTTTTACAAAAAGAATAGGGGATCCCCATGTAGAAACACTTGGGTGAATATATACCTTATTACTCAATTACTCTAGTTTTTTCTTAGTTCCACTAATTCTACAGTTGAAATTATATTAGGGGTCTTCGATATGGGCCTTGATCTAGGAATTAAATCAATGGAAAACTCAATTTCTTGTTCTGGAGGATGTCTATGTAAATCCATTAGAAACACATCTTTATATTCTTCCACAATAGGTACATCCTCTATTTGAACATTCCTTTCCTCACCCATAGTTATTTCATTATCTTCCACCCCGATGATTGAATTTAGTTGAGATACTAGGGGTGGATCTAGATTAGAATCTGAAGGTGAGGATTCTGCTCTAAAGATTAGGTGTTCTTTATCATCATCATAAAAAATAGTATCCTATTTCTTCTTATAATATATATTTGCATAATGGTCCTAAATATAATCCAAACCGAGGATTATAACAAATTCAATCATGGGTATGACAATGAGATCAGCAGATAAAGAACATTTATGTGCTCTAATGGGGACTAATTCAAAAAACGTTGTAGCAATTATATTTCTCTTAGGAGTTTTGACTGACAACTCCCTTGTTAAATCAAATTGGGAATATCTAATTTTAATAGAAAACTTAGAAGATATGAAACTATGAGATGATATAGAATCAAATAATTGATCTTCAAAACATGTGGAAACCATTAAATTATCTGCCACCATGTATTTCAGAGATTCTACATCAACAGTAGTGATAGAATAAGCTTGGCCTTGACCCCTTAGCCTTTTCAAAGGTAAGTTCCCCTGATGATTATGAAATTCAATTGAATAATGACCCATCTCCCTGAAATTGTAGCATTGAACATCGGTAACTTCTTTCTTCCCCTTGCAATCACGAGCTTGGTGGACTTTTTCAGCACACTTGTAACAGACTCCCATTCCGTTCAAGAATGTACCAGGGTGTTTCTTCCCACATTTACTGCATGATGGATATTTAAATTTTCCCTTCTTCCCCTTATTTCCCTTCCCAGAGTGATCGATAGATCTCTTATTCTCTTTCGTTGCTTTAAAGTCATACAATTTTGAAAATTCCTTTTCAGTCTGGATAGAAGATGAGACAATAGCTTTGTATGATGAGAATGATTGGGAGACTAATGCTCTATGGAGAAATGGTTTTAAAAAATCAAATAAATAATCAATCTTACTTCTTGAGTTATGTATATAATCATTTTCATGCCTTTCTATCCTTGTAATGTTAGGCTCATACATTGCAACATTCTCATCCTCCTTTTGTCTCAAACTCAAAAATTTCCATTCCATATCTGCTCGATGGTCATGAGGAAAGTATTTTTCTAAGAAAATCACTTTGAACACCCTCTATTACATATTTGATACATCATCATCTTACTTTGTGTTTTGAATCAATGACCACTATTGATCACCATCTCCAGTGAAGCAGTAAACTGCCGTGATAACTTTTTCCCTTTTCCTACTCCCCAAGGCATTGAATATTTTCTCTAAGGTATTTATCCATTGCTCAACTACTAATGGATTTTTACTCCCATTTAATTTTTGTAGTTGTTTCCTCATGAAACTATATATCATTGATCCTCCATACTGCAGATCAGGGTGCTTCATATGGGTAATGTTATTATTTATAACCTGAGTGAGTTGTCCCAGTATGGTGATAAATTGATCATCACCAGTTGTATCACTAGCTCTACTATAATTATCTTGAGAATGATGGAAATCCATACAGGGAGTGCATGCATTTATACAGTTTCCATTCCTTCCACTAGGCTCCATTTCTAAGTAATGTCATAAACTATATTATTTTATGAATCAAAATACATAATTTTGTACTTCTAAAACACATAACATAAATTTAACAGTATATGGATATAATCCATAATAATAAATATGTTTTCATTAAGGAAGTATATACTCATAAACCCTTCATAATGGTTGTAAAAGAAAATGAGAACTAACCTAAGAATATCCCCCAAGAGGGCCATAACCAATAGTGCAGCAAGGCCCGTTTTCGTGCACCAGTTCCCATTTGAGTCTATATCACAGTGGTGTTTTCAGGTTTTACCCCTAGGCACATCAGTGCTAGAACTGCCTATACCTGATCCTATCCAGAAAGGGATGTATTGCTCGAAAAACTCTCAACATCTATACAATACCAAAATTCTAGGATGTTCTTATATACTAATCCTCAAAATCCATCTTAGGTCTATGTGCTCTAATCAGATTTTATCTAAATCTAGCTTTTAAGGTTTGTAAAAAACTTCCTCTGATACCAACTTTAATGCCCGGACCCTAGTTACCCAGAGTCGGTGCATTATTACATAAAATTGGAATGATCAAAAAAGATCATGTATCGAAAGACCGATTAGTTTAGTAGCCTTTGAATCAGTTGATATATTCATAAAGTTTACATTACATAATAAAATGAAAAACTACAACAAAAATATTTCTCCATATACCACACTCATATCCCCTCATACTATCCCTTTAGGTAATTCATAAAACACTTCTTAAAATCCTAGGAAAAATGAAACATAGAAAGGGGAGAACTCAGATACCGAAGATGGATAACGATATAGGGGAAACTTATATAAATAAGAATAAACATTTAAGGCAATGAATAACTAACACAAAATCTTTTTAAACATGAACTTCAGCATAATTTGGAAAAAATGAAATAATTCCATTTAATTATTCACATGGATATTCTACTAATCATATAATCAAATGAAATATCAATAACTTCTTTCATAATGATGGAATGCATAATTCCATACTATCATAACCACACAGTCAAGGGCTTGTGCCAAGACTACAAATAAGATTTTTTCAAGGCCCTGTGCCAAGACACTAGTTTGTCTCATGATACTTACTGATGAATCTATGAGTTATATCAGGATCCACCCATCCCTTACTAAGTCCAATGCATTCCTCATATGAGCAGGTTTAAACATAACATAAACATTTGTATTAAAATAAGCATACGAAATTTCAATACTTCATCCAGAAATCATGAATGGTATAAAAATAACACATCTATAGTCAAAAATATCACAAAACATTTAATACAATATGGAAGTTTTTTATCACAAAATAATCTTCAAATCTATCAAAGGATGTTGACATAGATGAAATCAAAACTATTTGAAAGAAATATCTCTTTTTTGAAATCATTTAAAAGTCACATAACTATAAAAGAAAACATTTAATTTGAAAATATTATTATAATATTGTAAGGGATGTTTCGAAAATTTTATAATGGTGGAAAATAGCCACACCCACTGTATAAGTTAAAATAAACATTTTTACCTTAACTTTGTTGAAAAGGTAAAAAAGGAACTTGTTTGGGAAACGACCAAAATATTCCGTTATAAACATTTTATAAAAAGTCAAACAAGTGTATAAATTAATTTATTCCATATTCTATAAAATAGATAAATGTTTTTGAAATAATTTATTAAGAAACATGGATGTGGATGATAAAGAGGTCCCTGTAACACCCCAGGTAAATAAAGAATAATACATTTTTAAATTTACCCATATTTTTGAATAAAATATTAATATTACTTTAAAGGGTTTCTATGTTTGATAGCGTACCTGATACGCAATAAAGGGTTTCATTGAAATCTTACGTTGCACACTAGTAATAAAATAATATTATTTTTTAAAATGGTAGTTAACACATAGCCGTTTTATTGGCGGGAAAGGATAGAAATAACTAAAATATGATTATATATGTTTTTTAATTTTTTTTTACTTTTATCTAATAAAAGATAAAGCCTTAAAATATGGAAAGAATTCATTTTTAGGCATATATGCCCTAATTTTCACTAAAGGTTCACTTATCGTCTTTTGATGGAGAACCATCATTAAATATAGTTTTGTTCACTCTTATAAATTCTATTGGACCAAATAAAACGTTTCTTTAGAATTGGGACAACAAAATTTACTTTGTGTAAATTTTTGGTATCTTTCCGATAAAGTTCATTTTTAATGAATAGTTTAAAATTTTGTATTTTAATTCAAAACCTCTTTTTAATCTAATTTTTTTATATGATTACATTATCTTTTTAATTGTTTTTAATTTTAAATTAGAAAATATTTTTTCCATTAAATCCAATAGTGGTCGTCGGAATTAATTTCACTTTGAAATCGGACTTAAACTAGTGTCAATATTTTGATACTTATTGTTTCATAAAAACATGCTATTTTCTCTGACATCGGGAATTAATTATTAAATTAATTAATGTGACTTATATGTTGTGAATTTTTTAAAATGGACATCATTTTTGAATTCGGAATATCAAATATAGCTTAGGGTGAAGTTTTGGTATTTTTCTGAATAACTTCAATTTTTGATGAATAGTGAAGCCACTAAGTGGTACTTAAAAATCTGATTTTTCGTTTAAATGAAATTTTACCACCACTATATTTTAAATTTAGAAAATATGATAAACATGGTTGTCATTAAGAAGTAAAATGTGGTTCAAGGGGATTAAAATAATTTTTTGGTGAATAGTAACTTATTAAGTTTTTAATCGCGATTAGAGGTATTTAGTGTAATTTAAGGTAAAAATAATGTTGTAATAATATGAGATGAGCTTGAAACATGTCCTACACTTGTTGGATGTGTCATGGCCAACCAATAAAACCCATGGGTCAACTTGGGGTCCCCATGGAGCCACTTTAGTTGGAAAAAGACATTAATACCTTTTTATTTAATGTTAAAATAAAAATGACACAAACATGAGTTGTTTTACTAAAATAATTTTTACATTGGGTTATACTAGTCAGAGTTTTGAATATAAATATTAATTAGAAATCTAAAACTATTTCCTACATTATGATATTTTTTTATAATTTTTAGACATTAAATAAATTAAATTATTTATGACATCATGATGATGCAGCGATTACCTCATTAATAAATGCTTTAAATAAAATGAAATGATAATGTAAAATCTATGACCTACAAATGTCCAAAACCTATTGGATGGGTGGATTTCGAACCCTTATCACCTTATCCTCAAATTATATCAATGTGGGACCTCTTAAATCCGAATACCATTTTAAAATAAAGTGACTTTTCTTTACCATCCAAGAGTGCCCCTCCTCTCCTCTTATAAAAGGCCCCCACCTCTACCACTTTACCCAAGTTTAAAAAGCCTTTGGATCGGCCAAAACCTACCCATTTTGTCTTTCCACATCCCTATCTTACTCCTTGAAGCCTCACATTAGTCAGAAGTCTTCCCAAGGAATCCTTTGAGCTCAAACCAAACGGAGTTACCCGATTTTACGGTAATGTCTTCACTTGATTCATTTTGTATTATTTTGCTTCTCCAACCCCCTAAACTAGTTTTATTAATATCTTTTGTAACAACTCCAGTATCATCCATATACTAGGTTTTTGTTATAATACGGATTCGAGCTACACTTACACACACCTACATCTAATGGTTAAAAAACATACTGTTTCTGTGGATGGCGAATTTCAGCCTCCCGAAACGATGATTGTTCAACATTCTTCTAACACATTCAATGGTGGCCATTTAGATGACACTATATTTATACATTATATATAATATTTATATGTTTTCCTTAAGCTTATGTATTTTTCATTTTGGTCATACCTTTATGGTTTCCATTATGGGTAAACACGATATCTTCATTTAAGGAAGTGCGGACTACCGCCCCCTCAAAGTGATGTGATTCGTTAATGCCATATGTGGGATGTATAAAAGATGTATTTAAAGTTATTATATATGATGTTATACTGGAATTATTATATACCTCTATATAATTATTATTTCTTTCCATTAATGTATGAGATAGAAATGAAAATACTATTCATGCGTACGTACGGCTTACCGTCTCCATGAACGATGCATTTCATTTCTTATCCCCAAATGTAAAGTACTATTAAAAGTACATGTATATAATGGATATATATGATTAATGATACATATAAATAATGAATATAATTATGGAATTATAATATACATACCTCTCATTTAGTTTTAATTCTATTAATATGACAAAGAAATGAAAGTAGCGTTCATGCGTACGTACGGCTTACCGTCTCAATGAACGGTGCATTTCATTTCTTACCTCTAAATGATTATCTAATATTATAAATACATGTATATTCTTGATATATATGATATATATGATATCCAAATCAGGAATTTCATTCTGGATACAAGGAACCTTTGACCACACGAACAACATGTAATTATAAGAAGTCCACTTTCGACTTAAGAACCAAATATCGACAAAACAAACATTATTAACTTAAATGATTACATAATGTTTATAATATGATAATAAGTGATATAAAAGTAATAATGAACTTGAAAAAGGTTCTTAATCAAGTAGAAATTAACTTAAGTTTATTATTCAGGAGATTAAAGAACGATCGAGTCAAGTCGGACCCGAGATAAGGGATCTTACTCCTCTCTTTCATTTTAAGTACACTCTTTTATGTCATTCCTTATAAAGCTCATCTTTCTTGTTATTGGGATGTTGCTTTATATTAATATTACTTTAATTATTATGTTCATATGATGAGAGACCCTATTCCTTGTCATCAATCCATTTTGGAAGTTTCGAGTGGTGCCGTTAGCCTGCCGAATTTTCGTAAGAGATCTAACTTCTCTCTTTCATTTTAAGTAGTCTCCTTTTTGTCACTTCTTTTAAGATCCTCTTTTTTATGTTGGGGGATGTTCTTTTTTATTACTCTTTCTGTAAACTTTATGTTAATATGATGAGAGACCCTATTTTCTCTCATCAATCCATTTTGGAAGTTTTAAGTGGCGTCGTTAGGCTACCGGGTTTTCGTAAGGGATTTTTCATCCCACTTTTATTCCCGTGAGATTTATGCTACATTTGCCACAATTTCCATTGAGTGGTGTATGTAATTCCAATTATTCTACACTTTTTGTAATATAATTTCATTTATGAGTATTTAAATCAATAATGTATTGTCCTTCTTTCATGGGGTGTATGTTTCGAAAGATACCCAAGTCGGTAAGGGAACCTTTCACCCTTCTCTTTTTAAAAGACATCTTTTTTTGGGTATCTTAATTCACATATTGTTATGTTGGGATATGTTCTCATATATCCTTATTGTTGTATATTTTATGTCCAAGTGATGAGATACCCTTTTTATCTCTCATCAACTCTTTTTCTGAATTTTGAAGTGACGCCGTTAGGATGTCAAATTTTTGCAAGGGAACTTCTTACCCCAAATTTGAATCTTTGGGATAAACTTGTACTCCTTGAATATGTCATTCTATAAATATGTGTGAATATCCGCTGATTTTTTTACACTTAATATCCACTTATATTTGGTGTATTCGTTTGTCACACATAATTACGCAATTGATTTATCCTTAAACCAAGGATACCGTCTTTGTAAGGGTCTTCGTCTCAATCTTCATTCATTAAGGCATATTTTATTTTATACACAACCGTCTTTTATACTGTGTATAAACCCCTTTGACTTTTACGTTTATTCAAAAGGAATCTTTTTTATACGAAGCATTTTACTAAACGACAAAAATGAATTTTTTTTACATACGCGGAGCCAATGACCTTTTCCACCGCCGCGAGTATTATTTGATCTTTGGCTTCCTCAACAAGTCATAATGTTTTTAAAATAAAATAAATACCATATACGTTTTTTTGTATTTTGGTATTGAAAATGGTTTTGATAAATGATTCTATAATGTAAATATATTTAAATGATATATTGTGATTGAAATGTGGAAATGTTATCATTCTTTTATGTTGGTTTTATGTGTTATAATTTTATAATGGTACTTGGAAATTTTATGGGTGGTTACGTGATAAACCATATGACGGGTGGTGCCATGAATACCAGGACGGGTGGTTACGTTATAACCTCCAATTCATTGGGTATGGAAATCGGCTGTATGGCTATTCCATTAAGTATGTATGGATGTTGGCCGAATGCCTATTCCATTAATTGATATGTGTGGAAGTCGACCTTATGGTTATTCCACTTAAGTATGTTTATGTCCCAAGTTACATTTATATGTTATGTGATCTTTATATGGGTTTTATGGTAATATTTTGGTTACAGAAGGGTAAGTAATGAACTTTTATTCAGTGAACAGTTTTTACTTCTTCGAGAAGGTGAAAAGTATTACTTTGATAATGTATACATGGTTTACTCATTGTTTTGAAAAACTAATAGTTTTCATTCTTTGTGTATCCCTTACTGAGATTTTTATGCTCATCCCATGTTTCTGAAAAGTTTTTCACAGGACTTAACGTGGAATAGGGTCAAGGATGGGATCGAGGGAATGTCATGCTACCTAAAACATGGAACTAGACATGTTTCATCTTAAGAGTTTTTTTTATTCTATAGAAACTCAGTAGAAGTGTCTACTTTGTAATCTGTTGATATGTAATAGTTATGTTCTAATTCTCTAAAACTCTAAACCTAAAAAGATACTCAATGTGAACTATTCATTTAATTCAATATTATGTAACGTTTAAGGTCGGGGCCTTATAGTTGGTATCATAGGTAGGTTTAGATAACATTAGAGGTTAGGGAATTCTCTAAGAATAAGTGACATTACCATAATGGTTAGGATTTCAAAAAGAGTCTTAGTTTTAGATAAAGTGAATGGGTAAGTATATCTTAGTTTTTACCTTCATAATTAGTACATTATGGTTTTGTTGATATAATCACACTGACATTTCTGTTTTTAGTGAATGGATGGATCTAGCAGGCACCAAAGAGACAACAGGTTTGAAGGAAACTGTGGTGGTTCTCTGATTAAGATAATAGATAAAATGGGGGATTCAATGAGGAAACTAGTGGTTGTTCTAATCCAACTATCAAAGATTCATGATCAACCACTTGAACCTTGGTATGATCTGTAATGAATCATGTATGAGATGACCAATCGATGTGAAAGTTAAGGTAATAATTATAAAGGTAACCATTAGAGTTTATATGATCCCTACTTTTGAGGTAATTATGGGTTATTATATGATATGATGGAAAATGAAAGGCATGAGATAAAATTTATGTTAAAATTTGTTATGATTATTTTTGAATATTTCATCTTGTTTTGGGGGATGTTTTAAGAATTATATAGTTTTGGAAAAAGGACAACACGCAGACCGTGTAACAACCCGTCGCGTCGGACAAAGCTGCGGTAATCGAATCCACAACCAAAGTGCGACTGGTATTTATCACCTACCATGGACTACGTGAAGTCCCTGGTTAGTTTGACTGATTCTTTTTAGTTATATTATTTTATGAATTAAGAGTAAGTTGATTTTGGGTTATCTATGGAAATTTATTAACCTATCATGGAGGATATGTGATTAGGTTAATTACTTTTCAATACGAGACTTTAGGAGGAACTGATGTTGTTTGGAGATAAATGTTACGATTTGACATGGAAGTCTATGTAACCAAATCCTTCAAATATTTGGGTTTCAATCCTAGATTGGTTTACATTGAAGAGTTTTATGGACAAATTCTTTATCGAATGGTCCTCGTTGAACTTTGGGTTTTGTTGGACAAATTTTGGAGATTAAGAATAGATTTTCTTTTTATAAAGGGTTATCCTTTTCTGGATTATATGATCTTGTACTAACCTTTTTGGTTTTGGTTTTGGATTTTGTCTAAAGACATGGGAAATATATAGTTCTCTTTTTTGGATTAGGTGATTATCTAGAAGTTGATTATAGTACTCTTAATGTGAACAAGTCTTCCTAAATACTCTTATTTTTGAGAAATATGAGTTTGTGTAAGAAATAATGTAAAAGTTGAAAGTCAGCATGATAATTGATTATTTTTACTTATGAATAAATTCCTCAATAAAAAGTAACATAAAACAAAAATGTTTTCTACTAACTTTTCCTACTAGGGAATCGAATACTGTATAACCCATCACAAGTTTGTGATTTTCTTATGGTTAACTTTCTCCTAGACATGTTTACTATCACTCTCCATCAGAACAAGAACCTTTGTTTTTTCTTCCATATCCATATTTTCCTACATGGAATCATAGTATGGGTTAACTCGGGTGACCTCTGTACTTCTCTCCCTTTATTTCAAAGTGATTGTTTTACCGACTCTTGTTTCGAAGTGGGACTTTCAAGGATGTTTCCGAGCCCAATTTTAAAATTGTGAGGACGCAATTCCCAAAAGGGGGGAAGGATGTAACACCCCAGGTAAATAAAGAATATGACATTTTTATATTTATCCATTTTGTGAATAAAAATATTAATACTACTTTAAAGGGTTGCTATGTTCGATAGCGTACCCGATACGCAACAAAGAGTTCCATTGAAATCTTACGTTGCACACTAGTAATAAAATAATATAATTTTTTTAAATGGTAGCTAACACATAGCCGTTGTATTGGCGGGAAAGGATAGAAATTACTAAAATATGGTTATATATGTTTTTTAAATGTTTTTACTTTTATCTAATAAAAGATAAAGGCTTAAAATATGGAAAGAATTCAATTTTAGGCATATATGCTCTAATTTTCACAAAAGGTTCACTTATCGCCTTTTGATGGCGAACCATCATTAAATATAGTTTCTTTCACTCTTATACATTCTATTGGACCAAATAAAATTTTTCTTTAGAATTGGGACATCAAAATTTACTTTGTGTAAATTTTTGGTATCTTTCCGATAAAGTTCATTTTTTAATGAATAGTTTTTAATATTGTATTTTAATTCAAAACCTCTTTTTAATATAATTTATTTATATATTTATATTATCTTTTGAATTGGTTTTAAATTTAAATTAGAAAATATTTTTACCATTAAATCCAATATTGGTATTTGAAATTAATTTCACTTTGAAATCGGACATAAACTAGTGTCAATATTTTACTTATTGTTTCATAAAAACACGCTATTTTCCCTGACAGAGGGAATTAATTATTAAATTAATTAACGTGACTTATATGTTGTGAATTTTTTAAAATGGAATTCATTTTTGAATTTGGAATATCAAATATAGATTAGGGTGAAATTTTGGTATTTTTCTGAAAAACTTCAATTTTTGATGAATAGTGAAACCACTAAGTGGTAATTAAAAAACTGATTTATCTTTTTAATGAAATTTTACCACCTCTGTGATTTAAATTTCAAAAATATGACATACATGGTTTTCATTAAGAAGTAAAATGTGGTTCAATAGGATTAAAATAATTTTTTGGTGAATAGTAACTTATTTAGTTTTTCATCGCGATTAGAGGAAATTAGTGTTATTTAAGGTAAAAATAATGTTGTAATAATATGAGATGAGCTTGACACATATCCTACCCTTATTGGATGCATCATGTCCGACCAATACAACCCACGGGTCAACTTGGGGACCCCATGGATCCACCTTAGTTGGAAAAAGTCATTAATACCTTTTTATTTAATGTTAAAATAAAAATGACACAGACATGAGTTGTTTTACTAAAATACTTTTTACATCGGGTTATACTAGTCCGATTTTTGACTATAAATTTTCATTAGAAAGCTAAAAATATTTCATACATCATGATATATTTTTTATAATTTTTAAACATTATATAAATTATATTATTTATGACATCATGATGATGCAGCGATTACCTCATTAATAAATGATTTAAATAAAATGAAATGATAATGTAAAATCTATGACCTACACATGTCCAAAACCTATTGGATGGGTGGACTTAGAACCCTTATCACCGTATCCTCGAATTATATCAATGTGGGACCTCTTAAATCCGAATACCATTTTAAAATAAAGTGACTTTTCTTTACCTTCCAAGAGTGCCCCTCCTCTCCTCTTATAAAGGCCCCCACCTCTACCACCTTACCCACATTTAAAATGACTTTGGCTCGTCCAACCCCTTACCATTTGTTCTCTACACATACCTCTATTACTCCTTGAAGCCTCACTTTGGGCAGAACTTTTCCCAATGAAGCCTTTGAGCTCAAACCAAACAGAGTTACCCGATTTTAAGGTAATGTCTTCACTTGATTCATTTTGTATTATTTTTCATCTCCAACACCCTAAACTCTTTTTATTAATTTATTTTGTAACAACTACAGTATCTTCCATATACTAGGATGATTTTATAAGAAGGATTCGAGCTACACTTACACACACCTACATCTAATTGTTAATGAACATACTGTTTCTGTGGATGGTGAATTTATGCCTCACGAAACGATAATTGTTCAAAATTCTTCTAACACCTTCAAATGTGGCCATTAAGATGACAATATATTTATATATGATATATAATATGTTTATGTTTTCCTTAAGCTTCTGTATTTTTTATTTTGGGCATACCTTTATGGTTTCCATTTAGGGTAAACGCGATATCTTCATTTAAGGAAGTGCGGACTACCGCCCCCTCAAAGTGATGTGATTCGTTAATGCCATATGTGGGACGTATAAAAGATGGATTTAAAGTTATTATATATGATGTTATACTGGAATTATTATATACCTCTATATCATTATTATTTATTTCCATTAATGTATGAGATAGAAATGAAAGTAGCGTTCATGCGTACGTACGACTTACCGTATCAATGAATGGTGCATTTCATTTCTTATCCCCAAATGTAATGTACTATTAAAAGTACATGTATATAATGGATATATATGATGAATGATATATCTAAATTATGAATATAATTCTGTAATTAAAATATACATACCTCTCATTTAGTTTTAATTCCATTAATATGACAAAGAAATGAAAGTAGCGTTCATGCGTACGTACGGCTTACAGTCTCCATGAACGGTGCATTTCATTTATTACCTCTAAATGATTATGTAATATTATAAATACATATATGCTGTATATATATATGATATATATGATATCCAAATCAGGAAATTCATTCTGGATATAATGAACCTTTGACCACACGAATGACATGTAATTATAAGAAGTCCACTTTCGACTTAAGAACCAAATATCGACAAAACAAACATTATTAACTTAAATGATTACATAATGTTTATAATATGATAATAAGTGATATAAAATTTATAATGAAGTTGATAAAGGTTCTCAATCATGTAGGCATTAACTCAAGTTTATTATTTAGGAGATTAAAGAACGATCGAGTCAAGTCGGACCCGAGGTAAGGGATCTTACTCCTCTCTTTCTTTTTAAGTACACTCTTTTATGTCATTACTTATAAAGCACATCTTTGTTGTTATTGGGATGTTCTTTTATATTAATCTTACTGTAATTTTTATGTTCATATGATGAGAGACCCTATTCTCACTCATCAATCAATTTTGGAAGTTTTGATTTGCGCTGTTAGGCTGCATAATTTTCGTTAGAGATCTAACTTCTCTCCTTCTTTTTATGTACTCTCTTTTTTGTCACTTCTTTTAAGATCCTCTTTGTTATGTTGGGGGGTGTTATTTTCTATTCCACTTTCTGTAAAATTTATTTTAATATGATGAGAGACCCTATTTTCTCTCATCAATCCATTTTGGAAGTTTTAAGTGGCGCCGTTAGGCTGCCGAGTTTTCATAAGTGATTTTTCATCCCACTTTTATTCCCATGAGATTTATGCTACATTTTCCACAATTTCCTTTGATTGGTGTATTTACTTCCCATTATTATACTCTTTGTGTAATATAATTTCGTTTATGAGTATTTAAATCAATGATGTATTGTCCTTCTTTTATGGGGTGTATGTTTCGAAAGATACCCAAGTCGGTAATGGAACCTTTCACCCTTCTCTTTTTAAAAGAATTCTTTTGTTGGGTCTTTTAATTCACATATTTTTATGTTGGGATATGTTCTCATATATCCTTATTGATGTAAATTTTATGTCCAAGTGATGAGATACCCTTTTTTATCTCTCACAAACTCTTTTTCTGAATTTTGAAGTGATGTCGTTAGGCTGTCAAATTTTTGCAAGGGAACTTCATAACCCAAATTTGATTTTTTGGGATAAACTTGTACTCCTTGAATATGTCATTCTATGAATATGTGTGAATAACCTCTGATTGTTTTACACTTAATATCCACTTATATTTGGTGTATTCGTTTGTCACACATAATTATGCAATTTATTTATCTTTAAACCAACGATACCGTCTTTGTAAGGGTCTTCGTCTCAATCTCCATTCATTGAGGCATATTTTCTTTTATACACAACCTTCTTTTATATGGTGTATAAACCCCTTTGACTTTTACATTAATTAAAAATGAATCTTTTTTATACGAAGCATTTTACTAAACGACAAAAAAGGAATGTTTCTTTTTATGTACGCGGTGACAACGACCTTTTCCGCCGCCGCAAGTATTATTTGATCTTTGGATTCCTCAACAAGCCGTAATGTTTTTAAAATAAAATAAATACCATATACTTTTTTTTTGTAATTTGGTATTGCAAATGGTTTTGATAAAGGATTTTATTATGTCAATATATTTAAATGATATATTGTGATTGAAATGTGGAAATGTTATCATTCCTTTATGTTGGTTTTATTTGTTATAATTTTATAATGGTACTTGGACATTTTACGGGTGGTTACGTGATAAACCATATGACGGGTGGTGTCGTGAATACCAGGACGGGTGGTTACGTTATAACCTCCAATGCATTGGGTATGAAAGTCTGCTGTATGGCTATTCTATTAAGTATGTATAGAAGTTGGCTGAATGGCTATTCCATTAAGTGATATGTGTGGAAGTCGACCTTGTGGTTATTCCACTTAAGTATGTTTATGTCCCAAGTTACCTTTATATGTTATGTGACCTTTATATGGGTTTTATGGTAATATTTTGGCTACAGAAGGGTAAGTAATGAACTTTTATTCAGTGAATAGTTTTTACTACTTTGAAAAGGTGAAAATTATTACTTTGATAAAGTATACATGGTTTACTCGTTGTTTTGAAAAACTAACAGTTTTCATTCTTTGTGTATCCCTTACTGAGCTTTTTATGCTCAACCCAAGTTTTTGAAATTTTTTTCACAGGACTTTACATGGAATAGGGTCAAGGATGGGATCAAGGGAATGTCATGCTACCTAAAACATGGAACTAGACATGTTTCTTCTTAGGAGTTTTTTTTTCTATGGAATCTTAGTAGAAGTTTCTACTTTCTAATCTTTTGATATGTAATAGTTATGTCCTAATTCTCTAAAACTCTAAACTTGAAAAGATCCTCAATGTGAATTATTAATTTAATTCAATATTAAGTAAGGTTTAAGGCCGGGGCCTTATAGTCCCAGTAGATAATCACGTATAAACATCCTCGGATGATGAAGAGATTGTGAAATAAACCCGTACCTTGTACTTTTCCTTGGTAGAGGGTAGGTTAACCTCCTATATAATAGTGAAATTATTTTTATTAAATTATTCATGAATAGTATACATTAATATGATATCATAAATGATCTTCTAATATTGTCGTTTAGTATTATTGTTGTTTTTGTGTTAACTGATTCGTTCTCCTTTATATGCATGGTTATGTAAGACATCTTTGTTATGAATAGGATATATTTGATATATATTCAGAAAGATAGTATGTCATTACACATTATTTTTAACCATAAATTGAAAATTAGTCTTGAATGGATATGATAGGGAAATTAATCTTATCGCGTTCGTCGAGATGGTAATCCGTACGTACGCACGAACACCACTTTTATTTCATTTTTCATTTTAAATGGAATCAAAACCAAATGATACATAGGTATATTATTATTCCAGTATAAAATATCATCCTATATATGTTACATAAGATCATCAAAATATCCTAGTATATTTATGATACTGGTGTTGTTACAAAATAAATTAATAAGAAGATTTTAGGGGTTGGATAAGTAAAATAAAATAAAATAAGCTAAGATAAATCGTCACATTTAATTTGGGTAACTCCCTTTGGATTGAACCAAAAATGACTCTTGAGGTTTCTTATTCCTAAGTTCATGCTTCTAGGAGTAGGATAGGTATGTAGGGAGATTAATTGGGTGGATCTAGGTCTATCCAAAAGGCATGGGATGTGTGAGGAATTTTTTAGAAGTGGGGTCCTTTTATAAGGGGGAGGAGGGGCTCTTTAGGAATGATTGAAAATATTATTTTATTATATGATTATATTCGGTTTCTAAAGGTCATAAACTCATTAAAGATGAATATATGATGACTCATGATATAAATTAAATCATTCAATAAGAATTGGACTGGTTTTGGGTATTATTTTAGTCTTTATAATCTTATTTATTTAAATTATTTATTAATGAGGTAAACAATACATCTTTATTGTGTCATAAATAATTTAGTTTATTATATGTCTAAAAATTATAAAACAACTACCATGATTTAGGAAATATTTTTATAATTCTAATGAATATTTATAGTCTAAAATATAACATAAATAACCCTATGTAAAAAATGGTTTTCAAAAAGATATATGCTTATTTCATTTTTTTAATTTATTTTAACTTAATTTATATAAAGTGTCATTATCACATAAAAGTGTCTCCATGGAGTCCCAAATCCGACCCAAAGATGTCCGTGGTTGGATATGTATCAACCAATAGGGTTATGACACATTTTAGGGTAATTTAGTATTATTATAATATTATTTTATTACCCTTATTTACCGGATTTTACCTTTAACCATGGTAAATAAAATATTTACCGAAATTATTAATCAAAATGTCTAAAAATAAAAGTTACCTATTTATACAAATTATACCTCCTGATTCTAAATATAGAATGCATTATTCTATATTAAAAACACACAAGTGGTAGAAATTAATTTAAAATTCATTCCCATTTTCAAAACAAAAAGAGTGTTTTTAACAAATAATAACTATCAAAATATTGACACTTATGTCTGATTTAAATGTGAACTTTTGTCCAATGACCAACATTATATTAAATAGAAAATATATAATCTAATTATAAATTAAAATCTCAGATATTAATATTGTATCAATATTAATTATTTTTATTAACAAAGTTGTTTTTTATTTAAATTTAGTAATTTTCACTATTAATCAAAAATTGAATGTTTTCAGAAAAATACCAAAAATTTACCCAAAGCTAATTTAAATATTATGAATCCAAAATTGAATTCTATTTTGAATGATAAAAAGTATAAATTTTTAAAAAGTGGGTATTAAGATTCATAACAGCTAGTTTTATTTTTTTGGTGTGTGTTAGAAATCGAAGTTTCGTACAACACACGTTATTTTATTATTGAAACAGAAGCATATAGTGGAAGCTTGGGGTGTTAACAAATGAATTGAGGGTATAGTGTGAAATGCTAATAATTTCATTGGGTGCTTCAAAAAACATGGTTTCAGATATTATATTAATGATCTTCAACTTCTCCCAAAAATAAATTCATATATTCTTTAGTTGTTGAATCCAATGTTGTGCCTAGTCAATGGAATAAACAATGATGTTATCTCTCATATAATAATTGATAAATGGAATTAGTAGGATATAATCATACTGTTTCATTCCATCGTGCCTCTTTTCTATGTCATATGGATGTTATCATATCACTTACTAAATCTTATTTGTAAACATACAATAACTATAATATCAAAAATTTATGATTATCAAACATATTTTCAATTTTATAGGGAATATAATGGTAAAAATTTACCAAAGGAGTTCATATGATTCCTAAAACATCATTTCATAATAAGTAATTTACTCATTCAAAAAAGGAAATATAAATTATAAAATATTGGGGCATTACATTGTTTTTTCAATGATTGAAGACCCTTACACTTAAAAGTGATATATGTCTCAAGATGTATGCATGTCCCTTTTTCTCATTCTAGGTTGAATAGTATTCAAAACCAATTAACATGCTCCTTTATCTTATCAATGTTCCATTTTCATTTTCAATATCAGTCTATTTCTAGGAAGAGCTAATACATGACTCCAATTATTGTCATTGACTACCCACCTGACTGCAGAGGCTCCCATGTGGTACAATGTATTCAATTTGTTTGAAAATTATTTATTTAAAATTATTTTTATCATTAATTATATAAGAACATAGAAATAATATTTAAATCATTCCTTTATATGTGAGAAAATTATATAATTATTATCACCAATAAAAATTCCATTCAAAAAAATAATTATATTTAAATTTTATAAAATATTTCATTGCATAATTCCATAATAATTTGAATCATCAAATTTATTCATCAAATCATTCAGTTAATTAATAAATCCATTTCCAAAAATAAACAGTTTATTCCAAAATCATTTTACAAATAGGATCCATCGCAAAATATTCCATTTGAATAAATATATCATGAATGATAATTCACGCACATGAAATTAGTTAAAGAACCCTTTAAATTAAAATGTTAAATAATTGTTTAAATTTTTAAGGAATTTTTTACAAAACCTCCTAGAAAAATTAATAATATCATCAATAAACTAATATGGAATCCAAAATTCGAGAGAAGAATTGATAGAACCAATCTAATGAGGTTCCCAGAAGCTCCGATCACACATCATGATCAAGAATTTCAATCAGAATCTAAGGAAGGATATATAAATAACCTAATAATACCATGTAAAAACCGTAGATATTGAATATATCCCCCCTAATATAATGACATATTTAATGAGAGGGGATTAAATCTAGAAAAAGAATGATGAATGAAAAATTACATATCCATAATATTGAATAACTATATCCAACATCCAAGGATCCATTGAAATTGTTCACTATAATACCAAAACCACCAAGACATATATATAGAGTCTGTTTCATTGAGAGAGTATTCAATAAACATAAAAAATATGGAAAAATATATATTTCCGATCATAAAATTATAATTCCGATTAATTAATTTTCATCAAATGTATTTCCCACATTGTTTGAGAAAAAATGCATTGACTATTCTCCCCCATCTAAACTGGGGTAGGTGTTTCTTGGTTTGACCACAAGTTTTATAAGACTACATAAAAAATATTGAAATACCTCTATATCATTTTTTAGGGGTTGAGGGTAGGGTCATAATGTTTTTTCTAATTATTCACCAAATCATGCACCCCTTGTGGAAAAATAATGCAAGGTGAATGGTTTCCAAGGATGAGAAACATGTTTTTCATTAATAGTTTATGATCTATGCATTGTACCAAAAAAATAAAAAAAAAATCCAAAAGTCACTGTAATATAGCTATGGAAAGGCCCACATAGATTATTTGAAAAAAAAGGATGATAGTACTTGAATGAATCAATGTGATGTAATATATGTATATTTTTTAATTTTCTGTTTCATGATGATAAAATAATCCCTAAAACACATATAAAATGATTTTATATCATTTTATTCTTAGGTGAAAGACACCATTAAATAATAAAGGTATTCATTTGGATGATCTTTTAAATGTATGAGTATTACTTCAGTATAATGACATTTACCCATTATAGATAAGTAATTATATTATATTTAATCACTAATGCTAAATATTTAAAATTGATCCAATTCAATTTCAGTATAGTGGAATAATTTCAAAACAAATATATTTTTTGTAATATATCAGATTTATTTAAGAAAATAATTTTGGTTTATTTAAGAAGTACTTATTTTAAATTTTAATATGTAATAACATTATCTCATAAATAAAATTATATAATCAAGTATATATTCATTATACTTTATAATTTTTTTAATAACACAAATTTTTTAAATTATAATATTAATTGTAATTCTATAAAAATATATATTACTTTGATCTATTTCAAGAATTAATTTTTATTGTAAAATAAATATAATTGTTAACAATATTTATTCTTATTGATATTAATTTATATGATAATCATGGAAACAATTTCATCATGGAATGACCAAAAAATATGGTATCTCATTCAAATTTTTTTTGAAAATTTGTTTTTTAATATATAGTGGGTTTTCATTTAAACTTTTATGCCGTATAATAAATGATTTATTCTAAAAAAATGGAAAATATATTTTTAATATTCAAGTTAAAATAACATGGAATGTAATTATTATGAAATTAAAAATAAAAATTTATGATAATAGATAGAAAATGTAATGTATATTTAATATTCCTATTAATGAATATTTGAATTTTTTATAAAATAGATTTTAATTTTTATTAAAATGTACAAATGTTTTAATGGATTAATTTTTAATATTAGTAATGGATTACCATATTGTTATTACTTGGGTGATACTTTTCTGTTTTACATTTGTCTAAAATAAATTTCAAAATTCTAATTTAACTATATCAGTTATTAAATTATTAAAAATATATTATTTTCTAATTATAATATAATTTATGGAATATGGTATAATATTATATATATATATATAATTATTATTTAATGGTTCATCATTATCACTTAATCATGAGTTTTGTAATATGTATTAATTCCCTTTTAAAAATATTTGAGTTCATGTTCAAATTTAACATTATATTTATTTATTAAAAATATTTTTAGAGTGATATTTAATACTCATGTTTGATATGTAATGTATTAAAATAATTACAACAAATTATGTATGAATATATAATATTAATATACTACCTAAAATGGTTATAGTAATAGTATCACACTTATATATCATTTAAGCTAAGAGTGTCACATTATTTTTAATATTGATTCTTGTTATTATAT
Source organism: Viscum album (assembly GCA_963277665.1). NCBI lineage: Eukaryota > Viridiplantae > Streptophyta > Magnoliopsida > Santalales > Viscaceae > Viscum > Viscum album. The sequence continues at coordinate 938,991,521 of OY728163.1, read as the reverse complement.
TTTTATCAATGATAATATAGAGTAGTATAGATATTTTTTAATATTTATAAAATTTTAATAAAATTATAATATCTTATAAATTTTTTTATTTAATATAATATAATTTTTATTTTATAATAAATATTAAATTATTAATCGATGTCGATGTATAGCTTTCACAACAATGGAAATGTAAAAACTGATGGATTGATTGATTATAATGAGAAGTTACATAGTGATTATATAATTTAATATGTGATCATGATGAATAATTTTTCGTGCAACCATATGTTCATCAATTTAAAAAATATGTAACATGATAATTATCCCAATGCTTAACTAATGGTTGTTCATTATTTGAAAATCCACTATTCTTTTCTTAAATATTGAAAAATGATATTAATACAACAAAATATTATTTTTTGTTTTATATGATATAATTTATTTGAATTATGTTAATTTAATTTAAATAATATAATACTGAATTTTACAAATATTAAAATAAAAAAATTGCAGTGTAGACACAATTCATTTTTAAAAAGGAAAAAAGCAACAATTTCTCTAGTTTAAATTTTAAATAATGATATTTTTAATGTTTATTGGATTCATTAATGATTATATATGATTAAAATGATAGGTTTGTAGTGATTATTATATTTTAATTTTATTTCCATATTTGTGTTGATATTTTTAATGGAAATTACAATAATAAATGAAAAACTGAAATGAAATGTTATTTAAAGTACCAAATGATCTAAAATGATTAAAAGAAATAAAAACAGATATTTTCCCTTCAATAAATTGGGTGGTCTCGATTAAATATTCACTATTCCATTTACGTGTACCCTGATATACAAATATTTAATTTATAACCCTTAAATGTTTAATATTTTTTAAAATTCCATGAAACTTTGACTATGAAATTGGGCTAATCCTAAATTACCTAGAACACATGCAATTTTATAAATTTTCATCATATTATAAACATATACCACTCTATAATTGTACATATAATTGTAAAATGTTTTGTTTTATGAAATATTACCTTCTTTTAAGACTTCAATCTCAATCCAATAGAGGTTCCATAAAGGACATGATTAGGATTCCCATGTAACACCTTTTATTTATATTTAATATGTATTTTCCATAAAATGGTTTTTCATTTTTTTTATTTTGTTGGTTGATTGATTTAACAAGTTATAAATACCCATTTTAACAATTATTAATCATAAACAAGTTATTCACATTTAGGGGATCTTTTTATTTACACTGATACTATGTTAAAATGTATATTTTAAATTACTTGTGTTTTTATTTCTATTCTCATCACACCCTCTCCATAATTTTGTTAATCATTAAAAATAATTATAAAAAAGTAAAATAACTCATAAAAAATTTCATTATGGAACTTGAATATTTAATAGTCATTCTTTTATTTTTGGCCACTTTTAAGAAAAAACATCATTATATCGTTAAATAATGTTACATATGTGAACAATGATGTTCCTATTTTATAATTATATTATTTATTTATCATAATGTTGTATTATAATTATATATTCCATTAAAAACATATATATTGGCTTTGGTTTTGGAATTATAAAATAATCATTTAAAGAAGGATATAAAACGTAATCAATTAATGTTATTATTAGGCTTCTAAAACAAGATCACCAAGGGTGAATTTATAAAAATTTGAATATATATTATGTTATTGAACTTTTTATATGAACTTACGTCAAACATATTCCATGAAACATTATTATATTATGGAACCTTTTAATTGGGTAATTGACTATTATCGTTATACCAATTCTATTTTAAAATTATTGATTCAAATCCTAGAATATGATAGACATAATTAAAACTAATTAGAAAAATGAATAATATTCGAAAATGAATAAAAATTTTAATTATAGTAAACAACATTTTAAGATTAGTGAATAAATAATATAATATTATTATTATGGATATTAATTGGTGTTAAAAGTGGGTCGAGACTCGACGTTTGGGGATTCTCATCCCTCTATCATTCTCCAATATATCTTTAAAAAAAAATCAATTTTATTATTATTTTTAATATATATAATGTCCCATTAATGGTTAATTAATTTAATAAGAAATAAATTTCCACTTCAAGATCAAAATATATTTTTATTTGACTTATATATCTCTATGGTTTTAATGGGGTATTTTAAATTATATTATAAATGTTTTGTAAATTTTTTACCACATTATATATAATGTTTTAAATTTATTTTAATTAACATATTACTATATATCATTACCAATATTCAAATTCTCACATTAGTTGTTTCCTCTCAAAATTAAATTGCTTGGATAATCATATTTATTACATTGTATTTACGTAGTTGAACATTAATTTTTACATTAATGTATTTTATTGTCAGAGAATATATGTTCTATTCATGATAATGTTAATTTAATGGGTAAATATATGATTATAGATGATGAAATTTTATTCTTTAAAAAAATAATTTTATTTCAATTATTTCAATGGAAGAATGAGTTTTCTTCCATTTTTATAACACTTTTATATATTTATATAGTCATACCATATTTTAATATTATTCATTGTGTGTTTTATTTTCTTTAAGAATTATAATGAAATATAAATGTGTTTTTATTATTCTTAAATAAGGAATTTTGGATGAATATTTCCTTTGGAATAAATAGATACTTATTAAGAGTAAGAAATTGTGTTTTAGTATTCATTATTATATATTTTGAGTTTTAATTATCTTAAAATATAATCCTAAATGGTGTTAGTAATATTAATTTTTTGACTATATTTTAAAAAAAATAATAAAGAGGATATCTGTATTTTGATAAATTAACTATTGTAGAAGGGTTCAAAGAACATAATATTTTATAATGTTGTTACGAAATTTAACCTATTTTTAGAGACATCCAGTGTTAGTATTTAGGTCTTGGAAAAAAATCTTTATCTTCTTGAAATTCGTCTATGATGGTGTGCTAAAGATATTATAGTCCTTTGAAGATAAAATTAATAAATTATATAAGAAAAATAATTGTATTTCATGTATTTTCATTATTATTTGAGTTTAAGGAAATAGTCTTTAAAACATAATATAAGGTATGTTGAAAAAAATGTGTCATGATTTGGACTAAATGTTTCACATGATAAGAAATAATTAAACTATTTATTATCTCTTTTTAGTATCTATTTATATTATATTATGATATAAAACATTTGGTTTTGACAAAATCATAGAATAGTTTGTGCATTATTTATGAATGAAGCCTTCACTCAATGAATTTATATATCCATTAGTTGATATCCATATCTATTTATTACATAACTAATAGTCCAACAAGTTAGAAATAAAATGTTTTGATTCTTTAGGAGTGGAAATGTCCATCATAGTAATTATTCGTATGGAATGTCAAGTCAATTAGGGTGGTATATGATTACAAAATAACCAAATAAAAATTTTGAACTTACATAATAGGTTTTTTATAATGTATGATTTTTTTATTTTTTTCTATCTAGATGGAAACTAAAGTTCTTTTACACAAGGAGAAAAGATAATTATTTTGAGTCTTATTTTTCAACAAAACCCCACTCAATCATTATACTCCTCAAGTAACATTTTCCAAATTACGAAACGTATCACATTATAAAGAATCAATCATAGTTTATATATTATATTATTTTTGATAAAAACTATCTATGATAAAAATAAAATATGTAATGTTTTGTGGGACAATTTATATCTAATGATTTTTCATAATATATAACCATTATTCATCTTAGTAATCTAAATTTAATGTATATATTTAATTATAAATTCTGTCACATGTAATTTATTTCAAAAAATATGTTATATGATCCATTAATATCTAATTACAAATCTACCTTCTTGATATTTACTTTAGGTCAATAAAGACACATTATTTAAATGTATCTAAATTATATGGATTCATAATGAAATTTAATATTATTAAAATCCCAAATAATAATTCATCATTACATTAAATATAAAAATGTATTTTTTTAAATTAAATATAACTTGATAGAAAAATATAATATATAACTTCCTCGACCCGGAAGCCGCTAAATAGATTCTCCGAGCCAGTTCATCACAAGACCTCAAGTGCACCTCCCCATAGTCCAGAGGCTTCTGACTAGCGGTGAGGGTCTAATTTTTCATGTTGGGAGGCTATACCCTCTTTACCAGAGAATGCCAAAGTAGAAAAAAAATATATTGAAGGCAACGAGAAACAAACTATGACATGAATTACCAAACGCTTTCCAAATGGGTACAACAAAAATCAAAAAAATATAATGCCATGAAAAAATAGTAGTGGAAGTGAATAAATCCAAATAACAAAACAAATTTCCACAACTCCAAATGGGTCTTGACAGTATGTCCGGATCCTTCTTCCAGTACATCCCATGACCAACTCAACATCTTAGTTACTATGGGAAAAACCAATTAATGCGACATGGTATTTGCGACGGCCTTATTCCCATTGCAAAAAATACGACAAAATGCATATTTGAGATCGGAATACAGGACATGTCGCAATAGATATAGCACGGTTTGCACGCCAAAATGCGGGAAGCCAATTTGCGACGGTCACCTTCTACCCGTTGCAACAACCAGAAGGCGGTAAATATTATTTGCGACGGGTAAATTTTCCTGTCGCAAAAAATATTCAGTATGTGTTATTTTTGATGGGGCCCGTCGCCAATAACGGCGGCGGTAAATAGGATTTTGCGAAGCGGATATCCGAACGTCGCTAATGGTATTTCGGCAGGAAGCTATTTGCGACGGGCCTGTAGTAAAAACACTTTTAACCGCCACCCGTAATGAATGTGGGTGAAGATATTTTCAACGGGGCCCGTCGCAAATACCGGCGACGGTAAATACTAATTTGCGATGGGGATATCCACCCGTCGCTAATTGTTTGTCGGCAGACAGCTATTTGCGATAGGCCTATCGCAAAAATCCTTTTAACAGCCACCCATAATTAATGCAGGATAAGGAATTTGTGAATGTATCACATCGCCAATACTAGGTATTTGCGACGGGGTACTGTCATAAATAAGATCGTCGCAAATAATCTAACCTATATATACCCCCACCCATTTTTTCCCAAATCATTCATATATCTCGTTCTTTCTCTCCTTAACTTTCAGTTCTATGTAGAAAATTTCTTTCTTTTTATTTTTCTTCTTATGAGAAGAGGAGAGAAGGTGTTAGAAGGCGTTAATTTCTTCACAATATCGAAGGTATTTATATTTTTTTTATTTTTTGAATTATTTTTAATTATTAAATTATTTATAATTGTTAATTTTATTTTTAATTGTTAATTTTAATTTTTTTAATATAAAGATTAGAAGCTATATAGTATAATTAAATTAAGTGGTTGTACAAAATAATCCCTGTCTAGATACGAACATGTAGAGGTGGCTCTGACACAGATGTACCTAGGAGTGAAAACTCTGACAAGGTGTTTCGAGCTTGACTCGAGGTAACCTGGTACACGACAACGGGCCTTGCTGCACTCTTGGTTCGACACTCCTTGAGGATATTGTGGTAATAATTAGAAATAATAATATTTAATTATAAATAATTATAAACAGGTATATTTAATTTGAAATAATTCTATTTAATTAGAAATCGTTATATTTTATTAGATGTTGTTATCAAATTAATTAGAAGTAGTTATCAAATTAATTAGAAATAATTAAAAGAATTATCAAAAAATTAGGAAATAATTAGATTTAATTGATTAGAAATAGTTAGAATAAATAAAATAAATAAAATAATTAGAAGAATTAAAATTATTAAATGAATTAAAATAATTAGGAAAAATTAAAATAAGTTGAAATAATTAAAATAATTAGGAACAAATAAAATAATTAGGAACAATTAATGTAATTAGGAATAATTAAAATAATTAGGAAAAATTAAAATAATTAGGAACAATTAAAATAATCACGAACAATTAAAATAATTAAGAACAATTAAAATAATTAGGAATTGTTAAAATAATTAAGAACAATTAAATTAATTAGGAACAATTAAAATAATTACGAACAATTAAAATAATTAGGAAAAATTAAAATAATTAGGAATAAATAAATTAATTAGAAACAATTAAAATAATTAGGAACAAATAAAATAATTAAAAAACAATTAAAATAATTAAGAAACATTTAAAAATAATTAGGAAACAATTAAAAATAATTAGGAAACAATTAAATATAATTAAGAAACAATTAAAAATAAATAGGAAACAATTATAAAGAATTCGGAAACAATTAAAAATAATTAGTAAATAATTATAAATAAATAGGAAACAATTAAAAATAAATAAAAAATAGTTAAAAAATTTGGAAAAATTTAAAAATAATTAGGAAAATATTAAAAGTACTTAGAAAATAATTAAAAATAATTAAGAAAAAATTTATAATAATTATAATACAATTAAAAATAATTAGGATACAATTAAAAATAATTAGGAAACAATTAAAAATAATTAAGAAACAATTAAAAACAATTATAAGACAATTAAAAACAATTATGAAACATTTAAAAAATTAGGAAATAATTAAAAAAATTGGGAACAATTAAAAACAATTGGGAAACAATTAAAAACTATTAGGAAACAATTAAAAACAATTAGGAAACAATTAAAAACAATTAGGAATTTAAAAAAATTAGAAATTTAAAAACAATTAGGAAATTAATTACAATTAAGAAATTAAATACAATTAGGAAATTAAAAACAATTCAGAAACAACTAATAATAATAAGGAAATAATTAAAAATAAATTCGAAACAATTAAAAATAATTAGAAAAAAATTAAAAAAATTAAGAAACAATTAAAAACAATTAGGAAACAATTAAAAACAATTAGAAAATAATTAAAAACAATTAAGATAATTAACAACTACAATTAGGATAATTCGAAACTACAATTAGGATAATTAGAAAGCGTGATTGACCGCTCAACTACATCGATTTTCTTTTCATTTGTGTGTTGAGACCTGACAGAAAAGTTATACCTCCACATGTAATATTTTCTTTTACTGTCACAATTATCAACATCCTCACCAGCATAGAGGTGAGGAGGTTTATAAATTTGACAGTAAAAGAACATATTACACGTGGAGGTAGAAGTATCTGGTCAACATCAACACACAAATGAAAAGATAATTGAGGTAGATGAGTGGTCAATCATGTTTGTTTTTATATTCAATGATTGATTAACCACCAGACCTATATGAATATCTTGACATATTACTCTAATATTAATAATTAAATAATAAAAATAATATAATTATGTTATTATTATATGTTTAATATTTATAAAAAAATATTAATATTATCAAAATTATAAAAAAATTATAATATATTACAATTATATATATTTTCAACATGTTTTGCTCTATTATTAACATGTCCAAATCTTAATGGGTCGCCAATTTTCAGGTCATGTCCAATAAAATGATTGTGTCAACCGTGTCCAATGAAAACACTATAATTGTCCTTGCTTGGTTAATCATCTCGCAAGTATCATTACAATATGACAATCCAAGTCATGTATTTCTCATCTATAAGAATCATATAACATTACTTTTTACAAAGAACATTCTTTCATGAAAAATTAAGGGAAATATACTGAAGTTCTCTTAATTGTTCAGGGAAGAATGATCTATGTAAAGGGTCATGCGAAATGATTCTTAAGGACAAGAACAATATTACTTGTGTCGTCCTATTACAACACTACTTGCGAAGTGATCAACAATGTAAGAACAATTATAGAGTTTACATTGGACATGGAAGACGCAAACTTTTTATTCGGAATGACATGAAAATTGACGACCCTTTATGATTTGAACATGTTAAGAATAGAGAAAAATCATTTGGAAATATTGATATTTGTAATAATTATTAATAATTAATAATAATTAGTAATAATTAGTAATAATTTATCAAAAATAAAATAAATTCGAGTACATGGTAATAAATTGGCACAATTTCTAGCGGATTGGTGGCTACCTTTTTTTTCAACGTCTCATATATTTGCTACTTTCTCCCACTAAAATCAGTATGAAAAATGTACTCTAACGTATGTCATAGAATGTTTTTCATACTGATTTCAGTCGGGAGATAGGTAAAAAGAGATGAACCATTGGACAAAAGAGGCTCTTTTACCTGACGACTCATATCCTTGCAAAGATATGAGTCCTCAGGAAACCGATTTGCCGCCAATCCGCTGGAAACAAATAAGAATAATTAGTAATATAATCTCTACAATGTTGATTACAAAATTTTATTTCATTATTCAAGCATATTTCATTCTTCCATGTATTGCTAACTATTGCTAAATTAATAATAATTAGAGGGGATGATTACAAACTAACTGCGTCACCTATAATTATAGGTAATTACTAAGAAATAACTATAATTATGTATCTTCACTTTTTTGGATATTGTTTTTCTTAAATAAAATTATTTAACAACAGTAATGGTTTAAATTTTTTAGAAACATATATATGAATATGGAACAAGGAATTCGACATCAATCATTATTAGACGATCGTGCTTGGATAAATCAGCGCAAAAATCCAAACAGGTCTAGTTTAAATCCTGTATATGATGATGGTGTTGATGATTTCTTATCATTTGCATCATCAAACCTGGGATTTTTTCCAGAAGGGACAATTAAGTGTCCTTGTAAAAATTGTTCTCTGAGAATGTTTGATGCATTTGAAATCATTGGGAAACATCTCTTGCGTTATGGTTTTGAATTAGATTATATTTTTTGGTATCAACACGGTGAATGTATTTCTAGAGAAGATACTAATAATTTGATTCTGGGTTTATCACAGTTTCATAATTTAGTACATGATGTTGCAGGGTCATCCGTTCAACAAACTAAAATCAAGGATGATGTTGATTTTCCTCCTGAGTTGGCACCATCTGAATTTGCTGAGTAGTTTAGGTCTTTTGAGGATGCATTATATTCTGGTTGCAAGATAAGAAAATTAGAATTAGCTGAAAAATTTATGGCTATTCAATTAGATAATGGAATGTCAAATAACTATTTTGATCTGATATTTTATATGGTTAATGCACTGTTACCTGAAGGAAATGTGCTGCCTGCTAATTATTATGAGAGAAAGAGACTAGTTTGTAATATGGGACATAGTTATCAGATGATCCATGCATGTTCAAATGATTGCATCTTATATTTTGGTGAAAATGAGTTGTTGGATAGTTTTCCCACATGTGGACAATCGAGGTTTAAAGAAGCTCAATCAGGGAAGTCTGGATTGATTCCTATAAAACAGTTGAGATATTTCCCGCTTACACCCAGGTTGCGGCATTTATTTATATCTCAGAACACAGAAACAATGATGTCATGGCACAAAACCAATATTTTAAATGTTAAAAGATTGATTCATCCATCTGATGGTGATGCATGGAATCATTTTGATCAAGTTCATCCATCTTTTGATTTAGAATCCCAAAACATGTGATTGGGTCTTTATACTGACGGTTTTTGTCCATTTGGATATTTTGGTATTCAGTATTCCTGTTGGCATGTCTTTATAACTCCGTACAATTTACCTCCATGGATGTTGATGAAAGGGCCTTATATCTTTTTGACATTATTAATCCCAGGACATCTGAAAAAAAAATATTGATGTTCATTTGAATCCATTTATTGATGAGTTAAATTTATTGTGGAGTCATGGTGTTGGTACATTTAATGCTACTGCGGAACAGAATTTTGTAATGAAAGTCGTATTGATGAGGACAATTAGTGACTTCCGGACATATGGCATGTTATCTAGCTGGAGTACAAATTGTACAAAATCATGTATTTACTGTATGGGAGACAACAAATCATTTATGCTCGTGAATGGAAAAAAAACTTTCTATTTTGACTGTCATCGCAGATTTCTTCTAATCGATCATCCTTTTTGGAGAAATAAATCTCATTTCAGAAAAGTAATAATTGAAAGAGATGAACCTCCAAAAATGATATCAGTTACAGAGTTACAATCAGTTGTATTTTTATTACCTTCCATCACTTTTGGACCGACAATAAACCAACTGAAAATTCATAGCTTTGGGAATGAACACAATTAGAAAAGATGGAGTATTTTTTTGAATATTCCATATTGGTATAATTTTTTGGTCTGACACTTTTTGGATATCATTCATATTGAGAAGAACTGTTTTGATAATTTATTTCATACAGTTTTGGATACACCTAGTAAAACCAAAGATAATGTAAAGGCACTATTAGATCATTCCCAAATTTGCAGGCGACTAGAACATGAATTGTTTGAGAATGTCAGATCACAGAGATTAATGATGCCAAAAGCACCTTATACACTAACCAAATAGATTATTTTATTATTTTGTCAGTGTATTGCATATTTGAGACATCCAGATGGTTATTCTTCCAACTTGGGCGGATGTGTTAAAAATAGTCATATTACCGGATTACAAAGTCATGATTTTCATGTTATAATGGAAATACTTATGCCTATTATATTAAGAGGTTTGTTGAATTCTATGATTTGGGATTCAATAACAGATATATCATATTTTTTTCTGAGACATGTGTGCGGCGACAACAGACTACGTTGCACTAAGCAAACTGGAAGAAGCTGTTGTTGTAATTATATACAAACTGGAAACAATCATTCCGCCAGCTTTCTTTGACTCAATGGAACATTTGATATTACATTTTCCATATGAAGGAAAATTTATAGGTCTGGTTCAATTTCGATGGATGTACCCATTTGAGAGATGCATGCATAAATTGAAGAAAAAAGTATGTAACAAAGAATCAGTTGAAGGCTCAATTGCTGAAGATTATTTGCATGAGGAAATTGATTTATTCTGCTCTCATTATTTTGAATCGGAATATCCCTAAAAATTAAAATGCATGGTCTCGAACTAGGGGAATGTTGATGATGATATGAACAATCAATTATCAGTTGTCAAACATCCTGAACTTGGATTTTTTGGAGTTCAAGATAGGTGGCTTTCAGATGATGAACATCATAGAGCTCATACATATGTTCTACACAACGATGAAGAAATGTCACCAATTGTACAGTGAGTGTTCTTATCCCTAATTATATAGATTCTGTTACAGTAAATTAACCATATTGTATTTTTAGGTTATATGATGAGCATATCCAGAAATAATTTCCGCAAATTACAGCATCTAGCTTAGAAGAACGTCGACAAAGAAAATTTTCCTGCTGGTTTCAAAAACTGGTAAAATAGATTCTTTTTTGGTTTTACATATAAAATAAATATATTACTTGTAATAGTGATAAATGTTTTACATATTTTTAGGTATATGTACATGCTGATAAGATTGATAATAGATTTTGTATATTGAGTTGCCCACCATCCACAGTGGCTAAATCGTATAATGCATATGTGGTGAATGGTTATCTCTTTCATACACGTGCATATGTGAAATCAAAGAAAATAATGAATATATGTCTTTGTTTGAAAGGATCACATCAAAGAGATATTGAAGTTGACTTTTACAACATGCTTGAGGAAATTATTGAACTGTGTTATTTGGGATATAATTATGTAACAATGTTTAAATGCATGTGGCTAGATACTAAGAGGGGCTTCTGTATTCATCTGAATCATGGAATTTTTGATATCAAGCATAAATTTCTTCTTGTAGTAAATGGACCATTTTTATTGGCCTATAAGGCACATCAAATTTAATATGAAAAATGTGGTGCTACTGTAAAATATTTGGATGATTGGTGGAGTATAATAAAATTTAAATCACGAGAAATTCAGTTTACTCAAACTGAATGTGGTTCCACTGAAGTGCAAGGATATGAAAATTTTTAGGACACTCCTCAAAACACGTCATTTTTACAAAGAGACATGAATATCGGGATGACACCCCACAGATAAGGGTTGATGGTGACGATGTTGTCAATGATGTTTCAACTGAATTTGAAATGAAAAGTGATGATAAAAGTGAAACTAATATAGAAATTGATGATGTTGATATGGAAGATGAAGACATTGACATTGACAACTATGAAGATGATGATGAAGATGAAAATAGACACAGTAAAATACTGGTTAGAATCATAACGAATATATGTCTATATATAATAGTTATTTTCAACTGTTTGCTAATAACAATCAATTAATTTTTTAGATGGACTCATAAACGTATCATCAGTTACTGGAGGCTGAGCTACCTATGGATGATGAGTTTCTTGAGTCATCTGACCATCAGGCTATTGGCACTACATGGAGCACTCGGAGGGGGCATGGTCTTGACAGACTAATGATTCCAGATCCTATCCCTGAGCGACGTCCACCTCTCAGATTTGATGCACACATGCGGTGGTATGATAACCAGTGTATTTTAGTTATCTTTCCTTATATTTATTTATATTCTTATTGTTTGAAAATTTTATCTTTTTCCACAGTTTTTTGCATAGAGCTATTGGACATGGGAGAGCTATCATGGACAATTATTTTTCTCAGCCCTGGCTCAAATGGGATCAGATTCCCGCTGATGTACAGGACACCATTTTCGATCATTGGTTGGTATATAATTAAATATTATTTATATTGAAATTTAATTAATTAATAACTTTATATTAGGTTTTATGGTATCCCATTGATGAGAGAATACATGCCACTATCCACGCAGCATAGCCCGAACAGTTTCCTAGTGAAACTGCATTATATTCCCTAACCGTGTGCTGAAAATGTAAAGGATATTGTACTGGGATGGATGAAGTGCATAGTTTGCCAACATGGTTCCCCCGAATCATGTGTAGACTATGCGCCTTGCACTGTTTGTCCTGATTTCTCTTCTCATCATGCCTCGAGCACCCATGGCACCCCCGAGCCCCACTAGAACTTGGGAAACACTTATCATTCCACAAATGCGATATCCAAGAAAACACATAACGAAAACATAATTTAATAAAATTTGGGACCATAGAACCTCCCCATTATATAAAAGATCATCCTCGAGCTGCTCTTCCATGAATCACTATGCTTCCATAAATAATGGTCCTTACACTAGGCCTGCTTATCCACCAAATTTCAATGATTCTAGTGTCACATCACTATGAAACAGAACACAATTCATGGGTATATAAATTACCCTAAATACATCCTCCCCCCAATCCATTTCACGAACAAGAAAACTCCTCATGTATGTATCTACATCAACCATTCCCACTACGACAGTTTTATTGGGAAACATAGGCGACAACACCTAAATCAGAACTCATGGAAACCCAACACACATCATTAAATTATTGTGTAGGAACCAATGGACACCTCATCAGCCTGATCATCTGTATAAGTCATACCCCAAATCACAATGCATCATTTTCCAGTTCCCCCAACTATAATGGTGAAAAACCCATTATCACTGAGATAAAATCAAACAATTCTTCCAATGACCGTTCTTCATGATTTCATTCCACAACTATAAATCCTAACACAACTCCATAACTCTTAGTTTCATGACCATTTAAAACATGAATAAGCTCCCTTCCAGGGCCAACACACCCAATAGTTGACATCTAGAGTCCATCAAACCAAAAATTCTAATCACATCATCAACCAATAATTTATTTGGTGTGGTTATCTCCACCATTTTCAGTTACATGGAACCTCCTCCATCAAAAAAGGATCACTAGAACTAATAACAACATTCCAATATCCAAAAATGTTCCATATAACTGTGCCAAAGAATCTATAGGGCATTACCCCAAATTGACATCTAGTTTCACCATTTATACCATTCTGAAGGACATTACCGCACTATCAATTCATGAACTACGATCAACAACACCTCACCCCGGAATAACATCATTTCAAAAAATACCATGCCGTCATAACATGAACATAGAGGTGGGTCACTATCACCACACCCATATAATTTTACCATCATATTGAACCACACCATAAAGGCTTATCCCAGAACACCCACCTTCCATTGATGGTATGGTGCACCTTTCTCACCTTCCCAAAGTGCTTACTGATATGAAGCCTATCATTATCTTCCCATTCACCCAACTGAGGTTGTTACCTAAATTCCAGTATAATTCCATCATCTTGGCATTACCATCCTCAAGAACGTCATCATCTTCACCCTTAGCATGACACCATAACACATGTCCAAGGTTCAACAAACATCATGACGGTTCAAAACCACACAAGGGAAAATTTACCAAAGTCTAACTATTATCATTTTTGAGTCATATGAACAAAACGTCTCTTTCTAAAACTAGTTTCCATAACCCTCCAAAGACTTCTATGACTCGGAACTAATATCAAAAGCCTCTATTGGAACCACCCTGAGATGAATTTAACACTGAGCTCATAAATCACTACCTTTAGTCTCACATTTCCTCCCTGAGGGACCAAACATACAACTTACAAGTTCCTCATAGACATATTGGTGCCACCACATCAGCTTGATGTTATCCACTCCACATATATGAATGAATCATAACTCCCCCCTTTAAGAGTGTTGTTACCAAAGCTCCTAAGATAGATTTAAACAACCACATCTTATACCTGATCCCAAACCAAACCCCAAACATTGACTTGGCCAACCAACTTTCTCTAGAAAAATAAAATGAACATCACCCATGGCCCATTCCTAGATTCTCCAGATGAAACACATGCCATTTTTCACCATTTGGTCAATCCGGAGGAACTCACATGAAACCATATAGGGTGGGAATTCCATCATCAATCTCCACACATATCATTTCCATGATCGTAAACCCCATGATATCCCACGTCCTATAAAAAACTCCATCTTTCTTGGCATGAGACATAGTTTATCAAAGTACCTGGGATGATGTAAATATTTTGGTCATGCTCTTCACTAGTTGTGGTATGTGAAATAGTTATCGAGGAAAATCTCTGCCAAATTATCCATTTCTGTTGTGTAATTATGGGACACCATGACCTGCCAAGAATTTCATGCCTCCTTGTCGAGGGAATTTCATCAACAGTTAACCTTCACCACTCAGTTGTGATTTCCAATACAATTCAACCATCTCTCAACAACTAAATAACAAATTATTCATAAACTGACGTTTCCTAAGGAAATACTTATACCTCACTGCTCAAATTCTTTTGATGTGTATTTGGAAGCCAAAAATCGTATCACATGCTATACCACACCGTCCAAACCATCAATATCCCACTACAAACCCATAACATACTTATAGACCATCACATGCTTACATACCTAACCTCGTCTCTTGGTTAGGTAGCCCCAGCTTCTCTCCCAAAATTCAAACATTTAATACAACAATTTCAGCCATGTGACCACCCTCACCTAAGGTGTCACCATGAAGAAAAGGCATATAACAACACTCCAACAACTCTTTCAATTCTTCCCCTGGACAACCTCATGACCCATATTATTGATCATCCAAAAAAGGTGATTTAGGCATCTATTCAATAAAAACCTAAAAAAAAACCTTACATACCATCACAAGCACTAGGGTGCCCTTATGGATGAACAAGACATACATTACCATCCTAAAATCATGAATTAAAACTACCTCTACAGAATCTCTCACAATTTATATTTCATGCCTCCCACATCATTGGGATATCTTCCCATGAAGTAACCCCAAATTTCCAAATCTAGAAACACGTGACCAACACTCAATTCGCACCTTGAACCATTAACCTTTTGATTTTTCCCCACTTTGGTCAATCATGCATCATGCAACACTATCTGTCACACTATGAATGTTCCAAACATTTACAAGTGTGGAACACACCGAAAAGAACTAGAAACCCTATCTATCCTCTCTTATATGTCACACTCAATGTTTAATGAAACCAAATATCTAGACTAGAGTCAAAACCATATGAATACATTGGTCCTCTATGGAAACCATAATTATCATGACACAAACAAATAAATACTCGCGCATGACACTATCACCTCAGTTCTAATGCACACAATTCCTAGCGCACAAAACAACCATTTACACTAGGTCGTACACCAAAGGTGTACACATTCGTCATTACTACAAGAAAAAAATCTTTTGTATGATTCATTAAACAACTCTTATGGTCTTAACCCATATGTCACCAAGACCCAAGAACCACCCTTAGGGTCCACCATTCCCTCTGTACTATCATGAACCAAGAATGTTTTCCTCCCCCACATTACCGTACAATGCTTCATAACCCCAAGACCAAAACCCCACAAAGTGTTACCTAATCAATCCTATTGGATATTTCACAACTAGAAATGATTCAAAATCCAAACCCAAGCCTCAACTAGGGAACTATGAATACCCCAACCCACACATACAATGGTCAAATTGACAACACAAAGAATACCCTCCTTTGAAACCAAATATTTTAACTTCAATCTTATTGTTCTCCTGACACTTTGAAGAATAACAGATAGAGGTTAGCCACTAATGGACATAATCTCCAACTAACATCCATAATCATTCCAATCATCATACTCTACCCTAATGATCAAAATGACATGTTGAACACTACCCTCTACTATACCAACCATGGTTCAGGGTCAACATGGGGGTGATAAGTTTACTTAACCTATGACTTTTGTCAACCCCTCTTCAAAAACATTAATCTTTTACAACATGATCCCTTCCACTCAGGCACATCTCCTATTTCACATCCTATTCAAATCATAATTTTAACTTATTATCACCATTCATTATTCCAAATTAATTAACAATTATACAATCATTGTCAAATATTTCTAAATTACACACTGATTCATCCATTTTCAATTAATCACATCCTAAAACATTAACCCTGAATATAACAATTCTCTATAGTGATTTTTCTTTGACTATTCACTGGTATTCACATCATTCCCCAACATTCATTACAATTAATAGTTATCATTTTATATAAGTATATCTAGTGAGTAAAATGAACTCTACTCTCTATACCATACACACCCACCCCATGTGTGTGCCTATAATAATTAATTCCACCTATATGAATTGGTTACTAAAATGATGCATCAATGCAGAACCTCATGCCCTTACGACCATGGGAAAATATCATAAATCAGTCAAATAATACAACATGGGCATCACCCAATGGTGAAATATCATTCAAATGTAATAACACACTTCTAGAAAAACAATTCCCACCCAAAGACACTTGGGATTTCCCCCATACATGGGATATCTACTCCCAAGAATGAGCTCATTACCATGGTATGGCATATCCTAATCACTTCTATATAATCCCCTAATAGTAATAAAGGGAAAATAACTCCTCTCATAACACTTTTTAATGTTCCCGACCTATAATCAACTAATCTAGTACACCAATTCGGGTTTTCATGGGACCTCATGCATGCCTCCCCATATGCTAGAGGTTGCAGACCAGAAGTGAGGGTCTTATAATTCCCGTGGTGTTACTATTCTATCTTTACCAGAGTATGTCACAATAGTACACAAGAATATAAAACAAGAGAAATATGAAACAACCAATAAAAATGCATAACCAAATGTTCTCCAAATGAGTACAACAAAATTCAAAATACTACATGGCAATTCCACACTAGTATTAGAAGTGAAAAAAACACAAAAACAAAACAAATAGTAAAACTCTTGATGGTTCCTAAAAAACATTCTGGATCCTTCATTATGTACACCAAAGCCAAACCCAACATCTTAGTGTAGGGCCATGTCCCTCGTCCTAAACTGCATCTAAGAGATCTGCTTGCGTACCCAATGGTGGCCTAAGCAAGGTGTGAGTAAAAAACTCAGTATGTCACCGCAAAAACTGTCTACAAAACATTTATACTAATATATAATGCATGAATGAATATAAATATATGGTAATTAAATAAAGGGATAGTTTAGGTGACATAAGTAAAAATGTTCATTAAATTTATTTCTAGTATTTATCACAGTTACACTACTTATACCATCTTCAATAATCCATACATTTAATCACATGTTACAAGTGTTAAGGATAAATATAATATACACATGGGTCTATGGAAATAAATCAAAATTCACATTGGAAACAAATCATGTCCCTATATCACTATGGATCCCAATATCACATCAACAAAATATCCTCACCTTGAAGCATCAGTCCGAGTGAAATGAAACCAATTGGGTATTAGGGCCTTCATCCCTATCCCTAACCTGTTCATTTTTTGGTGGAGTTTAGAGCCATAGTATTACTTGACCCATGGGTGTAGAACCTCTAGTCAAAACCAAAATATACCAGGCAATGTGAACATACTATTTATAAAATCACCACAGTCATACCACAACAAAACCAATCATATTCAATTCCATTGGTTATCACAATTCATAACCACAACATGCGGATTAATACTATGTCATAAACCATTAATAAATTTACCATTTACAATTCATATTAAATTCACCAAATTCCCATTCTCATGCCTTAACCCCTTATTTTTATTCAAAAAAAACTATGCATTATCCACATTCAGCATTGAAAATTTATTAACCAATTAATCCCATTTACCATTTACTAAGAATTTACCAATTTAATACATCACCATTTAATATGAAATAATTCCATTACGCATTTCTAAACAAAATTCATGAAACAATCAACATAGTGTATTTCAAATTAATTACCCATTTCCATATCATTCCAAAAAAATCTCATTTCCTTATAACCCTAGGATTATTTATCACCATTCCATTTGTAACCTAATCAACCATAGAACATGTTCTACATGGGTTTCACACTTAACTCTATAATCCTTCAGTTAACCCTACTACTCTATGGGTTCATATTTTCAGGAGCACCATATGGGTAGCCCGTAAATTCTTATGTCATCCTCATAGAATCCCATCAGGATCATGAGGGTTACAATTGGTTACATAGACAACCATTTTTATCACACACTTTAACGGAATCATGAACACAAAAAAATGAAAACATGACCACCATATTCCTTGAATATATTCAAAATAAACTGTGGTATAATACATATAGACCACCTACCTAGTATCTGTTTATGAAAACACTCTTAATCATGGCCTTAGATCTAGATTCAAGCACTCCATGAATCCTACACCATGATCTCAAAGGAAAATGGGGTTTTTAGGGTTTCAGATGGAGAAGAGTGGAATATAAAAACCCTAAATAAGAAGCAGAAGCAAGAGTATAATTAGGCATACTGGAAACATCAATCTTTAGCTGACTTCACTCAAAGAACCCAAGAATAAAAGTTGATCCACTGTTGAGAGAACATGGGAGCATTGGTTCCTTCCTAGGGTTCAATGGTAGAGGGAGGGGGGAAACCCGAGTTGGGTCTTAAAATCTCGTGGTGGAATTTTTGTACATTTTCCAACATTTCTATGCTGTATGACTTACAAGCATGGTTTTCTAAACCATTTACAAACAATGTGATAACTACTATCCATGAGAGGATGAATCACACGGTTTAATGGGGATATTTCACATTTTTCCTTAACTGTGAAATGACCGTGCCAAGTCTACTATCTGAGGATGGCTGATCCACATTGTTTACCCGCACAGTTTCCCCTAACCTTGCGCATACTGTGCACCCTGCACTGCTCGGCCTTATTGCTCCTCTCATCAAACCCTGAGCCCCCGTGGCACCCTAAAGGCCCACTAGAACTTGTGAAACAAATATCATGAAAAAAGGAGAGATCCAAGAAAACACATAACAAAAAACATACTTTAATAATATTTGTGACCTTACATAATATTTTTGTATATAATGTTTTTATATTAATAGTTATTCATTAATAATTATATATTAGTTTCACAAAAAGTAATAATATATTTCGAATATTTTTATCACATTATGTGGATATATTTTTTAAAAAAAATTATAAATCATTAAGCATGTTAATAAAAAGATGTAATATACAATGATTATTTATAATGAATATAATTGAAAAGTATTATAAAATTATACTATTAATTTTAATGAATAATTTACGTGTTTGAAAATATTGATTTTGAATGTTAAATTTTTCATTCAATTATTTTTATATTTTTTTATAATATTATTTCAATACCCTTCCTCTAAATGTACCCATATTATGTCGGTAGTGAAGAGAGTAGGATAACAACTCTTGAATACTACATCAATTTGTGAAGATGTTGTTAACTATAAACAAGGTTGTATAATCATCATATATGAGAATAATTTACCTTCCTATAAATTTAGTCACTGGTGACAAGATGAAAATCCTCAATGAATTAAATAATAATTTTTCCCATCGCTCAACTCTTCATGGATATCCTAGTATCATCTCATACGACATTGTGCTCAACATAATTAATTCTACCATATCGTACATTAATCACCATAAATTCATTTAGAATGTCTTCCAATTTAGTTAAAACAACTAATCAAATATAAGATCACATTATTCACAACAATTCTATATCACCTTACATTATGCCCATAAGGTATGAAATATTCCTACTACAAATATCACATAAACTACTGTTAATCAATTGAGGCATTCAATCCTCCGATAAGGAATAATATGATAAATAAGCCACTATCAATTTATATACGAAAAAATCAGATACATTATCTTATTTAATTAACCAAATAATAATTTATATATTATTTATTAAATCAACCAAATATATTCATCTACTAATAGCTAACATCAGGCATAATTTCTTATATCATAAATATTTTTAGGATAAATAGTAATAATTTTATCACGCATCTTATATTTAATACTTTAATCACGTCTTATTAACGATATTCGTCATATCCTAATTATATTACCATCCTAAATAACAAAAAACAACAAACATACATGATATATTCACAACATCAGTTGAATATCAAGAGAAAATATTAACAATGACTAAAATAAATTTGAATAAATATTATCTTTTATAATCAATCAGTTGAAATCATGTGAAACCAACATTCATCACTTTCTTATTTTATGAATACGAATAAAAAAATATTTTTCTATATAATTTATGTATTTTTTACATATACATATGTGTTTCATCTAAGGAGTAAATGAATCAATTTACGTACATTGTTAGAAATACCCAGAAAATAACAATAATAGTAATAATCACATTTGATAATTTCTCTTAACCCTATAAAATAATATCCGCATTATTTTTAACAATAATGGTCAATTCTATCCAGCAATTGAAATATTTAAATAATATATTCATTTTCCATCACGGTTGTTTTATTCATTTGATTAAATAATAATAATATTCTAATAATTGATATATTTCCATAATTAAATTTATTTATAACAATCCATGGAATACTAGTATTAGATTGTAAAATGTGTTGAATCTTCTAATTAATATTAAAATTGTAATTATTAAAACCATGGCCTTTTATTATTATTTTTTATTATCATAAATAAATGTCCAAATAATGAAATCATAATTATATATGAAAATTCAAAAATCATGAAATAGAAAGATGCCCTCATTAAGATACTATATTCATATTCTAATTTTAATCTCCTAGAATACTGATATTATTTACCTAGAACATGCAATATTAAACTCATAGATTTTTAATCATTAATAATATAATTTATTGATAAATGAATTAAATTCATTCATATTTTCAAAATATTTATTATATAACTATCTAGGTATTCCAAATAATAACAAGTTATGATGAAATTAATATTTCATATATTTTACACCAAAAATCACCATTAAATTTTACGAGTTGGTATTCCTAAAATAATTTAGTGATAATTTTCCCATGGATATATATATATATATATATTTGTGTATTTATATGAAATGAAAAGGTTAATAAGATTAAAAAATCACATGTTTAAAATATATAGTGTTTAAATGATGGTGACTATACAAACATTATAATATTTATAAATTAAAATTGTTTAAATATCTGATCAATTTATGAAGAAATTAGGTATGAATGAAATAATACATCACATAAAAATTTCATAATAATCTCATCCAAAATTTTATCCTATTATTTTTAATGTATATAAAATATTTAACATTCCATTAATAATATTTAGTATATCATCATATTGAAATTACATAGTGAGTTATAATGTTTTAGATGTAAAGTAAATGTAATTATGACAAGATGAGATTGTATATCACACCAAATAATAAATTGGTACACCGCCCATTCAAAAATAGTAGAATGAAGTTATTATTCCCTTACAATTATATATTATTTATCCAACTTATATCTTGTTATGGAATGTCCCATATATATATATAAACTAGAATATGTAGGCTAATTATTCTAATATAAACATATATAAGTTAATGGTAATAGATACCCAGAATATATGTGGAGGGTATAAATTTATCATAGATAACACTATTTTTATTCCCTTAAAATGTTCAAGAAGGGAGAGATAGATAATAATGTAATTAATTTTTTAGGAAAATAAATTATCCACCTTAAAAAACAATCTTTATGACTACTACTCTAAATGAAGCATCACTCACTATTATAGACTACAATATGATGATTCCATTAATGAATAGAGTGTTGGGATATTTTTTTATTTTAAAATTTTAACATGAGAGAGAGTAAAGGAGATACGGGATTAGTCATGAAAAAAGTGATATGTGGGATTACATATGAAAATAAAGATATATGTGAGCTTAGTTATAAAAAAAGATACATTTTTCGAATCTTTGATATTGGTGGAAATCTATTATAAGATGGATACAATGGGAAACTAGAATGGAGCATAGTCGGCAAGACGTAGTCACTACCATAGAAAATTGAGATGCGATCTCTATGTTTGCGGTAACATGTGTGTAGCGTGGAAAGAAAGATGTGGCTTCCTAGAGATAACCAATAAGATGCTACCACTTATAGTAGCTAATTTTAAGAGATTATAAAGATAATTACATTCAATGATGGGTAGAGAATATTTGACGACGACAATGAGAATCATGATGGTGACATGTATTGAATGTCCTATTGGTTTTAAAAATCTAGTGGTGTGTCCTGGTTGTAATGATTGATGATAAATGAAAAAGAATTATTTCATGTGTGAAAATTATATACGTGAGTATGTCATAATTAATTCCGTTGAAAAAATACATTGGGTGCTATGTAAAATTCCTTCATGTGATAATATGCCTTCAAGTGAATTATGTTTTGTTTTGAGACATATTATATTTTAGATTAATGATCTTCCCCAAAAATTGGTATTTGATGAGGTTTTCCATTCTAATGTAGAACTGAAAAAGGTGGAGTTGATGTGATAGATCTAATAACTTCTATTTAGATGATGGTGTAGTTGACAATCACTATGGTGCTGATGGTGGAGAGGTTATTAGAGTATAAAAATATTCAATCAGGGTAATGATTTTTGGGATATTTTTCGATTTTAAAATTTGAATATGATATATTGAAAAAGGTAATATGGGATTAGATATGAAAAAATAGATATGTGGGATTTGATATGGTGAAAAGAAAATATGTGAGATTAGATATGAAAAATATATCTTTTTTAATATATTTTAAAGGGGTGGATGTCTCCAATAAAAATGTTACGTTAGGCCTCTAGAACAGAATATAGTCAGCAAGATGTAGACACTGTGATTGAGAATCAATATGGGGTTACTGCATATGGAGTAATGATATGTAACAGGGTAGGCAAGATGTAGCTTCCTAGATATAACCAGGAAGTGACTACTTCTTATAGTATCTCGTGTGGAGAGATGATGAATACCACGATTTGTGAAGATAGAGAGAGAATTTTATATGATAACATGCATTTAAAATCCTTATGTTTATATGTGTTGAAAGCACTCTTGGTTTCAGAGATAAAGTGGTGTGTTCCGATTGTGGTGATCAGTGTTACAAAAAAATTAATTCCTTTTGGTGTAAAAATGCATCGGGTCAGTATAAGAAAATTATATATGGTCGAACAATATTTCAAGTGTTGTATAAAATTACTTTGGGTGATAAAATGACATAGGGTGAATTATGTGGTGTTTTACGACTGATTCTTCTCTGGTGTTAGGCTCCACCCCAATAGAGTGAAATTATATAAATGAATAAATCTCTTGAAAGGACAATGGATGGTCAATGATAGAACATTGAGGGATCCCATACTATTATCTGTATGTTATGAAGATCATACAAATAAATGGATCACTACTATTGAAATAAAGGACATTGATGAATCCAACACCCATAAAATAGTATAATGGGGGGTTGAGTGATACTCAAAAGAAAAATACACATTTATTAAATTAATATAGGAAACCATTTATTTGTATACCTTACCTCTTAAATTATAATTAATCACACACTATTATACTTGTTTATATAACTAAATCAGGAATTTATTTTTTTTAATTCAATAAAATAAAACAAACTCCCTCTCTCCATGTTACAAATATTATAGATTTCATAATTTTAAAAGGACACAATTTTTAAAGGCCATAGTCTTATATTATCATGGTAAATGATTATTATTTACATAAGACAATATTGGGAAAAAAATTTAATATATAATTCATATTATATATATATAACTATAATATATATATATATAATGTAGATTTTTAGGTGTGTGAGCCTATTTACTTGTGAAAATCATAGTTCATTAGAAAATATAATTGAAATGGGATATGTACATAATGTATGTAATAAAATTTATTTGACTCAACTATTAAAAATAATTAATTTCTAATTTCTAAAATGTATTGAAATATATTAATGTTATAATTTTAATAGAAGGTTATTTTTTCGAAATCGTGCATAATATTTTTTATCATCCATAATATGTAGCATGTAACAAAAATTTGAAAAAACAATTAACAGAAAATATAATTAGAAAGAATTATATATACCTTCCATAATCCATATAAACTAATATGAACCATACCATGACTCCAACAATTAATTCATAAGAATCATTTGAGATATTATATAATATTACAGATATAAAAATTTATTATTTAAATATTAAAGATTCATATTTTATTTTGAAAATACTTTGTGTAATAAATGTGGATTCAAATTATTAAAAAATTGTTTCTAGATTGAATTAGAAACAAAAATCAATCATTAAAAATTCCTTTTATGAAATGAAACAATTAATATAGCAATGAAAAATGAAAAACAATACCTCAAATTGTAATAAAATTTAGTCAATAGGTGATTTAATTTTAGATGAAGCAAGATTTTCCCACTTAACTTATTTTAAAATTTGGAATTTGACATTGAATTACATTTTTTATTTTTATTGTTATTTTTTTATCTAGAATTATATAGAATGTATCTAAAACGTATAGATGGTGTAAAACATGATATTTTAGTCAAATTTTTATGTAATTTGTTTTCAATTAATATATTTTATTTTTTTAATTTCATTATAAACATGAAAATACATATTAGATTTTAAACACTTCATACACAACATAGAAAAAGTAAAACATTATATCATAAGTGATTTGATTGGGGAAGTGTATGGTAATACTATAAGTTAATATGTAAAAATGGTTATTAATTAATTTTGTTAATATATATATTATTTTAAAATATATATAACATGATATTTTTATGAATGATTATATAGTGATTTCTCAAAGTTAGATAACTAAAAAATCCTATACATAAAATGATATAGTGTTATTAATGGAAATAACTAAAATATTATGAATATATTTTTTTTATTGTAATTTGGAATAATAAATTATAATTATTTAATTATTTAATTTTTAAACTAAATAATAATATTATTATCCAGACTACTTGTGGTGGGATGACACAATGCCTATACAAGTAAGAGAATAGATAAAAATAGATTTTCTAAAATATTTAATATGATGTGTTTTTAGGGGATTATATTCTTACATGGGTGTAGTAAATAAATATGAAGATCCAAAATTAGTATTTAAGATTATTCTTCTATTTATTTACAATTTATTACAATGGATGAAATTTTATATAAGAGAATTTAAGTAATATGAGAGGATCCCAAAATGATGATGAAATGATTATCTACCCATCTTGCATCGATCAAAAAATAAAAATGATAAATCAATATTTCATGTAATTATAAATTGATTCAATGATGGAATATATATAAATACAATGACTTTATAAATGTATTTTATAGATACATGATATGTGAAAAAGGAATAAGAAATTAATTTTCAGTAATTATTTCTATCATGTTATAAGTATAAATATATTTTATAGGAAATGAATCTATAATTGAAGGAATGAAATATATGGATATATATTAGTAGAATAATCCAAAAATCACTAAACATGAAAACTATTTTTCCATGTTAGTTATTAAATTAGAAGATATTTTGATCATATTTATAGTATCTGAGTTAGTCCTTAGTTGAATTGATGAATCACTAATCTGATATGAATAATTGCCGAATTTGGAGATACAGATAAAATTTGGAAAAGTTCTTGATCATGATTAATGAATAATATATTATGAATTCATCATTATTGTAATTTTGGTTGTGGATTGGGATCTTCTGGATATATTTTACATTATATATAAATGATATATACTATTAAATTTATAGGATAAAGTATAATACTAAAAAAATTTGATAGAATTCATAGTAGACATTTACTTTAAAGTATATAAGTGTTATTATAATTGATTACGGTAAGAACCAACAATGATACTTATATATTAACTATGTTAAAAAATATCATGTTAATAGATAAATGAAAATGTGATAATGGAATTATATATATTTATATAATTTAATAATAGGATCTTGAATTATATATGAAATTAAAGACCACATGAGAAATGTTTGTTATTTTGTATGTTGAGGCGTTTGAAAAGAACCATGTATCTTCCTTTATATTAATTTAAATGTTGCATAATATATTTTTCTTGAAACCGAAGTATCAATAATGACATGATCTCACTTAGTATTTGTATCATTTTTCATTTTGATTGTTAGAGTATGTGGAAATGGAACTAAGTGAATAACGTTTTTATATCATAACAAAAGTATCAAGAATATATGTAACCATGTCAAAAAAATCAATATAAAAAAATATCGTTTTGAATCAGGGTAGAATGTAATATTTTATAAAATATAGTACGTATAAAAATATACCCAAATATTTATATATATCACTGATTGAATAAATAATAATCCATATGGTGTATAGGATAATATTAATCATTCTATGATAGAAAATTTTGTATAGAAAATGTACATAGGTTTTCATAGATCTACAAAATTGATATATGTTAGTGTAGGACACCAGGACACCCTGAGATGGGAGGGGTGAATCAGGGTGGGAAATTTTTCTTCATAAAGTTGTGGATCGTGTTCCCAGGTTGGTAGGAACTACTTAAACCTATATGATGTATATGATCAGCAATGAAACATTCACATGATAAGAGATAACTCAAAAATTTTACTTGGTTCACCACTAAGGGCTACGTCCAAGGAGCATACGCCGACAAGTTTCTGGTCGTCCAAAATTCCACTAATCTTAAATAGTTGTGGATTACAATGGTTCGGACACAGTCACTTTGTCCCAAGCTCACTGCCTTTACAAAGGTTCAGGGATAGCTCACTGCTTCCCTCGGGTCACTCCCATTGACTCCCCCGGGCTCACTGCCCTTGGTGAAGTCAAACTCAGTTTATAGATGTGAAGGTCACTTCAATAGATTTGCATTGAAGTCTTTGTCTCCTGTTCAGCATGAGACGGTGCTTGCATCAGAGTACTGAGTTTATGCTCTTTTTTCTTCAATCAACTTCTTTAGTGAAATAACTAAATGAACTCTATCTTCTTATTCTCTTCCCTTGATTCCAAATACCGATACCTCAGTGTTTTGAAATAATCCCCTCTTTTTGTGTAGATCTGAGGTTAGTTTCACGAACCGTTCATCTTATCTTCTCAAAGCACAATGAGGGTGTTAACACCAATCATGTGTGAGTGGAACCACTTCTCTTCAAAGAACCAAATTTTTCATTGTTCATTCATCTTTGTAAATGAATAAATCATCTATTGCACCGAAGGTATCGGGCAATCTTATGGCTTTCATGCATCTCCTCAAAGACGGGTGAGCTCCAACAACACCTGCCGCTCTTCTCCATGCCTGGCCCGCAAGACCCAATACGGCGCGCTAGTCTACCTCAGCGCGCAAGAATCGGCATAGAAGTCACAACTGGCGCGCAAGTCTACCTCAGACACTTGCACGACACGACCTTCTTCAACCCAAAACATGTGCGACTCACTTCCTTTTACGCCCAAACCAATATTGGCGCGCAACTAACACATGGTGTGCAACATCCACTTGTGAAACACCCCCCACTTGCGCAACCACCACACCTACGTGACAGGAGCTCTGAATCTTCATAGTGTTGAACTTTGGTGGAAATGTGGAGGCGCAGTCCTCTATTTATAGGCAAATTGGACCCCTTGCAAGGTGGCGTGCAAGTCTCCCCTCGGTGCGTAAGTCACGGTGTGCATGTATCTTCCCCTGTAAGTCACTTGCATGACCAACTTACAAACTTCTGCGACCCTCCTTCCTTTTCCATATTTTGAGTTTCTGATATTGAAAAACAATAGGCGCACAAGTTCCCAATCCTTCAAGGCATCGACGCGCAAGTCTCTTCATTGTGTGCAAGTCTACCTGCGCGACCACCCCAATACATGCACGACACATATCCCTTTTCCATAAATTGATTATCTGATCTTGAAAAACATATGGCGCGCATGTTTCATATCCTTAAAATACATGGCGTGCAAGTATCCATAAAACATTGGGAAACGGCGCCACCTTGTATCTGCTGTTTTCGTCTCCCTCCAGATCATCCATTCCTTTGTCGATGTTTCTTGAATAAAACATGGATCATTATCCACAGTCCTTGTGCTCGACATGCCACTATGGAATCTCCTTTGTCAACAAATTTTTATGTCATTTGTTTTCTTTGTCAAAAAGAACGATTGCCTCAAAAGAACTTCTTCTTGGTGATCTATATCTTTCAGTAACTCTTCTGCTTTTATCACAAACTCCTCTATTGTGATATGTATTCTTTGAAGGCATAGCTTTAGCATCATCATAGTCTATGACAATGTGATGTGCATGGCTATCTCAGAATTCCAATCCCCGCACAACCATCTTAGAATTCCAATCATTTTATCATTTTCTTCTTCATCAACCATCATGATCTACTTCATGCAAAGCACATGATTCAATTCATCATGAAGTCTCTTTCATGGATCTCATGCAATCATGAGTAATTTCATTGTCTTCATCAAAAACCCATGGTTCTCATGTATTAATGAGGAATTACATGGTCATCATCAAAACCCATGGTTCTCATGCAATAAGGAGGAATCACATGGTCTTCATCAAAAAAAACCCATTATTATTTAATCATCCTTAGATGGATTAAACCTCACATTCTTCATTGTTGTAAACAATGTATCACCTTATACACATGTTCATTGAACATATGATCAGTACAACAATCATCTAAATTTCCATTTCTCCACTTCATTGATGTAATTCTTGATCTCCTTCATTTTGATCTTCATTGACATCTACTGAAAACAAATACAACCTTATACACAATTCAGGTCCAACAGTTATGACATTGGATTAAAAGAATATAAAAAAAATCAGAAGATAAAATATTTTTATATAAGAAATATTATTCATTATATTAATTACCCATTAATCATAGGGGGTTTTTATTTATGAAGCCATATTTATCAAAACCAACTATATAGGGTTCAAAAGTTTGGGATTTATCCATGTCTCATGGAGAAGTACTGTGTAATGAAACTCTTCTATTCCATGCATACATAGAAGATAATTTAAATTTGTTTTTTAATTTTTGTTTTTTGGAAGATAGAAACAACCTTCTTTATTAAGAAAATTAATTTATGATGTATTCGTCCAAAATTTAATTATGATTAGAACAATAAATTTTGTATGTTTGAATGAGAATATCAATTTCCATAAATGAATGTCAATATCCATATTAAAATTATGAAAAACATATTTGTGATATTTTTTCAGTATAACATACAAGATAATAAGTGAAAAATGATGAGAAAAAACTATATAATTTTAACATAGAGATATTTTTCATATTAATTAATAAGTAATCCAACGAAATTCAACTAGGTTAATTAGTTCATTAAAAACCCAATAGGGGAGGCATCACAATATTTTTAACTAAAAAATGATTTTAGAGATAGAGTTCAAAATTAATTACTAATACTATTACATTATGTTTCGACTATACAAGATTGAATTGCCACAATGACGGAATATCACCATGAAATTGAGTTAGGGAACAAATCAAAAAAATATTTAGTGTCACATACCATGATCTAGATTTTTAAGATATATTAATTTATGAAGACTAAAATATCAATGGTGATGTGTTTTAATACAATAAATAAGGAATATCTGATTGATATATTTTATGATTTATGATTATATATTAGTGTATATAATATAAAAAACACAACTATAACTATCTAAACACTGAATTACTATAGGGTGCCAATTTTATTGCCAGAGTCAGGGAATAAATAATCTTATATATTGAATATTATTGAAAATTATTCCCTTGAATATTTTATGTATTATTAGACGAACACTATCAATTTAATATGGTAATCAATCTCCCATTTTTATAATTATTCAGTGCCTTCAGTAACTCCCTAAAGACAACATGTATTGGTGTAACCATATAGAAATAAAATTTTGTAATAAACATTATGTGATAATGTTAATTTTATTTTCCATATTTAATTAAATTTTCAATATCGAAATTTCTTTTTGGATGAAAACTTTTTTACTAAGATGAATGCATAAGCATAAATAAGGGATAATTAATTCAAAACAAAAATGTTAGTAAATATGTTAATATATTTTACGCACTCCTAGTATCCCTCCACAATATACTAAGCATATAAATTACTACATGTTAAAATTTTTTATTCTTATAGTTGTATTTAATATTTATTTCCTAGTTATTTTTATCAAATACACATTATGGAATGATATGATGAAATAATATAAGTTCCATGTATGGTAAATTCAGTTCCCATCCTTGTTAACGAAAACATGGAGGTCTCAATATTAAGCATGAAGATAATGTATAATTTAGAGTCTAATAAGTTATGAATGCATTTAAAAGTGAATAACGTAGAAACAATATTTAATAATTTCATTTTGGAAGTTCATCTATTGAATAATTTGGGAATCAACATTTTCTAAAATGTGGTTCAGATATTAATGATAATGAATTAGCTAATTGAATGTAACTACTCTGAGGTTATGTACTCTATAAATAATAATCATGGAGATGTTATCACTCATATATATGAGTTGTTTATGGAAGAATTGATTAAAAAACAGAACATGTAGCAGCTCTAATATTTTTTGAAAATTTATTATCAATTTTTATTAAATAAAGAAACCTTGTCTTAAAAATTGTGGGAGAATGGGAAAAACATGGGTTTTTATTTATGAAAAAATACCTCCTACATATATAATAATTTCATAATTAAATTTATTATAAGGATGGTATTAGTAAATTTAAGGAAGGTAATATCCATACACTGAAACAAAACCACAACTCACTATTTAGTCGTAAGGAATCAAATTTTAAAAATAAATTCAATTGAATATAGAAACATGAAAAATATTTAAATGAATAAAATAAAATGCTTGTATATGAAATTTAGAACAAATAAAAAATGTTAATATTTATTGAGATTAGTTTATGATAATAAAAGTAATATCAAAATAATGTGTTGTAAATTAAATATCAAAAGGGTAAATCACGAATCAATACAAAATGAGATAAAAAAAACTACTAAAAATTATTATGCAGCCAAAAAGAGGATAAAAAAGTATTAAATTTAAAAGGGCCCATGATAGTAGTTAAATTATATTGAAAAAATCTAAAGATCCAATCACTAAATTATCTTGGAAGAATGAATCCAACAATCTTTATAAAAATAGTTTTTAAATCAATATTTTAGTTAATTTTATTAAAAATTGATAAAAATATTAAGGGAGGTTATAATATTTTAATATAATATGTTCAGATGGAAAATGTCTTGCAATATTCTTGATTATACCAAAAAATAATAGTGCATTCAAGTTTGAGTTATTTTATAAAAAGAAAACAAAACAAAGATGATAGGACATATTTTGTTTTGATGATGATTTAATTATAGACATATTTAGTGTAGGTATAATATTTCACTAGAAGAATTTAAATGATGAACTAGACTAATAGGGATAATATTTGAAGTCAGTTGAATATCGACAGTGTATAAATAATGATCACAATAGTAATTTATTTTTACTACTTTGAACATTGTCAAATTAATTTCTAATTTCTATGATAATTGAAATAATTGTGGTAATTGTCATTATGAGTGAAATTAAAATTTTACCAAGAATAATTATTTAGAGTTTAGGAATATTATACAAAAAATAATAATGAAATGAGAATATGAGTTATTATAGGTACAAATGTTTTAAAATAATTTATCACCATTCCATTAAAAAGAATATTGTGAATGATACATCATAAAAGAAGTCATTCTTCTATTTTTTTAGAAAAATTTCCATCATGTATCATTTTATAATTTTCATGTTAATTAGAATAAATGATCAAATTTTAAACAAATAATGGGATTAATCCTTTTGATAAATAATATAATTACATAATAAAAGATGTCCTACAAGAATAGTAAGTGATGTTACATAAAAAGGGAACAAAAAGCATATATATCTATTTTGAAAATTTAATGAAAACATTATTTTTGGAAAAATATATATTAAATATGGGTCAAAAATAATATAAATATTTATAAATATTTATAAACCATATGTAATGTCATGCGCCTATTTGAAATATTTCATTCTATATAAATAATGACTTGAATGTCATGAGAGGCTATAAAAAAGGATGACCAAATAGTAATTTCAGAATTTTGAGATAGTTTTATGGTGGGTGATAATATATGAAGTTGTTTGTGGTTATCCTACAAAAAATGTAATGAAATTTAAAAAAATAGAAAATCTTACACGATAATGAGAATCTGTTTTGATGAATCATGTTAAGAATATGAACCATATAACAGATACTATTCAAAAATATAGGAAACCCATACTTCTTAATAAAGAAAAAATCATGATAATAAATATAAGATTTTGCTTCAAGAGTTCCCATAATATTGGCATTGTGAAAAACTTCTCAGTGGGATTATAAACACCTTTCATACCAATTTTTATTGTTATTGAATTTGCATTAATCTACCCACATTCATATTTTATTTTATTGTATATATACATTAATGTAATCGAATGTGATATATGAAAATAAAAAGCAAGATCATTGAATTAATTATGTTACACGTAAAATTTGATATCTATAATTGAGTGAATTAATAGTCTTCACAACATCCCATAATGGAATACAATATGTTTTGAGATTATATATTGGCTAATAACCATGATAGATAATTATGTGAATCACATGAGGGGGAAATGGGATGAGGGGGAGATTTAAAATATTTTTGTATTCCCTGAAAACATTTAACTATAAAACCCTTTTAAAACAAGATTATATCGAATGGAAATAATTTTTAAATAATTTTTTTGTGGAATTCATTGTGTTATATTGATAGAGTGTGCTTATTTAGTGTAAAAGGGGGACAAATCTATCTTTCACCTCAGTAATTATGATTTTTCTTGTGAATATTATTGATTTTTTTGATTTCATGATGAAGATGGATAAAAAGTCACATTAATATATATTTTATAGTGAAAAAATATTTAATGGGTTATAGAAATAATTGATGACTAATTTAATCTATTTTTTTTAAATAAGTATAATTACTAAAAAAATGCATAGATTTATTTAACATGTGGATCATTTCATTTTAACATGATATGAAATGATTATATCATTTATTAAATTGTAATTTCCTTATTAATGAAATAATGATGTAAAGAAAATGAAATTTTTAGATTACATGAATGAAATCATGATGTAAAATATATGGTCCCTTTTATTTTCAATATGTGAGGAAATAATATTAAATGATGAAACAAAATGTGTATTGAAAAAAAATTCCAAATTGGTAGACTTAAGATATTAAATAAAATTTTATGATGTGTATTGTACATTATTTATAACTATCGTTACAAGATAATGGATATATAATTTTAGTTATGCGATGGGTTAAGATCCAAATTAATGAGGATGAATGGAGGAGTTGATTCTCATTCATAAATTCGAAAAGAATGAGTGAGTTGATATTTTTAGCTTTATTTTAATTGGATTCATGGTATTATCATTTATAAATACAATGATTTTTGAGTTTATCTGTAATGATTCATGAAAATTTCAGAATT
Source organism: Viscum album (assembly GCA_963277665.1). Classification (NCBI taxonomy): domain Eukaryota; kingdom Viridiplantae; phylum Streptophyta; class Magnoliopsida; order Santalales; family Viscaceae; genus Viscum; species Viscum album. Next base: position 938,957,073 of record OY728163.1, on the reverse strand, counting down.
AAGAATGATTTCAGTGTATATAATAGTTTTAATTGTGTTATTTGTTGTTGTATTGTATACAGCTTAAAAATATATAATTAATATATTATTAAAGCTGGATTAATATAGGGGAAACACACATGACGAACTAAGAATGAATTGTATTGTATTAGGTGATGAAGATAATTTAAATGACATTTTGAACTGATTTTGGATGATTTTGAAGGAATTTAGTTTAATTTAAGAATCTTAGAATAGTTGTGTATATCTATTTAATTTGGTACTATAGCTGATATTTGGAAAATTCACAAATCCTATTGGATATATAAAATATTTTTTCATCATCAATAATAATTATTTATATATGTACTCGGAGATTCCCATTATATATAATATTTTATGTAAATGTTATTTAATATATCATTTCTGAGATGAATCCAAAAAATGGAAATTTAAAGTTGGGATCATGGTATACATATTTTATTCAGAACATAAATACTTGGAAAATATAAAAGGGAATAATCGAATGAGATAAATAATATATATAACAAATTACACGATAAATTATTATTCCACATAAACATGAATTTATAAATGGAAATTTATATGTAATAATTTCTAAGGAAATTTATTTGAATAATTCTATAGAAAATTTAGAATAATCAGGATATATTTTATAAATAGTTTCTTGACAAAAATAAAAAGGTAATACATAGATATGATGATTTCATATACATAAAATATTGATCAAATTTCTAAATGGTCCTAAAATTCATGAGAAATACTGTGTATAAAAAAATTTATATTTTTATTGATGAATAAATTTGAAATTGTACTAGGTATGTTTTATTTTAAAAACATATTTTATATTTTTCATTGAAATGGAGTAGAGTTAAAAAATACATATAAATAAAATAACATATTCATGTATGAAAATATTAATAATAAATTTAATTTTTATAAAACATATACATTACAAAACAATATAAAAACTTATGTATTTTTCATCATAATAAAAATATGAATATTATATTGAACGTAGGATAATATTACACAAATTTTGATAAAAAATATTTCTGGAAAATATAAGACTATTTTTATAGTTATGAATATGGGATATTTCTAATGAGATGAATGTTACAGCCTGAAACCTCAATCTTCATACATTTTGGGAATTTTTTTGATGGATGAATCAATGGGAAGTTATAATGAGTTGGTGTTGGAGAGGTGAATCTAGATCATAGAAACTATAACATATGGATCCCTTTTTAATCGACTATTGTTCTTCAATATAAGGTGTGTTTTATATGACATGGGTGAATTGAATCTTGTTTAGGGACCCTAGAGGAAGAGTTTGGATGACACTTCCATTTTTTGTAAGGCTGCACCATGGTTCCATACTACATCATAGTTTTGGTGCGCCCTGTGGAATATGGTAACAAAATATGATTTAGTGGAAAAAATATAGTTTTTTTAGATTTTTCTTGTTAGGTGGCTACATAGGGGATTAGGTAACCATCCCTTTGGTGGTTTAGGGTATTTGGGATAGTGTATTTGGCCACACTATGGGATCTTCAACTATTTTCTTATATATGTGGTGTGGATATAGGCGTAGATATTAGAGCCTCTTGGACTATAAGAATTATGGTTTAGTTCCTTGAACTATAATGTGGTCCTCCCAGAGTTCATCAATTCTACACAATAATGTTAGAGGATTTTCCATGGTCTTGGATTTTACAGACCACCAATGAATTCCAAAAATAACATCATTCCAGATAACTTTCCCAATCAGTATGATAATTTTTCAATAGGACCTGTGTATACCAAAATGGAATTTTATCCCATTATAGTGTATTTTGAAATAATATTTTTGGGATCCATTCGTGGAAATTTTTTGTATGTATCTTCACTCCAATCATTTTTTTCTACTTATTTCATTTCATAGAGATGGAAAATTTTATGGGAATGACGTTTTATGGTGTTTTTAAAATGGGAGAATGATAAAGATGATTTTTTCTATGATGTAGAATATTTTATCCACAAATTTTTTCCTAATAGTGTCATTCCACTTAATTCAATGGGATGTAGTGGATCCATATTTTTTTATGTTGGGGACCCTTAATTAATAATCTAGTTTTACCATGTGGGAGTAGTTATGCTTTTGTTTATTATGGGGAATATAATTTTCAAATTTAATATGAATATAATGTATTGGATAATTGATATTTTAATGGTATGTGGAATGAAACTAAAATATTTCTGTAACATGATATTATTGATATTGGGTTAGTATATTTTGGATGTGTTAATTTGAATTATTATCATTAGGGTATTTTTTTATGTTGTTATTTTTGTAAATATGGAAACCATGTATTGTGATGTTTATTATAAAAATTGGATGTTTTCTAACAACTTAAATCGTCTAAATATAAATTTAATCCCATTCTGTTAATATATTGTTTCGTAATTCCCTTGAAATAATGAATTGAAATTTATGAAAACCCCATTCTAAATAAATAATATATATAAATGATGAGACAACATTTTTCATGTGTGGTTGTGATATAAGGTGGATGTGATGGGATGTAATCCTGATGAGTGTTTGTGTTTCATTTTTATGATGTGTGTTGGTGATTGGTGGTTATTCTAGGTTGTAGTGACATGTGGGGTTGATGTTCGTAGATGTGTAATGGTTTGGGGATAACATGATGGGGAGTATGGTTAAGGTCATGTGATTTAATAAGATAGGAGTCTAGAGGTGAGATGAGATGTTATGTGATGTGATGGACCTGCTGTATACTGGAGTGATCTGAAGTGATATTATATGAATGTTATTGGAGGGAAAAGACATAGGACACTAGGTTGTAAGAGTAGAAAATTAGCAAGAAATGTGTGTAGGGTTTTGGATGAACGTAATATCATTAATCCACCAACTGAATAATTTGTGGGAATTATTGTGGTGGATGAAACCAAGAGAAGTTATGATGAGTTGGTGTGTGATTAGTGTATCTTGATCATAAAAAATATATCATTAGTATCCCTTTGGAATAGACTAGTGTGATTCATTATAAGGTGTGTTTTATATGACCTGGGTGTATTGATTCTGGTTTTCGGACCCTAGAGGTATAGTTTGGATGCCAATTCCATTTTATGTATGGTTGCACCATAGTGCCATACTGAGGCAGAGTTATTGTGAGCCTTGTGAAATAGGGTAAAAAAATATAACATAGTGGACCATGTTTAGTTTTTTGGGGTATTCCGTTTTTTAGTGGCTACACTGGGGAGAACAACCTCTTCTTTGGTGGTCAATGATTTTTGGCATAGTGTATTTGGCCGAACCATGGCATCCTCTTCAATGTTTTTAGATTTGTGGTGTGTAGATAGGAATAGATATAAAAGCTGCTTGGAACAAAATTTCTATCATTTAGTACCATTAACTACACCATGGTCCTCCCTGTGTTCATCAGTTCTACAATATAATGGAATTGGATGTCCATGTCTTATATTTTACAGACCACCCATGAATTCCAAAAATCCCTTCAAAACTGATAACATTCCCAATCATTGTAAAAATTTATTGGTTGCCTATATGTTTCCCAAAAATTCATTCTATCCCTCTTATAGTGTTGTTTGAAAATATACTTTAGGGATCCATCTATAGTGTTTTTAGATATGTCTTCTCACTCCCTTCACTCATTCCTATATATTTCTTTTTATAGGGATGATAAATTTTTAGGGACATAAGCTTCTTGGTGTGTTAAATGTGATAATGATAAATATGATATTTTATAGGTTGTTAAAGGTTGTATCCATTATTTTTCTTCTAGTAGTGTCCATATTCTTAGATCTATGGTGTGTAGTGGATCAAAAAAGTGTTTTTGGATGTTGGATATCCATTATTAATAATCTAGTTTTACCACGTGTGAGTTGTTATGTTCTTGTTTAGCTTACGGAATATAATTTTAAAATTTACAAGGAAAATAATGAATTGGTTAATTGAAATTTTAAGGGTACGTTGAATGAATCATTATGCATTATATAATATGATATTATTGATAATGGGATAATATGGGTTTGATGCGTTAATGAGAATTTTTATCATTGGGTTTTTTGTTTATGTTGTAATTTTTGTGCTTATAAAAACCCTATATTTTGATGTTTATTATAAAAAATCGATGTTTTATAACCACTTATATCGTTAAAAAAAATTATCTCGTTTCATTAATAGAAAGTTTAATAATTCTATTGATGTAATTTATTTGAATTTATGAAATCCTCGTGCTAAATAAATAAAATATATAAATGATGTGAAAATAATTTCCATGTGTGGTTTTGATATGGGGTTGATGTGATGGGATGTTGTCCTGATGTGTGTTTTGATTTAATAGTAATGAAGTGTGTTTGTGATTGGTGTTTATTCTAGGTGGTAGTGACATTTGGGATTGATGTTTATGGATGTTTAATGGTTTGGGGATAACATGATGAGGAGTATGGTTAAAGTCAGGTGATTTGATTGGGTATGTGTCTGGAGGTGAGATGTGATGTGATGTGACGTGATGCACCTGTGGTATATGGGAATGATCTGATGTGATATTATACAAACATGATTGGAGGGCCAAGACATAGTATATCGGGGTTTAAGAGTATAAAATTAATGGGAATATAGTTTAGGCTATGCATTATATTAATATTTTTATTATTATGTTACCATATTTTGATGTGTAATTAGGTTAGATAACCCTATAGAGTATAGTTTTGGCGATTTTACCATTTTAGGGGGTGTTCACTCTACTTTATTCCCACAAGTGCATTAGTATAATTCATTCACATTTACATGACATTCATTGGGTATCCTACTGAGTATAATTCTATGCTAAAAAATGTATATAAAACTTATATTTCAGTTTTCTAAGAGGAATACATGGATTATTTTAGACTGTAATATATCATATAGTTACACTATTGTTAATACATTGTCATATCTTTTTGTTTGGGTATATACATTGGAGTCTTCATGAATCTATTTATATTGCACATGAATTGTGGTATGGGATTTTTAACTTCATTTATATTGTTTTATTTTGTTGAATAAGAATTGATATCGTCTATGTTGGCCCTATATCATTAGGGTAAATCTCTCCCAAATGTGAGATATTTATACCCTTATTGCTTTTCACAAAAGTAGGGACTACTGAATATGGGACTTTAGAAACATTATCTATCAACCTTCATTGTCTTCCGAGGAGGGGTTACATTGGAGGGAGTGGTCCATGATAGAGGGGTATCAAATGTTTTGGTTGATGTATAGGATAATGTTTGGATTTTGGCATATTGAGGATAACAAGGGTTGGATGGGTGATGATGACCATTGATCTTACCAGGTAAGATTGGATTGGGAACACTGCCTAGAGAACATGATTTTTGGGACCCATTTGAAATGTTGCTATGAATTTAATCCTACCATATGACCAAGTTATGTGGTGCTATTTTTATTTTATAAATCTAAGAGTATTACAAGCATAATGATTTATATGTGATTTTGATGAAGTTGGAGTTTTTTGGAAGGTTAAAATGAATGGAATATATATTTAATTACATAAATTATTAAAGGATAAAAATATATTTTCCCCCATGAAGCTATAGATCCTAGTCATCTTATGTATATTGTTACAGGCGTACAGTTTTATCTACCTGATCTGGTTGATCGAAGGATGGTGGATCCAGTTAAAGAGGTTTATCTTTGGTTGAAAAATTTCTGCAATTTTCAGTGAATGGCATGGCGATGATTGGGGGAATCATATTTTATCTAGAGATATATATATGGTTTTAAGAGTTTGATATCTCTTTTTGTTTTATCTGGGCCTCTATGGAGTAGTGGGCGCCATTGAAAATTAAATATATTGCGGGAGATACGTGTTTGCTGGTGGTTAATTTACTATGGTGAGTATAAATATGGAGTTGTTCTATAGGTAAAAATAGAAAATGAGTTTTGGGATGTGTAAATTTCACTATCAATTATGGTGGTGAAGAGGTTTGAGCTATATTCCCCTCCATAGGTTAGTATATCTAATAGGAATATTTTGACCAGGTTTATAAATCTTTTCATATAACCCTAGGTATCATTATAGATGATAATCTTCGAGAATGGAATCATGTAGAGGCACTTTATCCTTACAACTTATATGAAGTTACTAATTGTTTGTTGATAATGTATTTGATGGTAAAAAATAATTGGTATTTGATTTAGGGAATACACTCATGAGGAGGTATACTGTGAGAGGGGAACTAGCATGGTTTGTTAAGGAAAAGATTTTATTGTGTTTTGTTTCTAATAGGAGGTCCCTTGAGGTATTGAGTAGCATGAATTTTAAATCATCATCATCCTTTCTATAAAAGTAAGGATTATGGTTTGCATTCCCCTCCTAGGGACCATAGTATAGTTTACACCGCTTATGGGGTCTCTGGTCATCATTAGGATCAGCGACCCATGGTCTTTTGAACTCATTATGGTGGGGTGTAACATTTCAATTATAACCACAATATTAGTTTCCAGTGGGACCATTTCATTAGTAGGGGGATCAGGTCTATGCTCTCTTAAAATATAGGGATCAAGAATAGGTCGATTGCTAGATACTCCTTATATTTATGGACCCTAAAGAGTGTATATTCATGGAGGTCACCAACTGTATTGAGGAAATAGAGAATGGTGTGTTTAGTGTCATGTAGATCGGGTGATAACACAATAGATACTACAAATTGTAATAGATATTATTATATGTTCATCAATCTATTTTTTATTTGTTTGAATCAATAGTTTTTTACTCCATCATTTCGACTGAAAAAATTAGTTGTTAGGAACTTGACGTAGGGTGGAGTCACATTCCATTACTATTGGATATGCTAGATGAAGGCTATAATATTTTGTTTCACATGTTCCATGGGTCTATAATGATGATTGGGCCACTTAAGTCATGTGTGTATATTTTTTTTAATTTATGTAGGCATAGAATTCCATCCACATCACTAAGTAGTTTTATTCTATTCATGTTTTTATCAAATTTGTATGGAGGAGATTCTTTTTGTAATATGTGGATTGAAATAGTACTGCATTCATTATTGAGTGTTTTTATCAGGTGGCCAGTGTACATGTGGATCCCATTCATTCCATTATGGTTGAGTTGTATATGGAATCAGTGTCAATAGTGATAGTGAATAATTTTAGGGTATACATCAAGTTTCATGTTTTTTATAGAGTAGGTTTTGGCGTGACAACTTAACATGTTGATGACTTTGGGATAGATTTATATCTCGATTATTTTCCAATTCTGATGTCTAAATATATGATAATTTTTTATTAGTTGTCGATGATTAGGATTCATATTTGTGATTTGTTAAAAAATGTTTTTATCTAACCTAATTTGTATCAATGGGGTGATCTAATGTAATTCTCTTTGGGAAGTTTATTGTAGTCGGATGCTATGTTTAGACTACCATGGTTTAATATATTTATGATTAAGAATAATTACACTATATTGAGGATCCATAATAATTTCAACAAATTGAGATTATATTTTTTGTATTATATGGTCAATTTTTGGTATAGGTAACACTTATTGAGGGTGAATGAGGTTGATTCCCCAAATATTTCCTTAATATATATGTTTGGGATGTCAGAGTTTGGAGACATTACATTCAATGTTGTGAACATACCATCTATATTGGTAGAGATCATGAACTCCATTTTCTTTAATATAATAAACTAGTTTTTTGTTCATTTCGTTGATGAGAAATTAATATACACAAGGTTAGAGGATGGAAATGATGATAATATCATAATAGGTTGGTATGCCCAATGATGAAACTAGATATATATAACCATTTAAAAATGAATGTTTTTGATGTTATTAGTTAATTTCCATAGGAATGCGGTGTTCTAGTAGGATGAGAACATAAAAGTGTAAAATGTAAATGAAATTTTTTCTCATTTGTCCCCCAACAATAAGGGGATTTTTTATAATATCCCCAATATTTTGGGATTTTAATAGAGGTTTTTATTTTATTTCATAGGGTTTGTAGCCCTAATAATTGCTTTGGCCATGATATAATAGGCTTCTATCTCAATTTATAAGTGTTAATTTTCATTTAAATATTTGAATGGGATGTTGTTTAATGATTTGGTCATCTAGTTTCTAGTTGATGAGGTGACGTTCGAGGAGTTTTTTTATTCTTCTCATATCTTATTTGGATGTTTCTTTATTAAATATTAATTGAAATATTTTTTAGTTCAAGGCAATTATATCCCCATGATTTTAACTATACCACCCATGTTCTTGAGTTTTTATTGGTTGTGTTTGTACTAATGATTTGGTTACATTTCCACATTTGGTAAATGTTTTGTCTTATTCAAAGATATCAAGTGATTTTTTATATCTAATATCAATGTGATATAAATATATAGTAATGAATGTAGGTGGAGTTTCTTCAAGACATTGACATTGAGTTATCATGTAGCTTAGGCAATGGAAAAGTTAGGCCAATGATTAGAGTAATAAGTCATGAAAGGTAGTTATTTAAGAGTCTATAAATTCTTAGTCAGCGATAGAGGTGTTGTATATAGGTACTTATATGTAAGGTTGGATAATTTTGAAGGTTTCATGTTTCATATGATGCATCAGTTTTCTCAGATGTAGTTGCTGGAGGGGTCTCAATGCGGAGACTTATATATAGAGTTTTTGTGAGATGGTTATGACATAGTGATTATTTGGAGGTATGGTCATAGGATGCATATAACTAGATGAATTATTGGATATTTTTTCATTTTATTAGTGATACATGAGGGATTCATTCACATGTTTGAGTCCTCAAATATGATAGTACACCTAGGGGTATTCAAAATGTACTAGGGATTGAAGATAATTTTCACCAACATAATAACGATAATTAATATTATAAGTGAAATTGAAAGGGTAATGAAAATGAAATATAATTCATTATAACTTTTGATAGTATTGATGTTGTGATTGATTGTGATTGAGACCTTGATAAAAATCATAAAAATTGGGTTGTTGTTTTCATTATGATTTTTCTGATTATTTAAACAATATTTGGTTTCGTTTTTTAATAAAATAAATTTAATTTTTTTCTAATCACTTATATCGAGTTTATAAAATTTTAACCATGGAAGATTTATTTGTTATTCTAGAAATCACATTAAATAATGAAATGAAACATATGAAAGATCGACGTCTAAATCTGGATTTTTTTTATTATGTGAAATGTGTTTATGATATGTTGTTATGATATGGGGTCATATGTGATGAATGGTAATTTAGATATGTGTATATGTTTCACGTTTGTGATATGTGTAAGTGATCTATGGTTATTGTTTTTTGTGGGGGTGTGTGGGAGGATATATTGATATTTCAGAATGTTTTTTAGCCAATGTGATGTGATGGAATAGGTGTGTATATGTGAGATATGATTTGATGTGATGGCCCATGTTTATATTGTAGACAAGTGATTTGATGTTATACAAATTATATGGTTGTTCTCCAAAATAAAATTTTGAGCTGTGAGTGTTGAAATTTTTTCAGAAATCATTGAATATTATAATATTGATAGATTTAGGATTTAAATGTTTCAATTTTTGGATGTGTTATTTGTTGATATATACACGGTAATGATCTGTTTGGTTAGTTGACCTATTTAGGGGAGGTAGTTTCTATTGTTTTTTTCACTACTACTTTATTATTATTATATCACATGTATATGTTATACATTTGGTATCCTACTATGTATACATATATACCGAACCAATGTATATATTATTTTCATTATATTTATTGATCGTTGGAATCATATACCAAGATCATATATTACAAAATTTAATGCCTCCTATATATAAAATTTTTTACACTTGGTATTTATTTCCAACCTAGGGACTGCTGCAGGTTGTACTCAGGGGTCATTATCGCTCATCCTTCATTGTTGTTCTAGAATTTGTATATTTTGATGGAGGGGGCTCTGAAAATGATATTTTTAAGGGATAAAAATAGTTTTTTATTAAAAAGCTCTTCGGTATGATAATTATGATTATGTGTATTAAAAATTACTGAATCTAGGGGGATTTGTGAATTTTGTTATTTTATGTTGAAGATCTTTTTATAGAAAGTAATATAATTTGAGTTCTAATTTTTTTTGGATATGTTACACATCATAAAATATTAAGATACAATATATATGAGGAATAATATTAAAATGGAATTCTATTTTTTGTATTCATTAAAAAATGAAATTTCTGAAATCCATAGGTATACTGAAAAGTGAAATGTTTTTATGTTTTTTAATTATAATTAAAAATTGAATTATAAAATTGTATATATAACAATATTTAAAAAAATAAAATAATGTGATTTTACATATTATAATTTTGGTGTAAGTATTATTGATATTATGGGAATCGAAAATTTGAGATGAAGTAGCTAAATAGTTGATATAAATAGAAATACTTCTAACTATAGATCGTTTATGCATCAAAGAAGAATGTTGTTTATGGTATCAATGAAGATGATATCTTGTAATAAAGAATAAGTTATAGAAGAATAGTGACATGTGTAATAATATAAGATAAATGATAAAGATATTGAACAGTGTTAATACATTCTATCTATTATGTAATGATTCTAGTATAATAAAGATACCATATTATTGAAAATCATTGTGAGATTGATAGAAAGAGAAATGAAATATGGAATTCAATATTTTTGGTCAAATCCATGATGTTGATAAAAAAATTACCTAGTCCAACTATCTTATAAATTGTGATTTTTGACATAGTGATTAGAAGGGATATTTTATTCAGAAAGATAATAATCCATCAATAGAGTGTATTCGTTCAATTATAATTAATGAAACCATAATAGTTGATAGACTGAAGAACTATTGTGAGTTAGTTTTTTTCACAAGATTCAAGGAAGAGTTATAACCGTATCGTTTTTGAACATTTGTAATTTAGCCTAAATTATTTTTTGGATTGTTAAATTAGTACTTCTTTCATCCTATTCTATATCACTCTAAAATTTTAGTAACTTCCAAAATTCTCAAAATATGACCTTAACTAAACAATGATTGGGTACCTACATCTGGACTGAAACATATAAAAATATAGTGGATTATTTATTTGTTTATGTATGTATATTTGTTTTATTGGTTATTGTTTAAGGATATCATGAGATCAATTCATACTAACACAGATTGATGTTCACACATATAGAGGGAATAATGAAAAAGGAAAATAAAAAATCAGTTATATATTAAACAATGATTCATCCACTTATTACTAACATTAATTTTTTTCTGTGAACTAATAACTTTTAAAATTTTAAATTTATTAAATTACATAATATTTAATTCCCTAGTTATTATGTTATATATAACAAAAAATAATAAATATACATTGCACAATTAACATTAATTGTATTTAGTGATAAATATTATTAAAAACATAATTAAGAATATAATGAGTTATTTGTGGATGTGAATGGATGAATAATTTCATTCCCTATCAATTTTTGTCTACATGAAACATAAATATTACATTTTAAATCATAAATATTTATTATTGTTAAAAAGGCCATCAAATATGGAATAAAAATGGGCCTCAATCATCCATTTTTAGAACACATCTAATGTTTAGTTTTCTCTCTATATTCTTCCCTGGTCCCATAGTATGGATTCCAAAACATGTTCATAAGTCCTTATAGAATTCAAAATCCTCTTCTCTGAATGATTTAATATCAATCCAATAGTTGAAAAAATAAAACTATGTTAGGGTTATGAAATAATTTTTTCCTTTTTATGTAATAATATTATCCTTATATTTATTTACAAATTAATATTTTTATATAAAAATATTTTATTTTTATATTAATTCATTATTCTATCAATATATGGATTTCATATTCTGAGTTTATTATTTAATTTTATCCATTAAATATTTTTATAACTTAGAGAACCATTAAATGTAATTTATAAATAAAATATTTATTCATCAAAAAAATTTATTACGTCTAGCTGCAAATTATCCTTTATTCTATTCCATACACTTTTTGAAACATCAATCACTAGTTGTGGTTTTAAATTCACTATGTTTAATATTTTGTTTTGTTTCCCATATAATCCATTCGTGGATATATTTAAAAATTTATTTTTATAGTTGATTATAATATTATTAATAAGTAAAAAGTTCACTCTTAGGATTCTAGAAAAAATACTTACCATAATAATGATATTAAAAAAAATCAATTTATAGTATTTTGAATATTCTCAAGCATGATAACCACATAGAATATATAAAATTATATTAATTTAATAAATTTTTAAACATGCTTTTGGATTTAATGAATTAAAAATATACCATAACACTTCTGGTTCATATGGAATAATTGGACATGGATTATTAAAAGAAAAAATTATATGAATTTTATTTTGTAATTTTTTTCTAAATTGATTAGTTTTTATGTATTATAAATATTTATGTTTTCCAATTCCCTAAAACAACAGAAATAACATTTATTGAAAAAGTATGTCGTAATACATATATACTAAAACATATAAATATTTACTGTTTACATTGGATGTTTACAAATACCATAAAAATTTTAATGAGTTTTTCATTAAAAACATTATTCATTAATTACATGAAAATTATTATTGTGTTTGTTAGTCAAAAAAATCACTATGAACATTTAATTTTTATATCATTTATTAAAAAATTCATTTTAACTAAATTCAATCATTATGTTATGTTGATAATATAGAAAATAAATATATAATTTTTGGATTCACTGATCACCTTGAAGATGATTATAAAATCCACCAATACATTTTAAAATATACATATACTTTATAGTGATCTTGTCAGTCTATCAATGGTTGGTGAAATTCCAAAATGATTCAACCTTCTTTATAACAAAATAATTTCTTCACACCATGGTGATTCAATGAGATCAAAAAACCCATTTTTCAAATTATCACATTGATGAATCTTTAATCCCACTAGTTTTATCATAATTATCCTATTAGTTCTGCTGGATTAAAGGGCCACATAGGGTATTATTTCCATTGATAAATTTAAATAATTAATAAGGGAGGTATAAATAATTTATCATGGAATATTTGAATATAATCCCATTAAATTGTAATTTCTTTATGGAAGGTTATTTATTTAATCTCAACCATTTATGCAACATATAAATCTTTATTTTTTTATTAAGAGACATTTATTCATATAATTTTGACAACATTATCCATAATATTTGATATAATTTTATATAATTATTGAATGTTTTAGGAAAAATAAAATGAATTAAATTTCTAATCAATGATCATATATATATATATAATGTGTAAAAGTATATTCCCAATATATATTCAAATTATTTTAAAATATTTTTTTGAGATTTTCATTCATTTTCAATACATTTTCTGTAATATTAGAAGATTCTTGAAATTGTGTTTCATTGATATCGCTATTAGTATTTTACATATCTAAATATTTATTTTGAGGTATTTTATAGGTTATTCAATATTTACTATAAAACATTATAATATAATATAATTAATTGGACACAAAATAAGTAAAATAATAATAAGTTGTGATTAAATGTTAAATATAATTTTCAATAAATCATTTTAATGATTTAGTTTCCAACTAATTTATTAAATTATTATTTTTTGAAAAAAATTGATTCTGCAAAACCATAGTAAATTAATTTTTCAAAAGTATAAATAAAATCTAGTTTCATAACTTATGAGTTCTCTATGACTCTCATATGTTCTATTTTACAAAACATATTTCTAAATTAACTAAGAACTGGTCTAATACAAACTATATAGACCCCTTTCATCTATAAATAGAATTTAAATAATAATATTATTGTTATAAATAAAAATTAAAATACAAAATCCAATGTTATTTACTTCTTGAAAATATTAAGCGCATTCCAAAATGATGAATAAAATATTAATCAAATAATAAAATTTTCATCAGAGTGTTTCTAATTGTTTTAATGATTTTCTTAAATAATTTAATTATTATGGTATATATATAAAATGATATTTTTATTGAATAAGAAGAATGTAGAGGCATAATAGGGAAAGATTATGGGACTCTAATGAATATAGTATATTGGTGGGTATAATCATCATAAAAAGTCATATGTGTATAATCACCATCATAATTACTATGTAATAATTAGTGGGTAACATGAAATATGGATCATGTAAAATAATTAAACTATAAATCAATTTTTTTAAACATTCTAAAAAATGAGAATTATATTATCACCATGCCCACTCTTAAAATATGCATTAAAATCATATTTCTTAGATTGTAAGAAAATCGGTAAAATATTAAAGTATAATAATAAAATGTGTTAAAATAAATTAGCTAATTTATTCTTGGGATATAAAATTTTGGGATAGTACATATAATTATAATATTACAAAGAACTATTAATCTTCCATGAAATGAATCATATATAAATCAGGAATATGAAATAAACCATTGATAAATGAAAGGGTTTTCCCTTAGTGGTTCAGATCATATAATAGTGGGAAAACATAGAGATTAATAAAATAAATAGGGATGTAATAATTTTGGATATTCAATGATAGTATTAACAAGGAAAAAAAAATATTTAACATTAGGAGAAGAATTAACATAAAAATGATTAATATGGGATTCTGAGAAAATGTATTCATCAAAATCAGGAAAAAGAAAATGTAATTAAATAAGGTATATACCCAGGTAGTGGAATGATAATGTAAAATAAAAGAAATTTATAAGGTATTTTATATGAAAATTATTAACTGATAATGGAAATGATGATAAAACAAACATGCAAATTTAGGCTTCGAAGTCCCTTTTCCTCAAGCACAAGTTTGTCTTTTCATCTTTCCATATCATATATATTGTACATATCTTTTTAAAAAAATTAAATTAAGAGATAATTATCATTATTTATGTTATTATTGATCAATTAGAAAAATTAAAATTTAATTGATAACATTAAATTAATCATAAAATATATTATTGGAAAGATTTTTTAATAATCTCATTTAATTTGAGTTTGATATGGGTATTATTTTATTATTCTTCCATTGTATAAATTTTCTACTAGAAGAATAAATCTATATAAAATAACATATTTTATAATTATAATGTTTTTATGATAACACACTATAAACATAGTGATCTGTAATGAATTGAGAACTCCCTGATAGGTTGTTATCCAACTATTGATGGGACATGTCCAAAGAAGGAAATATAATTCATTTAAATATGTTATAAACAGTTTTTTAAAAAATGGTATAATTATATATATATAATTAGTACCATACATCAATATTGGGGGTGGATATATAAAGAATTAAAACCATCCTCATAGGAGGCTAAAAAACCATTAAATGTACATTTTCCAAGAGTTAAAATAAAATATTATAAACTGTATAAATAATATTTGAAAAATAATTGAATAATATGATTTATAAAATGGGTTGATAATAAATAAATATGCGAGGAGTTATTATTTAGAAAATTTTGTGAAAAAAATTAATGATAGAAGATATAGTGTGAAATAAAAATTTTAGAGGTGTTATATTCATATTGAATATTTTCATTTATGTTAACATATTTTCCATTGATATTTGTGGTTTTATGAAGAAAGAATGTACCTAAGGTTTTATGAAATATATTTATAGGTATATAGGTAGATATTGGGAAATTTGAAGTGTTTCAGACAGGATATTTTGAGCGGAGGGAGAGGGGGATTTCATTAGTTCTTGGGAGATGTATTTTAGGTAACAAAATGATTAAAATATAATTTTTGAATCAAGACATCCAATTTTGGTCTTGTTTGAGATTATGATTTATATTTGTATATATTTACATGAACTCTGTATTTTAAATAATTCCACCTTCAAATAATATATTCTTTTAAAAATAATAGACGAATAATAGGAAAAAAAATTTAATGGTAAATAATTGAATTTTGGACTAGATAAATTTATTTTTAGGTTTTGAATCATAATTTGTTTTATTAAAATGAATATTATTTTCATAAAATAGATTTGGGATTAACTAACCATCATAAGATTATTTATATCCTTATTTCATCAATATTTCATGATATAACATTAGTATTCCAAAATATATATATGAAATTTACTATTGGAAAAAAGTTTCGGTTTTTAATAAATTTAACAATAGTTCACTATTACTGTATTTCAACACAATTATTCTAAAAATCACATTAATTTTATCAAATCAAAAAATATAAATTATTAAATTTTACAATTAAATATAAAAATTGTGGCTTTTTAAAATATTGTAAAATACAGCATCTTAAAAATGAACTAATATTTTATATTGAGTCTGCAGATTTTAACATTTATATTATGAAATTAAAACGATTAAATATACATATATTAAATATAATTACATGATGTTTTACTATTAAACTAATAAATTTACACATCACATAATATAACTACATTTCATAACTGTAAATTTAATATTCATAATTGTTTAATTACTAATCCTAATGGTCGAATTCAAATTGGTCGTTTTTACATACCAAAATAAATCCGTAATTTTTTAACATTACACAAAATTAGTTTAACTCGTGATTCCTTATATGAAATTAAAATTATCCATACATAAATTTTAATGTTTTTCATTCTTTTTATGATGTTATTTTCTATAGTAGAGTTTTTGGGAGATAAACCCCCTGATGATTTATATGTCATTTTCATTAAATTTTCTTATTATTATTATTTTTACTATTTTTATTTTTTTAATGTATTTTCCCATGATATTTAATGTTTTTATGATAATTAAATAAAATTTTTTAGTTAATATTACATAGTCAATAATAATTATTATATATATTATATGTAAATATTAAAAACATATATATTCAAAAGTAAAATAATTTATATGAATGTATCATAAACAACACATTCCAAATCCACAAAAAAACCCACATACCACAATTACATATCATTACCACATATTTTATTAATGTACAATAGTAACATAAAAAATTCATATATCATAACCATATACTATATCCAATACTGGATCCACATGCCCCATTTGTATACCACACCCACAAACATCAAAAAAATTCTGAAAAAATATCAGAAAATGGGGTTATGTCATACATCTATATGACTCACATCTAGAATAGTATGGGTTCTCCCATATCCCAAATCCTCATGAAGGGATTGATTAGTATTAGGGAATTGCATAGTGGTTTATGAGAAATTTAATAAAAGTGATATTTATAATTATTCACCTATAAGATTCATCCAAATATCATATTCTTATCATTATCTCTACCACCATAAAATACCAACAAAATATTAATTCTACCAAAATTCAATAATTTTAACAAAATTTAATCATACAATAATCCAACACAACAATAACATAGTGAATACAAATCTTATTCAAAATTTTTATATCCTCACTAATTCCACACTTATTCAATATTAATCACATTAACATAATTAATAAAATTAAAATGTTTCCCAATGTTATTTGAAGATATTCATGTAGTGAACCGAAAACACTCAATTGTTGATTTTTTTTTGGAAAATTCCATTTCAATTTCATATATTTTTTTAAATTTTAAATTTTTAATATATGATTAAATACCACCGCCAACCATTTTATATATATTAGATCCTTATGGAACTCATTTATAGGTTTCAATAAGGGAATAATGAATCAATTTTAGACAATCAGTGAATTCTTGTTATTTTCAAAAATGTTTTGGAGATCCCTATACTCATAGTGAGAGAAAGGATGATGGATATATTATATAAGTTTTTCATCCTTCTCTTCATGGAGATTTAAATAGTGACCGGAAATTTCATAGAAGCTACTCACTAGGGTAGGTAGTACCAATACATGTATTACTCTTTGTTTAAATAAATTTTCATTTTCAAATATTGAAATTTTTTTATATTAATACAAATTATATATTATATTGTTATATTTTGAAACATTGGGAAATTCACAAATAAACAATAACTAACATGTTTTATATTTTTATTGATGAATTATTTTGGATATATATATATATATTAAAATATTATATCATTAAATATATAATGAATGTTATATAAAAATTTAAAATGATATTATTCACACCAGAAATATGTTATAAGTAGTGGTTATATGATTTATACACCAATGTTCATAAAAATATTAAATTTTAAAAGGGGAAGAGAGTAATTAAAATTGTAGTAAACCTACAAATAATAAATTACATTAAATCTATTCAAATTTTGTTAATAATAAAACGTACTACCTTCATAAAAACACTATTATGGCCTATTTTAAATAACTCTATTAAATCCAAAAAATTATTCAAAAAGGTAGCTCGGTTCTATACTTCAATAGTGTGGTCAGAGAGAAATTGTACAGCCAACACGTTAATGGAAAGGTAAATTATTTTCATTTCCTGTAAATAAAAATTATCATATGAAATTAAATGATTTATATAACATTATTTATTTTTCTTTCATATTAAAAAATGAATATATATTTATTGAATTTCTATGGGAGTGTGAACAATAATTTAGATGTTAACTCATTTTCATTCTTACTATTAAGAGAAAAAGACATACAATATTGTTATTAATAATTGAAACTAAACCAGAGAGGCTGACATCTATCATTAAAATACTATTATATGTTTTTTATATAGTTAGTTAATCAATTAAAAAACACTATGATTTTTATTAAAATATCAAGTAGTTATTTAATTACAATACAGACACACACACACTCACATATTTAATACACTATGTAATAATAAATTTATTTTATCATAATTAATTATATAGATAATTAAATAATTTTGAAGAATAATTAATAAAACGTTATTTGTAATATATAAATATGAATTTAAATAAGAAATGGATAATAATAGCAATGAAGCCAGTGATGATCAATTGAGGGTTCCATTAGAAGGTGACTAGTCATAGGATTCAATTCCCATATAATTATAGTTTTAGGATCCATTATATTGCATTTCTCCCTTTTTCACATCATTCTTACCTTTTCAATTAATTTAGAATATCACCATAAAATATTAATTATAGACAACACAACCTGATAAGGGAATGCATGGGGATTTATTTTATGGCGGTGATTAATGGAATTAAACAATTTTGAATGTTTTAATTCTTCTAAAATTATGACTTTTTTCATTTATTCCAATTATTTTAATTATATTAAATAAAAATAACATAATACCTTTTGTATCCTGTATTTTTTGTTGTATTTTCCATTAAAATCAGTAAAATGAAAACAAATATAATAAAATATTTGTGATAAAAACATTTCTATGAAGGTTGATGGAAATCAATACGATTTCACTGATCTCTATGGAAACCACGCCCCATGAAAAGAGAAATAGTTTCTTCATAATTATATTTATATCTGTATATAGAGTATATATTTATAATTATTTTATTTTAAAAAAAAAATTATTATTGTTATATAATTATTTTAAATCTTTTTAAAAGTAGTAAAAATATATATGAATGATCAAGAATTAAGGTGTAATTTTTTCTTATTTTTTTCTTCTTATTTTAAGGAATTATAAATAGTAAATTCATTTATCATACATTCATTAAATCCATTAAATTTATTGATAAATTATATAAAACTTAATTTTGGAATTTTATTATATCAATTTTAAAAAATTTATTCCACTAACTACATGAGAGCTTAATAAATAATTTATCATCAATTGGTGATTTTATAATAATTTTTTATTTTCCAATTATACCAGAAAGGTTTGGGGTCAAGCCCTTTATTAAAAGAAAAGAAAAAGGACAGTAAAACCTTTTGGAATGGGTAAGGTAAACCCCATTGCAATCCCGCAGGCCTAATGGGACAAAGCCCAATCAGATACACCACCCAAAACATAAGAGCCCAATAGGCAAACCCACAAAAAGTGACCAACAGAACCATAAGAGGAAGAACACTACTCGAAGGAAAAACCAGAAGGCCCAACAGACCATGTCCAAGCTGTTACTCTGGAGACACATCCACCGGAAAAGAACCCGCCGCCCAACCAACCATGCAGCCTGAGCCAGCCTGAACCACCGCTGCGCCACCAATCAGATCTGAACCCCCGCCGTGGGCTTGACAGACAGCGGCAGCGCAATCCCGCCACCACCAAATACCGATGGTCGTAGAACTCTATCACGACACTACCGTTGAAGACAACACATGTGATGGAACCAAACCATCAACCCGAGGTCGACACTGACCGTAACATTACATAGAATCCACCGGCATGACCGACCGCCGCGACGCGTCTCTGGACCTGCATGAACGACTGCTGGTAGAGCCTACCGCCCGCCACAGATCTCGTTGACGACGTTTCTCACGGATCAAGCCAGATCTATAGATCATGACAAGAACGGAGCCACCAACCGCCGATGAACTCCAGCAGGCCTCCGACACCATGTCATTGCGAGACCGAAGACCGCCATCTTAACTGCCACTGTCCAACAAGATCTGGTTTCAAACCAGATCTGGAACAGATCTTCTTTGAAACCAGATCTGGAAGAGATCTGTAATCCCCTCCTTCCAACCAGACTCTGCCTAAGTGAACCCACGGATTCTGATCACGAAACCACAATGTTGCAGAAATCCTATGTGGAACACGAATCTACGCTGAAGAAGAAAAGATGCCGCAGACAGTGGTGATGGGGAAAACCAAAAGCGCAACCCCTTATGGGCTCATCAAAACGTGATTTTCCAATTATATGATCGTTTATATCTCTCTAATCCCATTGATATTTTTATACCATCAACATTAGTAGTTTATGGGTTTACTATGTCAAATAACATATACACACATCGCTACAATATACAATATGTGTGTGTATTTTAGAAATAATTGACCAAATTTATTTGTTATTTCTTGTTTAATTGTTTATCGAAAATAGTTATTGACTGATTAATTTCTCATTTAATTGTTTTGATTATCATTCTAAATTGTGTTGTGGTTCATAAATAATTTTTTCACACAAAAAATTACATTTAAAAAAATCAAAAAAAATATATTATTATATCAAAAAATATTTAATTAAACAAAAAATATTTTTTAACTATGTGAGTTGTATTTGAGATTTGATTAAAAGTGAATTAGATAGGTTTAATGGAATGAATGATATTGGTAGTAAAATATTTAAATGACATATATTTTTTGTTTAAAAATGATAATAATTATAAATAATTATTATTACAAGTGCATTTGAAGATTTCGTTCTATAGTTTAATCTTATATTTATATTATCTGATGAACATCATGCATCTCCTGGAATTTTTTCCAGATGAAATTTTTAGACAATAATTTCCTTTATAACATATATTGACTCCTTAGTGTGGTTGTTTGATTACCCATTTTCTCCGATGAAATAATATTCCATTAAATGTTATATCTTCATGTTCTCCATAATTGTTTCATGATTCATTTTCTAAAATATAACATTACCTAGTCATGTAAATATTGTGATGCCAGTGTATTATTTCATAGTGATACAATATATTATTTCACACTCATTGATCTATTTTAAAATGATTTTTCATTTTAAATTAAAAAATTTGTATTCAATTAAAAATATAATCTTATATAGTTAATTTATATGACATATTTATAATAAGTTAAATATCACTTTTATTATTGTTATTAGTATAAGTGGAGGTGATTTTTATAGCTCCAAAAGATGTTGAGAATAAAATGAGCCTAAAATTATTGAATCCCATGAACACATGTGTATTGATTTTCAAATTATGAATAAACATCTCATACAATATGTAAAATAATTTTCCTATAGATTTATAGTTTTGAGGGAACAACTCTAATGAAGAAACCATAGCCAGTTTTATTAATATATTTTACCATATAAAGTGAAATATTTTTAAATCTGAAACAACTAATATTCAAGAGTACAAGTTTTTATTTTTTCAATATATCACCTTATTAAATTACAATTTCTGCCAAATTATACATAGATATTTTAATATGATAAATAATGAATCCATTTTTTTCTATTTTAGAAAAGGTCATTTAAATAACAAAAAATAACAAACTAAAAGTATTTATTAAATTTGTGAAAAAAACACTAACATCACATAATGTATATATTTATACCATTGAATATTAATTTTCCTGATTCATTTGGCTGGAAGGATATACTATTTTATTAATTTATATGTTTTATCTTTTCCTCATAGATATTATAGAGCTCATTATATTATTATCGAGATAATGGTTACATGTAGAGTTTTATAATGGCTTTCTCCTCCTCTTGACAGTAAGGTAAATTGAGAATGATTATTTCAATGGAGATATACAATTAGAGAGGGAGAATATTGATGCTCATATTTCTGAATCACACACATTACATGGGAGGAAACATGATAGGAATATTTGTTTATGAATAAATTTGGTTTGGGGTCATCATCATCCTTCTGCATAGATGCCAACTTTCCGGCAGTAGAGATTAACCAACACCTTTGGTATAAATCCCTACTTCCATGAGATGTGGTTTTGATGACATTAATGAATATAAGGGAACTTAGATGCACTAATATCATGTATTCATTCATCTACACATCATATAATGGTTCAATGCCTTGTATTCATTGAGGCATCACCTAAGAATAATACAACATGAACGTATATTTTCCCAAGGTGAAAATATGGATACTATATAGTTACCTAGTGGTAGGGTATCATCCCCTACATCACCTTCATTTTCCACTAAAGGATCCCAAGGATTCCCTCATCAATTATAACTCCTCTTGCTAACAAGTCATTGTGTATGGTACTATATCATATGAAGAGGAATAAATATTGGAAAGTAGCTGGTGTATTGCAATATATTTCAAGGTAATGCATGGAGAAGACAATGAAAATCATGCAAGCATATGATTATTCATGTTATGGGATCATATAATGAATACAGGTGGTAAAAATATTCTATAAAGATATTTTTTGGATGGGATTAGAGTCTATCAAATAGACAATGGACATCGTCATGGATGGCCCACTCGTGTTTGGGCATAAAAAATATGAAGAGAATACCATGTTTTTAGAATCTTTGGAGCAAAAGAATGGATCCCCTGATGTAAGTTGTATAGTTATACAAAATTTAAAAGGTGGTTTAACTCATACCCTTGAAAAATAGAGTATGCATATTTGTGATGTTTGATATATGGATTGGATGATACACGAATATATAGATAGTATATGATTCCAAAAGAACTTTTTATTGATTTTATGACTCCATATGGTTGGTACACATGATGAATCTATTCCATTATATTTTTTATGGAATTAATAATCCTATAATGTGGTGCCACAATTTTAGAATAGTGATTCTCCTTCACTAAATGATTCCAGAAAAGGAAAGTGCATAGTTTGAAAATACAAAGAGTCTTTGTTATTTGAAGGATTATCCCGACACAACAAATTATTAAGATTAGTGGATAATTTAGTAAGAATGATTAACAAAGAAACATGATAATATGAAATTCCATATTTATCATTTATGCAATTCCCGTAAGGAAAATTCATTTTTATATAATGAATTAGATTAAAAATTTAAAGTCTAATCCCCTCTAAAAATAAATATCTCATTTTACTTCATAATATAGCATGTAGATCCTATATATGGTTTATAAAAATTTTAATGTGTTAGAAATCCATCAAATAATCATACTAGAGAAGAGATGGAACCCCATGATCTCCCATAAAAAATCAATCATGAAAATGTTAGAGGCATCATATAACCAGTAGGAACCAATTATCTTGTATTGTTAACGGATGTGGAACTATATATTCCATAATGTAGGGAGAAGATTCACTGTATCTGTATATACTCCATAATTCAAACATGGAACCAAGAACATGTCACATTCCTACCTCCACCTAGAAGATGATTAAATAACCACAAACATAGTTATGTGATTATTTGTGGATAATAACTAAGCATATGGCTAGGGATAAATCCTAAAAAATTAATTTGATATGTCATGGTTGTCAATCATAAATAAAATTTATGAATCAATGCACCATATTGACCTAATGGATGCATACACAGCATTTGTGAAATATTCATGTGTGCATGAGAAGATCAATATCATTCTTGATGTCTCCATATGAAGAAGAGAAATATTAAATTTAGATGTGTCATGGGATTAAGTTATGCCAAATTCTAGAGACATCATGCTAAACTAAACAAGAATACTTTTGTATGTGGTCTTGAATGAAAAAACTCTTAGTGACTTTATGAAATCATATATCCATTGACATTCAACGTATTAAAGGAATGAAAAGGGATTTTTCCAAAATAAAAAGTATGCATCCCATTACGAGATCCATAATTGGATGTGTGACACATTAAAGGAAGGAAGAGAAACTATCACATACATTGTTCACATGTCATTGCAAGATCCCTCAATAGAAAATTGACTCCCCTTCGTACCCAAATAAACATCGGGTGACCATCTATGAAGATTCATGCACCACATTAAGAAAAAAAATATTGATTGAGGTAATACTTGATGGAAAATTTATATGAAAGTTATGAAATATCATTGTAATATAATTAGTAAAACATTAAAAATATGGGACACTATTTCTGCCATAAATATCGCACAATGAATCGCCAATAGGTAGTTTGATTGTCATTAACAACACTAACACAACCTCATTAAATCCCCTATATTTTCCAAAATAAAAAAAGGATATAAAAATAGAAAAAGTGAGAGTCTTTTATGGTTATAAAAATCATGTGATGCACCCCATGTAGTTTTCATGGGACGACGAGGCCCTATGATCATGTCATCATCACCAAGAAAAATCTCTTCTAGTATATTGACCACATCACATGAATGAACCTCAGACATGTACAAAAGGTCACACACTCACCATTTCACTCAGGAAATATGAATGATGGTTTTTACATGATAAATGATCGTGCATAACTGAAAGACCTTTTGTTGGTAATATGATATGTCACTAATGGAGATAATAATTATTCTCAATAACTTTCATTGAAGTTATCAAGACCCTAGGGCCTTATAAAATATTCAATGAATATAATGAGTTAAAAAACATAAGCATCATAAAGTCAAAACACTAATGATACACACTAAAATTGTCTCTAGATGAACTATAACAATCCATCTTTGCCTCACAAGAAGGCCCAAAAAGAATTTATATGGCCACATTAATGCCTTTAATCTACCAACACTGATCTTGTGAAGGACCGTGAATGTATCATCCACACAATATAAAAGTTCCTTAGGCATGTGTGCATGATTAAGCAATCCCCATTAATTAGATAAAACCTAATAAATCAGTAATTTATGGAATGGTCTCATAGTCATTGGAAATAACATGATGTCTTGGGAATAAATCACAATGCAATGACACCTAATTCCAAATACATCCACCAAATAATGCATGGATTTTCATGATATGATCCGCCCAAATAGAAGAACAACCTCGGTGTAAAGGCCATTTAATACCCCCACAAAACATAAATAAAGGAATCTTAAATATTAGATCAGTCCTTGGAACCTCGCACTAGAAGACTGAGGAATCACAATAGATTTCTCGAATCAATTGATCTCGTGACATAGATTATATTTTATTATGTATGATCTAGAAAATAACCAATGATATCATGAAACATTCAATATAACATTTCATGGTCACTCATAGATCACATTCTGGACTCATGGTGGGTGACATGAGGAATATCCAACACACTTTATAATACAAAAAATACATGAAAAATATATTACTGGAAAAATCCAATAAATTTTTAATTAATGTCTGCAACAAAGACTAAATGAAGGGAGGTGTATGCAAAGAACATATATGTTGATCTCCATGCTCTACGCATAAACCACCCAGGTCATAAAAGAACACTAGGACATGATGCCCAAATCTTGTGGATCTTCATTGAAATAAAATTTGGACCATGGTATGTAATTTTAACATGTCGGAGCATGTCACGTGGTACCCATAAGGCATACAACCAATATCTTTGTGCACGCTCAAGTTTTTCCATCCAAACTTTTCATGTCCACTAGACTTGTCATTGAAATCACATTGAGATGCCACTACAAGGGAGATAATTCTCCTAGCATCACTAGGGTATGTCAACATGATCTTATGACATTCTTCAGACATGTCATATAACATTCACGATGAAAATTGGATAGGTCATCCGGGATGCTCGACACCAATAGAGATATTTCACACTAACGCTCATGATTCCCTTCAATAGTGTAATCTATATCTAATGATGACAGTAAGGAAATTCTAATAGATCTTATGATCCCAATAATCATGTTCATACATATCATGCAATGGATCCCATGATAAAACATTCAAGTCTTTCAATATCCTTTATACAATTTGGCCTTAATTATTTGACAACCATTTACCATTACATCAATGATATGAAACATTCATTTGAAAATTAAACTTTATCATGTGATTTTAATAAATCATGTTAGGAATGAATCCTCTAACAAGTCATGAAGAAAACTATATAATTTCATGTAGAAAATCAATACATGTTTGGAAGAAAAAAAAATCTAGGTCAAATGGACATCCTAGGATAAGATAACCTTTCCTAGAATCTGTAAGGGAAACTTCGTTGTATATGTACTGACTAATAAAAATATGTTGACTCTGATTCCTACAATAACCATTATACACAATATTGTTTTGTAATGTCTTATCTCTATATAAATTATCCAAAGGGATTTTCCATTCTATATTTCATGTATCCATAAGCAGTGATAGTTATTATTTTATATGTATTGTTTCTCACACCGAGCATTGATTTTGTATGATTATGGAGTGGCAATGATCATATCATCAATTCCCAAATTATCTATCAAGAAATGTACATCCACTATGTATAATACATAGTCAACGACATAATATGATATGTCTCGCATATAATGGAAACGTCGGTGATTAGTTCACAAACCATTGAAATATGATAAATAAGATTCATCAAACAACCATGATATATAGTACCCATTTATAAGGACCAATCTAATGTAGGTATACATGTCAGTGTTATTTCCACTAGGTCTTTGACATTACATCCATCGGAAGCCAATCATTTCAAGGGGAAGATACTTATATCTCATCTATCAATACAGTGAGTAACCAAATAAACAATGGAAATTATGATTATTTTTAGAACACGGATAATAGGGATTCTTTTATATGAATCATGATCAATTAGGAATCCACTTCAATGTAATCTCCCCCCATGCCTCAAACAATTCAACAATTAGAATCTAATAATTCCCATGGGCTGATCATTCAACCTCATCCATCAACGGACTAGAAAATCAATTAAACTTCAATAGCTCTAATTCTTGCTATAACCAAGATCTGTATGATGCCTTTTTAAGGCCCGAGATCAATAATAAACATTCGTTGGTCTATCCCAATACATAAGTCAAACATCCATATGTAGTGTGACTGATTACATATTATCCATTATTTTCTTCATCGAGTATAGGTCATGTGGTGTTGGAGAGTTTCAATGGTCACATCATCCAAATCATGAATCTTCCCCATCCATAGAAACTTAAAATTTTATGCCCTGATGAGTGGAATGTTATGATTAAATCCATATAAGGGATTCTTACATAGTTCCAATCCCAAAGGTGGGAATAAACTATGAAAAATTTTATTCTATTCATATTGGAATATGTAGGACCTATTCTTAAGGATTGATCATCAATAAAAGATTCCTATGGTCCCAAACATATTTTCATTCCAAGTGAATTTAAATTTCATAAACATTAATAAACTATGTTGGTTTTTAATCCTGCTATAAAAAATCATACATAGGATGCCTCATAATATCTCAATACCATCCTCGGTATATTAAACACCTCCTTAAAAGGAAAGTCATTTGAAATTGCCTAGTTATGTGGAATCATTATATAGGCAGATACTCATAACCAGGAAATGGGAAATGAATCTTAGATACATATCGATGTATTTACAACTAAAATACCCTTCTTCTATGTATAAAAGTGGTCAAACTATGGTCATTATTTGCAGAAAACCGATCCCACATGTAGATTATGAGTAGATTTGTAACTATACCATACATCTATTATAGAGTCTCCTAGAAGGAAAAAATTCAGCAAAAATGGTATGATGAGATTGACCTCCAATAATTTTTACCGATGGAGTTATTAAGAATCATTGTGTGTAAACCCCCTACGGACCACCTTCCTATAGAAACTAGGTATGTACACTATGATGGATGTCTTAACCATTTAGATTATCCATTAATAATGACAATGGTTAGCTAGTTTTAATGATTATTCTGCAAATTTAACCCCTCACAACCAACTATTAGGTAAATCCAAATTCACCACATTCTTTTACATTCCCATTGATTTTTTTGGAAATAGACATGAATCATTCATATAACTGATTGATCAGTTAATCATGCATCATTACATTTTTAATTACAAAAAATGAGCCCAAAATTATAATATCCAGTAGAAGGATGGTCTATTTTCTATACATCAGGCCAATTTATTGTAATATAAAACAAATATGATAATACAAATAGAAATCTTACAACTAATCCTGTATAATTGGGGTTCCCATTTAATATTTCCATTAACTCTTTGAAAATTAAACAATATCATAACGGTTGGATCTATAATTAATATA
This sequence comes from Viscum album, assembly GCA_963277665.1. Classification (NCBI taxonomy): domain Eukaryota; kingdom Viridiplantae; phylum Streptophyta; class Magnoliopsida; order Santalales; family Viscaceae; genus Viscum; species Viscum album. The sequence goes on along the minus strand of OY728163.1, from coordinate 938,928,256 downwards.
TATTTTATTAACCATGAATATAAAATTTTGAACACATCTTACATATGATAATTCTCTAAAATATGACTTTATAAGAGAATACAATCGACATAGTTCAATACTACCCAATAAAAGAGAATTTATTCATCTACAATCTATTTTGAAAATGTTGCAGTGGATTCACCCCCTATAGGTCATAAAATTATATCACCTTCTTGATATGTTAAAAGTTAGGTGGACAAACAATTATGTGAGAATAGAATCGACATAGTTCAATACTACCCATTGAAGGTGCATGTGAGGTTCTCCAAGTACTAAAACTAATGGTTCCATATTTTCCTATGAAATATTCCATTATATCAGTGGTCATAATTTCTAGAACAATGTACTTCAGGAGCATATCCATCGAGTGAAACAGTCACAACTTCAGACTTCGACAATGGTTGAGAAATGAATCAAATAAAACTCCCTTTTTGTTCTAGGGATTTTAAGGAATTTTCCTTCCGACTACAATCTCTATAATCATCCAACTGTTACCCATCAGTTGCCTACTAAGAATACCACATGACACACTAGCACCTATAATATATATTCATATGAAACAAGGTTGAAACATCATGAAACGAAGGATCTGGATTACTATGAGTGGGTTCATATCCCTATTTCCACTAACAATACCATCTGGCATATTTTAGTAGTAACCAATTAACATGAACATATACCTAATCACATAGAATAATTATATGGGAATATATATGTAATAGGTATGGGGAGTCTCATATCCCTACCCCCATGCATGAAGCCCATTGACTTATTCTGATGGCCTAAGAAGTATAGATATATGATCATATCCCCACTTAAATCAATGATATATTCCATTATATAGTGGAGATTGAAATTTTTTTAGATTATACCCCTATAAAAATATTACTAAAATTTCATTACATCATAGAAACTGCAATTTTACATTACTGCCATATTTCAACACTGGTATAGATATAGGGAAACCCACATATTTCATTCTATACAGCTTGGGATGGTTGAAACACTATTCATTCTGAATAAATGGTTTTTCTGGAGAATTTTCACATTCATTATCATGTCTAGGAGGATTATATTCATATTCCAATAAATTAAAATTTATCAAGTCGAGCACGTATTCATGTTAAAATAGGGGCTCCTCGGTGAGAGTGTCACATGCCTTAGGATGGGACAATATTTTTATAAAAAAGTCTTGTTGAATATTCAGAAGACCCATTATTTGTGTCATATTGTTCTACCGAGGGATCACCACGTGAGAGGGGAACATGACTCAGGTTGTGATCATATTTCTATAGAATAAGACCAATGACTTACTCAAAAGGCCCAGGATCTAGATTATTTCTCTGTTATGGCTATGAAAAACCAAGAGAGATTGGAAGAATCTTTAGAAACGTATCATTTTCCAATTTGTGGATATTCCTAGAATATTCGAAGATATAACAGAATCCTGGTTCATATTACCACTTCATCCAATGAATAAATGAAAAAACATCATTGTGAAGAAATATGAGAGGAGGCACATATCGCTTCTCCTATTCCATGGATCCATCAGTATATTCTGATGGGGAATTCATATTCCACCAAAACTCATATTCTTGTTCAAAATGGGGATGTAAATGATAGATCAATATATACCTCATGGAAGTCTAATATCCCTACCAAAAAAGAAAAATGACATATTATAATAGCTCATGATTGGCCTTATACTTCCATTCTCATTGATTCTCACCATGTGATAACAACACATGCAACATTTTGATATTTCATTCAATAACGATCAATCTCATTAGAATATTCCAGCAGCTTCTCAACAATGGGAACATAATACCATATAACTAGACATTTATAATAAATTTATACCAATGTAATATTGTAGGCTCATATATTCACGACCCTCCTTCACCAAAATGAGGGAAGGGTCAGCAGCTTGCCAATCCCTTCCTTCTTTAAGTTGAAGAATAGATAATGAACCTGAAACCCGCCTTCAATAGGTCCCGGAGTGGCGACCACTGCCAAGGGTATAGAATCTCACACAAAAATGGAAGGTATTACCCCTTTTCTTTTAATAAGATCGAGAGATAAGATAGAAAATCCCAAAACACCAAAACTGAAAGTGCATGTATGGCTGAAAGTAAAGGTAAATCCAAAAGTAAACCATTCCCATATGCATGTTAAAAATTAAGGGATACAAGCAACGAAACTCCAAAAGGTACAGTACAGAGAAAAAGAAAATGAAACCGCAACTGCCCAAAGGTCCGAGCTAGTACGGTCCAGCATGATCCCTGATGTCCTCCTAGAAACCTGAAAACAGTTTTATATACGTAGGGTGAGCATACAATTAAACTCAGTACGAAAAATACAAAGACTCTCGTACACAAGTGAGGAAACATTCTAATTCCTCATGGAAAAAGAAATAATCAAACACCCGACAAGGAAAATCTATCCACCCAACCTCACCAAGGAATACTCCACAAATAAAACAATTCAAGTAACATATAGTAATAGATAATCAATATTTGGGTACCCTGCGACGCTTTCCCACTAGTTATTGATGAAATCCTATGCATCGAGCCAATCCCACCATTCTCACTGCAGTCCCACTCCCACACCCGCCCACACACACCTGGGCTACAACCACACATCTCACCCGCAAAAACATGGACCACAACTGCTATCCCTCCTGTAGACACCTGGGCCACAACAACCTAATGTAACCATGCCTACAAACACTTAGGCCAGAACATCCACTGCCACGCCCGAAGACACTTGAGCCTCATCTCGAAGATACTTGGAAAACAACCTGCCCGCAAACACCTGGGACAACCACCACAACTACCCCGCCTGAAGATTGATGGGCTAATAATGGACCTCAGGCCATCACATCCTGCTCGAAGATACTTGGGATATCCTGGAAAGGGAGCATAAAGTAGCTAATAACCATCCACTAATAGAAGTGTTGGGAAAAACAGCCACCACATGAAATGGGGTTGTCGACACTAAGTGATCAAGTCTGGTGGAGCTCGAATAAGAAACATAAGAACAACAAATATATGTATAAGTAACAAACAATCAACCCAACCTATGGTTTCCGAAGAAAATCCAAGCACAAGCACACTCATCCCTAATCATAGGAATCACGCTTCTCATAGCCGAGTCACAACTCATCCCCAGAACAGATTCCCATTTAAGATATTCTTTCTTCCATGTTCAAGTAATCTCATTTAAATAATGTTCTGCACTACTGGGCAAGTAACAGAATAAGCATAAACCAAGGGAAAATGTTACACCCAACAGCAATTTAAGAATTCACACCCAGTTCTCTTACAAAGTCACAACATCAAAGGGACAAGTGAGATCCCTCGAATTACCTGAACCAAAGAAATCCTAAGATAATGTCCCCATGTTCCCGAAATCTTGGAGCCAACAGTTTCTCACAATAGTTCATTCCACCCAAATTCGTTATTTAAGAAGAGTGATCACAGAACCTCAAATTCACAACCAGAAAGTACAACAACATGGGATCTCATCCCCACCTGTATCACCCCATCAATCAGCCCGCAAAAGAAACAACCAAACTGCTACCACTAGCACAAGGCATGCCCATACAGGTAATTTCAGATTAAAAAAATTTAACACACTACATGGTTTCAATTCCACTTTCCTTTAACTGGGGTTATCACGTAAAAGGGTTGATCCTGGTGCATTCAATTTATTTAACCGAGTATACGTTATTAACTAATTCCATGTTACGTTTATTTAATCATCTAGGAGCACCAAGGTTCAATAGTGCAGAAAGAAGGACCACCAACGCCCATGATTTCCAGTGATCATAGGCCCGTACAGTTCACAATACATAACAACATAAAGAGTACAGCAGCACATCGATCACACCACCCCTTTTTTCTTTAAGATCTGTTCATTATCTTCATTAATTTCGGTTTCATCAGTTTCCACAAAGGAAAAAAGCAATCCCACCCCGCATGATACATAGAAAAAAGAGACGAAAGTGAAAATACCTACCTTATTGATCAAGGATCAACGTATTTCTCCATGTTACAAGAACAGGGGATGTGCTATTTTCATGGGAGGGACATCTGGAACTCCAAGGATGAGCAAAAAACTTCAGCCTAAGCGCACCACAAGTCTCAGGAAGGAGGGACTTCAAGCGTACCAGGGAGAAGAGAGAAGTCGGCCAAAAATGAAGAAGGGGGGAGAATAACTTCTTCTGCAACATATAGATAAATTACCATTGTTACGGGATAATAAATTTGAACACCTTGGAAGTTGGATCGTGGTTCTTCCACGTGGTTGGGTGGATACACACGACTGGGTTAATTGTTATTTATTAGGGATGTTTCGTTGATTTTTTTAAATTAATTATGGTCTTAAAAACAAACATGAATTGCTTCAAAAATCTAAAAATGTCTAAAAGGGGGGTTACAGGGGACGCTGTAGAATAAAATCCCGCCAAGGCGGGATGACCCCGATTGGTCTCGCCGATCGGTCTCGCCGATCGGTCGTGCCGATTGGTCCCACCAATTGGTCTCACCGATTGGTCACACTAAAATTTGGAAAAGGGAGGGTCATGAGGGTCTGGGACATTATATCAGATACCTCAAAAACTATTCTCTCCCTCGAGAATCCAAAACCAGACCCAAAGGAAAGAGGGGGGGGGGTCCGAATAACCACCCCAGAAGATACCACTCAGGAGTGAACCTCTCTGACACAGGAACACCTTATCTCTTGCACAACCATGGATGCCCTACCACTCCTTTCCCCATGCAACCACGAAAAAAATTTACTCCACCTTCTTGATAGGTGGGAGAGGGGTTTCCCTTCCTCCATGTTAAGGTACTGTCTGCTTTGGGCGGCACTGACTAACCCACATGGGTTTAGGAGGATACACTTTAATGAATCCTAAATAGTAATCATGTCCTACCCTCCCCATCCTTTAGGACCCTTCACACACATTCACAGAAAAGGAAACTCCACATCCTATAGTCAACATGGTAAAGCATTACATAGAAAACAAGTACATAAAAAATAGGATAAAATTCAATACAACTCCAGGCACTGGGCACGCATCTGCGTTTCCCTCTCCCGTGTACTCTCCTCAATCCCACCATGCCTCGATAACATGTGAACCCATGGGATGGTTCCTCCCCAAAGCACCTTCTCCTCAAGACCCTCGATCATTTATGGCCATTCCACGAAGGTTGCATCGTCTTCAATATCTAACTCTTCCCAATCGATGATGTGGGAGTCGTCGTGTAGATATCGATGAAGACGAGACACATGGAAGACATCGTGCACCCTTTGTAGGTGTGGTGGAAATGATAGCTGATAAGCCACCTTGCTGACCTAGTGTAACACTTAAAAGGGTACGACGAACCTGGGAGAGAGCTTACTTCCCCTGCCAAACATCAGCTGTCCACACCGAGGGGATACCTTCAAGAACACATGGTCCTCGAAATTTAACACAAAGTGCCTTCTCCTTTCATCTGTATATGACTTCTTCTAGTCCTAATTTGCCTTCATACTTTCTCATATAAGCTGAACATTCTCTATCGTGCTCTGCCCCACCTCTTGACTAGGAGCACCTGCCTCCCTAACTTCTATCCAGCACACGGGTGATCGACACTACCTCTTGTAAAAAGCTTCAAACGGAGCCATGCCAATGGTAGAGTGGTAGCTATTTTTGTAGGTGAACTCCAACAGAGGAAATTGTGTCACCCATGATCCTTTTGAGTATAGAACACATTCCCACAACATATCCTCCTTGGTTTGGATAGTGTGCTCTGTCTTCCCATCTGTTTGGGGGTGGAAGGCGGTGCTAAGGTGCAGCTAGGTGCCAAAAGCATTCTGGAAGCCCCTATAGACTCGTGAGGTAAATCTTGAATCCCTATCCAAGACTATAAAACTCAGAAATCCATGAAACCGCACTACCTCATCCACATATCTATGTGCTAGACTGTCCACTGTACTCGACTCCTTGATCGCTAGAAAGTGAGCCGATTTGGTCAACCCATCCACTACTACCCAGTTGGCGTCGTAGTCTCCTTGCACTTTGGGTAGTCCCATGACTAAATCCATTGATATTTCATCCCACTTACACTCGTGGACATCTAATGTTTGCAACAACCAGCCTGGAACACGGTGTTCATACTTCACATGCTGCCACAATAGGCACATGGCCACAAACTCTGCCACTGCTCGCATTACTCTGGGCCACCAAAACTATATCTCCAGACCCTGGTACATCATGGAAATGCACGGGTGCACTGCTAGGGGTGAGTTGGGGAACTCACTATGTACTTGGCTGCACATCGCATATGGAACAAACAACTTTCCTAGGAAAATCACCTGGTAATGAACATCCTCCATCCACCCTTCCGGAGCATTGCCCTGGTCAACTCCGTCATGCATCACTTCTCACTCTGGGTCTCCCCACTGAGACTCCTCCAACTGACGTAACAGAGAAGACTGTACTATAATCTGATATAGGCAACCCCTTCCACTATCCATCCACACATCCAAGTGTAGGGATGCCAACTCTTTCAACGCCCTCCAAGCGTCTGCCGACTCTCGGACCACATCCCTCTGTGACTTCCTACTCAAGGAATCAGCCACCACGTTTCCTTTCCCTGAGGTGTAGGAAATATTGAATTTGTAATCCTAGAGGAATTCCATCCACCTTCCCTATCGTAGGTTCAGGTCCCACTGGGAGAAAATATACTTCATGCTTTTGTTGTCTGGGAAGACTACAAAGTGCTCTCTGATGAGGTATTTCCACCATAACATTAGTGAAAAAATGACCACCACAAGCTCCAGATCAAGGGTGGAATAATTACGCTCATGGGGACGTAACTGCCTAGACCCATATGATATCCCCACTTGCCGCTACATCAACACACACCCAAGGCCTTGTCCCGAAGTATCACATAATACTTTATATGCTGCCCCTTCTTCTGAAAACCTCAACACTGGGGCACTAACCAACTTCTCCTTCAGATAGTCGAAGGCTACCTCACACTTCTCACTCCACACGAATGTCTAGAGCTTTTTGTTTAGGGCTGTCAAAAGTGCTGAAACTCAGGAGAAGTTGGGTACGAACCTCCGATAGTAACCTGCCAGGCCGAGGAAACTATGATCCTCTACCACGTTCTTGGGTGCTTCCCAAGAAACAACTACCTCAACCATTGATGGGTCCACCACTACCCATAGTTCAGACACTACGTTCCCAACGAAGTGCACTTCGCGCATCCAGAACATACATTTCGACAACTACCCATAGAGCTGGTGTCGTCGGAGGACCTCCAAAACTGTCCTTAGGTGCTTCGCGTGGTCCTCCTATTATCTTGAATAGATCAGGATGTCGTAGATGAACACGACGACGAACCAATCCTAATACTCCCGAATGATTTAGTTCATAATCCCCATGAACACATCTGGGGTATTCATAACTCCGAAAGGAATGACTACAAACTCGAAGTGCCCATATCTGCAGTTGAAGGCCATCTTCAAGATGTCTCCCTTCTTTACCCTCAACTGGTGATTCCCAGATCGCAGGTCGATCTTCGAGAACCATACAACACACTTCAGCTATTGAAAGAGATTGTCTATCCTCGGAAGAGGGTAGCGATTCGTTATCATCACCTGATTAACCCTCATGTAGTCTATAAACAACCTGAGACCATAGTCCACCTTCTCTGCGAACAAGACTGTATCACCCCACGGTGACAAACATGGTTGAACATAACCCCTCTTCATCAAGTCGTCAATATGAATCTGCAACTCCCATAGCTCCAATGGTGCAATCCGGTAAGGATCCATCAAAATCAGACAAGCACCAGGCTACAAGTCTATCACAAACTCGATATCATGTCTAGGGGGTAGAGTCGTCACCTCCTCATGAAAGACTACCGTAAACTCACTGACGATCCCGGGTACTCCCACCATGTAACACCCCGAGATTTTATGAAAAAAATTCTTTTAATTTCATTAATGTCTTGTTTTGTATTCTACACCAATATTACCTTGTGCTATACGCAACACCGTATTAGCTTGTAGTATACGCAACACTATTCATGGATCGTGTTACACACAATTTTGATAATAGTTATTCTACGCAACATTGAGTATATATATATATATATATATATATATATTCAATGTATTAATGAAATATGGTTGGATTCTGTTATACGAAACAATGAAGGATTATTTCACAACACGCAACCCTGACTTGGCTTGCATTACACGCAATCGCGACCTTCCTCGATAGCGTGTGTTTACGCAATACCGGGTTTTAATAAACAATGTTATATTATTATAATATTGTCATGAACTAGCCATTATGAATAGTATTAACTAAATTTTGAATTTTATAACATTATTATTCATCTTACACATTTCTAGAACATGGTATAAGAACAAAATAAAATTTTCGGGTAAAATAAGTATTTTTAAAAAAATGCAGTTTTGCCGCCTTTTGATGGCGCACCCACTTTAAATCTAGTTTTTGACATGTTTATAAGTTCAATTTGAAAATATAAAATTCTTCTTTGGAATCAAGAAATAAAAATTTACTTTGGGTAAATTTTTCATATTATTCAGGTAACTTTCACATTTTAATGAATATTAAAAACACGCTATATTTTAATTAAAAACAACTTTTTCATCGTAATATATTATGTGGTTAAATTATAATATTGAATGGTTTTAAAGTATAAATAGAATATAATTTTACCATTTAATAAAATGTTTGTCATTATCATTGATTTTACCTTGAATTCGTAGGTTAAATCAATTCAATCTTTTGCAATGTTTTAAACAAAAACCCATTTTTATTCGACAATGGGATTAATATTAATTTAATTTCTGCAACTTCTGTGTATTGAATTTTTAAAAAGGGATTCCATATTTGGAATCCGTGGGTCCAAATTATGTTAATAGGCTACTTTTTATTTTTGGGAATTATGAATAGTAACTACGGTAAATTTTATTTACCATAGTTAAAGATAAATCGGGTAATTAAGGGTAAATATAATAATTTAAAATTACCATAACAAATGTCAAAATCCTATTAGATGACTAAAAGCAGACCCATATCACCTAAGGGGCGGATTAGATTCATTTAATTAAATTTTCACAATGAAAATAATTTAATTATTATTAAAACCAAAGAATGTGACAACATGTCACTTTCTTAAATCTTATAAGTATAATAATTTTAATATAGTGATAAACTTCATGTAACTTCGAACATGAATAGTCTCCAGAAATCTAATACAATTATCTACATCATAGGAATTTATTTAGAATTTTTAGGGATTAAATATTTATCGTTTATTATGACACATTGATGATGTAGTAATTGTCTTAATAATGAAATATTGACATAATTGATGTTATAAATGCCCAAATAAATATAATTTGAAACTTTTTATGACATACACTAATTTTATAGGTTAATATGACAAGTTATTGTTGATTTAAGTAACATGGTTAGAAATTATCATTCTGTTATGAATTTCATAAAAATAATATACCAAATAGTGTCAAAATTGACATAAAATAGTTTTTAAAACAAATATTATATTATTAATTGTTATTTTATTACTAAAAATCTAAGGTTCAGCCAAATGACTTAGATAAGATTATATATATTAATAATAAACAACTTGGGGTTCTTTTGGCTTGATATAGTAAGTTTATTAACCATATAGTGTAAGAAAACAAAATGACACGGTAAAAGTTAAATTATTTAACTTAGAGTTAAATCTAATTGATAAGGGTAAAATAATAACCTAAACTTGTCTAAATCCAAGTGTATGAGAGAAATTATACCCATCACCACCTTATCCTCGAAATAAATCAATTTTTATCTATTTAAAACGGAACTTGACTTTATAATAAAATAATATATTTAGTTATTCCAAAGGTTCCCCTCTCCTCCCTTATAAAAGGGCACCTACTCCCTCTCTTCCTCACACAACATTGATCCTTCAATCTCGGCCAAACCCTACCAAATTCTCTTCTCCACTTCCATAGAAACATCCTAGTGGTTCTGGTATTCCTCAAAGACCAATTTTAGTGCCCTAATAGGAGGTCTCAAAGAGGCTCTTCAAAGAAGAGATAATTTCCAGTACCGATTCTTTCACCTTTATTTCTTCTTCCACTTCTTCTTATTAGGTTGTTTCATTATGAAGTAATAACATCAGTATCACGCATATACTGATATGTTATTATAAGTATGAAACAATCCAATTTCACCATCTATCCATCCTACGGAAAACGAAATCACCGCGCGTGCGTACGTACGGAATACCGTCTCTACGCTGTGGTGTAATCTTTTTTTCCACCAACGCCTTACATGGATGGGTATTATGGTGTATAAAATAACTATACATAGTTATTATAACATCATAATAATTCTGATATATTGTATCATCCACTCCAATTCAATTCAATAATTATGGAAATGATATCATATCTTGTGCGTACGTACGGACTACCGTCTCCACGACGCGATGAGATTCATTATCCATGTTAACCATTTAAGAATAACTATAATGTATATATAAGAAATAATAATTAAATATATTACATTATAAAGCTACTGGATTTATGTGTATATATATATGTATGTCATCTACTTAATTCCACTCAATTCAATAACGAAAAGAAAACAATGTTCATGCGTACGTACGACCTACCGTCTCCATGAACAGTGTATTTCTTTCCATTTACTAATTTATTATATATATGTATATTCTGAATATATATGGTATATAAATCATGTTTTATATATTTTATGTAAGTAAATCATGATATAAATAACAATAATGTCAAGAACAACAAGTCCAAACACCTACGACAAATGAATCGATTTTACCCAAAACACTCTTTAACATGGAATTTACAAAAGAACGGGTAAAATAAAGTCATAAGTGAACCATATATGATATAATAAAAATGAGTATGATTCTGGAATAAGTCAATGACATTATTTAAATCATTATACAGGAGGTTTGGACACTTATGAAGCAAATCGGACCTAAGGTAAGGGAAATGTCACAATCTCATTTTTATCCGAGATTGTTTATACTTTGGTATTTACTGGGGTGTATTTTATCATCCACATCCATGTTTCCTCAATATGCAATATTATTTCCATTCACCTACAATTGTTTAAATCCATTTTTACCCTTTGGTGAGTTTTTAGTAAAATATATGAAAGGAATCTTTTGTCATTTTTCGTACGATGTACTTTTTGACTTTTCCAACAAAAGTACGAGATGAATGTTTTTTATCTTATACGGCCGGAATGGATTTTGAAAACATTATTTCCAAGAAGCTTCCTTTACAAGTGTTCAAGTTTATTTTTAATAAACTTCTTTTAGTTTAAAATTGTATAACATGTTATGAAAGGATAAATGTTTTTGAAGAAGAAAGGATATTTTCCTCAAGAATGGAGTTCAAGTGTTTTATCAAAATTATTTTCCATCTAAGATAATAAAGGGTTCTATTTTTATCCCTATTATTACATTGATTTGATTATGTTGTGATGGAAACATTTTTATGAATTCCTTTATCTTATATGAATTGTTTTATGATGTCATGTTGTTTATGAATCCCATTTTTATTACATGGGTTATGCAATGATGTATGATTTATGAATTTGTGGCACACATAAGAATGGTATCATTATGAGATGGTTGGGACCTATATATCCATCCAATTCATTGGGTAAAGATTTTACATCTCACGAGATAGACACGGCTGGAATGGTAGGTTATATCGGTTCAGTGAAACAGGACTAAAACGAGGGTGACTCGTTTCAGAAAGGGACTTTGTCCACTATGATAGTCATGGCAATGAGTCTTGACTAATAAGAAAAGATTTTCTATGATTATGTGTGTTTGCCACAATGTTTTATGTTTTACGTTATGATTATTGTGATTACATTTCACTACTAAGATTTATCCCATGTTATGAAACTATGCCCTCTTTTGCAGGTTAGGATTTCCAAAATGTTATGTTCTTATGAATATGATGTGATTGATATTTCTTTTGTTTACCCTTACTGAGCATTTTAGCTCACCCTTTTATGTTTACTTTTCCCCAGGATATAAAGGAAGGTTTTAGGTATAAAAAAAGGGAAGATCTTTATGGGAGATGTTGAAGATCTTTCCCCAGGATTAGAAGATTATATTCCGAGTTTCCAAAGACACTAAACTATTATGATCCTTGTGTGTGTGTGTTTTTTATGTACTAAGTATTCCGCAAATTTAATGTAATGTCAATGTACGTCAAGCTTCGGGACTCTACAGTTGGTATCAGAGGAAAGGTTTAGTCAACATTTGGAAACTAGGATGTGAAAACTTTAGTGAGATCCCTAGAGATATTTATAAGGTATGTCTAGGGATGTCCCTAAGGATAAGTATACATACAGGATACAGTACTAGAATTACGCTAACGATCATAGAATTAAACCTAAGATGTTAGATATTGAAGGTACTCCCCCTTTATTATGTTGTTTTCCCTAGCATGATTTTTGCCTCTCACACTATTCTTTTTGGGTTTTAGAAAATGGCTGGAAACAAGATGATTCATGATAATGGAGGATATGATGGAAAATGGAATGATATTCTTAATGAGCAACCAAATGAAATGGGATTTGGAATTCCAAACATAATTATTATGCTGAATCATAAATCTCATAATATGATCAATAAAGTAAAATTTGGTAAGTTTCCTAACTCGGCTAATAAGAGAAAGATGGAGTTTCATTATGATCATAGAGGAAAGAAAGTTCAATTTCCCCTATGTAAATCATGTGGGAAGAGGCATCAAGGAGAATGTTACAAAGGAACTAGAAGATGCTTTGGGTGTGGAAGATAAGGACACAAAGCCAGTAAGTGCAAAGGAAAAGGTTCAGTTTACACCAGGGATGAGGATAATGGTATTGCTACGACATGAACAATGGTTAAATGTTTTAAATGTGGAATGTACGGGAATTATGCAAACCAATTCCCTAAAGGAAAGTCTCATGAAGAGAATCAGTATGGTCGTATGGGTAATATTTATGTGGATGATGATGAAGAGACTACAAATGATATGTGAGATGAACGAATTGTTGAAGCTCGGTCAATGGTTTAAGAATGTAGTGGAATGATTACATGTTTATCATGTGTAATGTTGTATAAGTAATCTCATGGTTCTATGGAATAAAGAGACATCTAAGGATTGATACAATGTTTCCTTTCCTTGAGTTTTGAAAGAGTATGATTAATGTTATCAGTATCCATGAAATGTTATTCATATATTTTTGGAATGTAGATGATATGTGCATAATGAAGGGAAAATGAGAAAACTAAATGTTTAACAGTATTCATGATCTCATGATTGATATAAGGACTAAGTGATATAATGGTTTGAGTATAAATAATTTTGAGGATTTTTGTTTATGGAAAGTGTTATCTTTTAACTGCATTCATGTTTTCACTAAGGTTCAATGGGTATTCAAGAGAATACATGATTAAGGCCTTTTAATGTTTGGAATGTGACCAACAAAACATATCTTATGACATAAGGGGATCAACGATGGTATTAAATCTCTGGTAATCGTTTTCACTATATTATGAGAGTGGACTACAGTATTATGGATAAGCCTAAAGATTTGAATGGATTATGTTGGACATAAGTTATTTTAAGGATAGAACATTTTTTCGATATTATTGATGGGATATTATAATAATATAGTTTTAGAAAAAGGACAACCTGTAGGACGGGCGACAGCCCATCGCGTCGGACAAGGCTGTGGGAATCGAACCCACAACCGAAGTGTGACTGGCCTTTATCGCCTACCACTAGCCTACAGGAAGTCCCTTTTTAGTAGAAACTAGTTTTATTATATTAAGCAGTATGATATATGAAGTATAAGTCCATTTTACGAACCATATATGATTAATCTCACTATAGAATGACTTATGTATATTTAATAACTTTTTCTAAACTTTTGTTTGAGACAGATGGAATGACCCGTCATTCTATCACATGATCTGCTAACACTGCACAAATAACAAATTCAACTTCATTTATTTAATAGATGAAGTGGAAATTGTTCAAGGCACAAACAACAGTGAGATTGTACCAAAATAAAGTAAGTATTTATTCTAATTCAAATTCTTCAACTTTAGGGAAATGATCTTGAAAACCAAAAATGTTGTCTTAGTGCTCTTATATCTGTTGAATCAGATGGTACCTTAGATCGTCACAAATTTATGGCTTTGTGATTGCTAGCTTTTCCATAGCCATGTTCTCTATCACTCTCCATCAAAACATGATGGTTAGATTTTTCTTCCATATCCATATTTTCACCTATGTGGAAACCCAGTGATTAGTTTATTTGGGTAACCGTTACGTTTCATACTTTTGTTTTTAAAGATTGGTTTTGGTATTCCTTTTTACGATATGGGTTTCTATTAAAGAAACTTCTGAGTAGTAAACAATTTATAACCCCGATGAATTTCGAGAGTGAAATTCATTTTAAGGGGGGTAGAATGTAACACCCCGAATTTTATGAAAAATATTCCTTTAATTTCATTAATGTCTTGTGTTGTATTCTACACCAAGATTACCTTGCGCTATACGCAACACCGCATTAGCTTGCAGTATACGCAACACTTTTCTTGGATCCTGTTACACACAATTTTGATAATAGTTATTCTACACAACATTTAGTGTATATATATATATATTCAATGTATAAATGAAATATGGTTGGATTCTGTTATATGAAACAACGAAGGATTCTTTCACAACACGCAACCCTGACTTGGCTTGCATTACACGCAATCGCGACCTTCCTCGATAGCGTGTGTTGTACGCAATACCAGGTTATAATAAACAATGTTATATTATTATAATATTGTCATGAACTAGCCATTATGAATAGTATTAACTAAATATTGAATTTTATAGCATTATTATTCATCTTACACATTTCTAGAACATGGTATAAGAACAAAATAAATTTTCGGGTAAAATAAGTACTTTTCAAAAAATGCAGTTTTGCCGCCTTTTGATGGCGCATCCACTTTAAATCTAGTTTTTGACATGTTTATAAGTTCAATTTGACAAAATAAAATTCTTCTTTGGAATCATGAAATAAAAATTTACTTTGGATAAATTTTTCATATTATTCTGGTAACTTTCACATTTTAATGAATAGTAAAAGCACGCTATATTTTAATTAAAAACAACTTTTTTCATCGTAATATATTATGTGGTTAAATTATAATATTGAATAGTTTTAAAGTATAAATAGAATATATTTTTACCATTTAATATAATGTTTTTCATTAGCATTTATTTTACCTTGAATTCGTAGGTTAAATCAATTCAATCTTTTGCAATGTTTTAAACAAAAAACTGTTTTTATTCGACAACAAGATTAATTTTAATTTAATTTCTGCAACTTCTGTGTATTGAATTTTAAAAAACGGATTCCATATTTGGAATCAGTGGGTCCAAATTATGTTAATAGGCTACTTTTTATTTTTGGGAATTATGAATACTAACTACGGTAAATTTTATTTACCATAGTTAAAGGTAAATCGGATAATTAAGGGTAAATATAATATTTTAAAATTACCATAACAAATGTCAAAATCCTATTGGATGACTAAAAGTAGACCCATATCACCTATGGGGTGGATTAGATTCATTTAATTAAATTTTTTCATTGAAAATAATTTAATTATTATTAAAACCAAAAAATGTGACAACATGTCACTTTCTTAAATCTTATAAGTATAATAATTTTAATCTAGTGATAAACTTAATGAAACATAGAACATGAATAGTCTCCAGAAAGATAATACAATTATCTACATCATAGTAATTTATTTAGATTTTTTAGGGATTATATAATTATCATTTATTATGACACATAGATGATGCAGTAATTGTCTTATTAATGAAATATTAACATAATTGATGTTATAAATGCCCAAATAAATGTAATTTGAGACTTTTTATGACATAAACTAATTTTCTAGGTTATTATGACATTTTATTGTTGATTTAAGTTACTTTTATCTAACTTATCATTCTGTTATTAATTTCATAAAAATAATATACCAAATAGTGTCAAAATTGACATAAAATAGTTTTTAAAACAAATATTATATTATTAATTGTTATTTTATTCCTAAAAATCTAAGGTTTGGCCAAATGACTTAGATAAGATTATATATATTAATAATAAATATCTTGTGGTTCTTTTGGCTTGATATAGTAAGTTTATTAACCATATAGTGTAAGAAAACAAAATGACACGGTAAAAGTTAAATTATTTAACTTAGAGTTAAATCTAATTGATAAGGGTAAAATAATAACCTAAACTTGTCTAAATCCTATTGGATGAGAGGATTTCGACCCATCCCCACATTATCCTAGAAATAAATCAATTTAGATCTATTTAAAACCGAACTTGACTTTATAATAAAATAATATATTTAGTTTTTCCAAAAGTGCCCCTCTCCTCCCTTACAAAAGGGAACCTACTCCCTCTCTTATTCACACAACTTTGAGCCTTCAAGCTCAGCCAACCCCTGCCAACTTATCTTCTACACTTCCCTAGAAACATCTTAGAGGTTCTGGTCTTCCTCAAAGACCAATTTTAGTGCTCTAAGAGGAGGTCTTAAAGAGGCGCTTCAAAGAAGAGGTAATTTCCGTTACCGATTCCTTCACCTTTATTTCTTCTTCCACTTCTTCTTCTTAGTTTGTTTCATTATGAAGTAATAAAATCAGTATCACTCACATAATTATATGTTATTATAAGTATGAAACAATACTATTTCACCATCTATCCATCCTACGGAAAAAGAAATCACCGCGCGTGCGTACGTACGGAATACCGTCTCCACGCCGTGGTGTAATCTTTTTTTCCACCAACACCTTACATGGATGGGTATTATGGTGTAAAGAATAACTTTACATAGTTATTATAACATAATAATGATTCTGATATATTGTATCATCCACTCCAATTCAATTCAATAATTATGGAAATGATATCATCGCTCGTGCGTACGTACGGACTACCGTCTCCACGACGCGATGAGATTCATTCTCCATGTTAACCAATTAAGAATGATTATAAAGTATATATAAGAAATAATAATGAAATATATTACATTATAAATCTACTGGATTTATTTGTATATATATATATGTCATGTACTTAATTTTACACAATTCAATAACGAAAAGAAAACAGCGTTCATGCGTACGTACGGCCTACTGTCTCCATGAACGGTGTATTTCTTTCCATTTACTAATTTATTATATATATGTACATTCTGAATATATATGATATATAAATAATGTTTTATATTTTTAAAGTAAGTAAATCATGATATAAGTAATAATAATGTCAAGAACAACAAGTCCAAACACCTACGACAAATGAATCGATTTTACCCAAAACACTCTTTAACATGGAATTTACAAAAGAACGGGTAAAATAAAGTCATAAGTGAACCATATATGATATAATAACAATGAGTATGATTCTGGAATAAGTCAATGAAATTATTTAAATCATTATACAGGAGGTTCGGACACTTACGAAGCAAATCAGACCAAAGGTAAGGGAAATGTCACAATCTCATTTTTATCCGAGATTGTTTATACGTTGGTATTTACTGGGGTGTATTTTATCATCCACATCCATGTTTCCTCAATATTTAATATTATTTCCATTCACCTACAATTTTTTAAATCCATTTCTACCCTTTGGTGAGTTTTTAGTAAAAGATATGAAAGGAATATTTTGTCGTTTTTCGTACGAGGTACTTTTTGACTTTTCCGACAAAAGTACGAGATGAATGTTTTTTTAACTTATACGGCATGAATGGATTTTTAAAACATTATTTCCAAGAAGCTTCCTTTACAAGTTTTCAAATTATTTTTAATCAAATTCTTTTAGTTTAAAATTGTATAACATGTTATGAAAGGATAAATGTTTTTGAAGAAGAAAGTATATTTTCCTCAAAAATGGAGTTCAAGTGTTTTATCAAAATTATTTTCCATCTAAGATAATAAAGGGTTCTGTTTTTATACCTATTATTAAATTGATTTGATTATGTTGTGATGGAAATATTTTTATAAATTCCTTAATCTTATATGAATTGTTTTATGATGTCATGTTGTTTAAGAATCCCATTTTTATTACATGGGTTATGCAATGATGTATGATTTATGAATTTGTGGCACACATAAGAATGGTATCATTATGATATGGGTGGGACCTATATCTCCCTCCAATTAATTGGGTAAAGATTTTATATCTCATGAGATAGACATGGCTGGAAGGGTAGGTTATACCAGTTTAGTGAAACAGGACTGAAACGAGGGTGACTCATTTCAGAAAGGGACTTTGTCCACTAAGATAGTGTTGGAAATGAGTCTTGACTAATAAGAAATGATTCTCTATGATTATGTGTGTTTGCCACAAAGATTCATTTTTTAAGTTATGATTATTGTGATTACATTTCACTACTAAGATTTATCCCTTGTTATGAAATTATGCTCTCTTTTGCAGGTTATGATTTCCAAAATGTTATGTTCTTATGAATATGATGTGATTGATATTTCTTTTGTTTACCCTTACTGAGCATTTGAGCTCACCCTTTTATGTTTACTTTTCCCCCGGATATAAAGAAAGGTTTTAGGTATAAAAAAAGGGAATATCTTTAAGGGAGATGTTGAAGATCTTTCACCAGGATTAGAAGATTATATTACGAGTATCCAAAGACACTAAACTATTATGATCCATGTGTGTGTGTTTTTGTTATGTACTATGTATTCCACAAATGTAATGTAATGTCAATGTACGTCAAGCTTCGGGACTCTACACACCATCTCAGCATCCACTGACTCTACTGATTGCTCGGCTAACAAGGAGAGGAGGGGTACCTCTCGCATGCTTCACTTCTGGCCACTCCCCTCACCGGAAAAAGTAACATGTCGACCACTGATGTCTGAGAAAACAACCCTTCCTCGGAAGTTTTTGATGATGGCACACACAAAGAACAGCCAGTCGATGCCTAGGATGACATCGTATGGTTGTATCTATAGCAGTAGTAGATCTCTTACAGACTGATGTGGCCCTATCATCAGCCTTCATCATCTACAAACATATAACACGTCAGTCTGACCTCTGACTGGTGTGCTCAGCACCAGGGGAACTGAATGTCTCTCGACATCCCGACATAGAGCACGTTCTAGACCGGGTGAAACAAAGGAGTGTGAAGCACCGATATCGAACAAGGCGTAAGAAAAGGTACTGAACAAACTGATCATACCTTGAACAACCTCCAGTCCCACTGGAACTGCTTCCTCCATGCCATGAAACTGTCCATGCCCAACTCCTCTGCCCCTCTTTTGTCGACCGCCTCACCAACCACGCACTGGTCGAGGTCCCTAAGGGGAACCCAGAGGTCGTACTCCCCTACAATTTCTTCCCTTGGGGGAGAGGGAGCTTGATGCCCTTGCTACTGCTACTGAAAGGGACAAGATGGAAGCTTCCATTGGGGCGGGTGTTGGGGCTGTCCACCTCTACCATACTGAACTCGGTCAGGGCACTGATTCTGGAGATGTCCATGGCTCCCACAGATGAAGCACCTCGGTCCTAGGCCAGATGGGAAGGGGCGAGGACCAGTGGACAGAAACTGGAACTATTGCAGCCTGCTCCCTGGTGGTCGGAACCTAGAGGGTCTCGATGCCTGAGGTCTGGTGATGACGACCTTTCCCTATGATGGGCCTAGCTGAATCCCCTCTAGTGACACACTGCCTAGTGTGTGCATCCTCTACACCACTTCTACCTTCTTCTGGACCTCCATGTATGTCAACAATGTGAAGGGGGTAAAGGCGTAATGGAGGGAGGGTCAGAGCGCCTCCTCTAAACGTCTCGCCAGAGACTCCTCATCTTGAAAGATGTCCGGAGCAAAGAGGAGGAGGTCCGTGAACTTGATCCCCAGCTCCCTTACCAACATACTACGCTTCTGGAGGGAGAGTAGCTCGTGCCTCTTCTATTCATTCATCGTAGAAGAGAGGAATTCTACCCAGAACTCCTTCTCGAAATCATCCCATGACACCTCAGTATCTCCCCTCTCCCCCAGGTAGAGAATCAACCACTAACGCATTGCTCCCTACATCTGGCTAACGGCCAAGGGAACCCAGTACTCGGTCGTAGCTCGGATATGGCCGAAGGCTATCACCAAGTCCTCTATCCATCCCTCCATCTTCATGTCAGAGGTGCTACCCTCATACTTCTGGATGGTCTATCGCTGGAAGGCTCGATGCATCTTCTGCCACCAGTTGTCCTCCTCCTCTCAATCATCCCTCTGCTGATCGGCCATGTCAACCTCCTGCACCTCGATCTCCCGTACAACATGTGGTCATCTTCCGGGTGCCATAGCTAAAGGTTAATCAAGGAATGCCTATGCCCAAGTAGTTCATAATATTGATCTTACATTTTATTTGACTTATTTAATTTTTCAATCCCCAAAACACCCAGAAACATGAGAACACAAGTCGTTATGATGAATGTACCTTTCCTAGGGTCTCTACCCTGAAATCAGTGTACCCTCACTTGGTCGTTCGTTAGGTCCAGAGTCCTTGTATCAGATCATGGGGGGCCCAAAAATCCCATGTCATAGCCGGTCGTCCCTGGCCTAATTCATGCACCAAGGTCACCAAACAATGTTTCCCTACCATCTCAAGCAATCTTCACTATTCCTAACTCTAGACTCCATCCTATCTCTCAACCTGCACCTTTGATACCATTCTGTCACGACCTGCCTTCACCAAAAGGAGGGAAGGGTCAGAACCTTGCCAAGAGAATCATTTTTTAATTTGATGTAGAGATAATGACCCATGAAACATGCTTTTAATAGGTCCTGGAGTGGTGACCAGCGCCAAGGGTATAGAGTCTCACACAAAAATGGAAGGCATTACCCATTTTCTATTAATAAGATCAGGAGATAAGATAGTAAATCCCACAACACCAAAACCGAAAGTGTAAGTACCGATGAATGTAAAGGTAAATCCAAAAGTAAACCATTCCCATATGCATGTCAAAAATTATGGGATACAAGACACAAAACTCAAAAGGTACCATGAAAAGGAATATGACAACAGAAATTGCCCCATGGTTCGAGCTATTACGGTCCCGCACGATCCCTAATGTCCTCCTGGAAACCTAAAAACAGTTTTATATACGTAGGGTTAGCGTAGAAGTAGACTAAGTAGGGAAAACCAAAGACTCTCGTGCACAAGTGACGGGACATTCTAATTACCCGTGGAAAAAGAAATAACCAAACACCCATCATGGAAAAGCTATCTACCCTACCTCACTAAGGCACGCTCCCTATATAACAACAAGTCATGATTCATATAGTAATAGCACATTGATATTTGGGAACCCCACACCGCTTTCCCACTAGTTATTGAAGACATCCTACCCATCAAACCAATCCTGCCATTATCACCATAGCCCCACTTCCACACCCGCCCGAACACACCTGGGCGACAACCACACATCCCGCCCGCAAACACCTGGGCCACAACTGGTATCCTGCCCATAGACACCTGGGTCACAACAACCTCACATAACCATTCCTGCATGCACTTAGGCCAGAACAACCACTGCCACCCCCGAAGACACATGGTCCTCATCTCAAAGATACTTGGGAATCAACCTGCCTGAAAACACATGGGCCAACCACCAAAACTTCCCCGCCCGAAGATTCTTGGGCTAATAATGGACCTCAGGCCATCACAACCTGCCCAAATATACATGGGATATCCGAGAAAGGGAGCAGAAAGGAGCTAATAACCAGCCACTAATAGAAGTGTTGGAAAAACACCCTCCCCCATGAAATGGGGGTGTTTGGCACTAAGTGCTCAACTTAGGTGGGGAAAGAATAAGAAACATAAGAACTAAAAATATATGTATATGTAAAAAACACTCATCCCAACCTAGGGTTTCAAATTCCAATCCACGAACAAGAACATTCATCCCTATTCATAGGAAGCACACTGCTCACAGCCGAGACACAACTCATCCCCAGAACCAATAACCATTTAGGCTATTCTTGCTTCCATGTTCAAGTAATCTCATTTATATAATGTTCTTCACTACTAGGAAACTAACAACATAATCACAAACCAAGGGAAAATGTCACAGCCAACAGTAATTTAAGCATTCACACCTATTTCTCTTGAAAATTCACAACAACAAATGGATAAGTGAGATCGCTGAAAATAATGGAACCAAAGAAACCCTGACATGCAGCCCCCATGTTTCCAAAATCGAGGAGACAATGGTTTCTCACAACAGAGGATTCCACTCCAATTCATGATATAAGTATATTGATCACACAACCTCAAATTCACAACCAGCAAAAGTACAACAACAGGGTATCCCATCCCCACCTGTATCACCCCAACAATTGACCCGTGAATGAAACAACCAAACCGCTAACACCAACACAACGATTCCCCATGCAGGTAATTTAAGATTTAAATGATTTAACTCACTCCATGGTTTCAATTCCATTCTTCTTTAGCTGGGGTTATCATAGAAAAAGGTTGATCCTGGTGCATTCAATTATTTTACCGAGTATACGTAATTAAACAATTCCATGTTACGGCTATTTTAACATCCAAGAGCACCGAGTTTCAATAGTTCACATATAAGGACCACCAACGACCTTGATTTCTAGTAATCATAGGCACATATAGTTCACAAAACATAACAACATAAAGAGTACTGCAGAACATAAATCACACCCCCGCCCCCTTTATTCTTTACATTCCATTCGTTATCTTCATTTAGGTTTGGTTTCATCAGTTTCAACAAAGGAAAAAGCATGCCCACCCCGCATGATACACAGAAATGAGAGACAAAGAAAAAAATCCCTACCTGATTGATCAAGGATCGACGTTTTTCCCCATGTTCCAAGAACAAGGGATACACGATTTGCAGGGTAGGGACATCTGGAACTCCATGGATGAGCAAATGAATTTATCCTAGGCGCACCACAAGTCTCGGAAAGGAGGGACTTCAAGCGAACTAGGGAGAAGAGAGAAGTCGTCCATAAAGGAATAAGGGGAGAGAAGAACTTCTTCCGCGATATATAGATAAAATATCATTGTTACGGTATAAGAAATTTGAACACCTAGGAAGTTGGATCATGGTTTTCCATGTTGTTGGGTGGTCACACATGACTGGATTATTTTTTATTATTAGGGAGTTTTCTTTAATTTTTTTTATATTAATTCTGGGCTTTAAAGTGGCCTTGAAATGCTTCAAAAATTTAAAAATCCCTAAAAGTGGGGTTACAGGGGAGGCTGCAGAAGAAAATCCCACCAAGGCTGGATGACACCGATCAGTCGCGGCGATCGGTCCCACCGATCGGTCTCACCCATCGGTCGCGCCTATCGTTCTTGACGATCAGTCATGCCGATCGGTCCGACCGATCGGTCTCACCGATTGGTCGCACCGAAATTTGGAAAAGGGAGGGGTCATGATGGTCTGGGCCATTACACATATACCTATACTATCCTAGAAGGATGGTCTATATACTCTGTCTACATTTCAGAATGAGGATCATAACCTTAATATGTTAAATACCAGTTTTCTTGTAAATTTTCAAGACATGTTATCAAAAAAATGATTCCATCAGCTAATAAAAAAATATTATGACCAATACCATGATTATCCTCATAATTGTAGTGTTGAGATGGATTATAGGTACTATACTCTAAAAAACCACTATGGTGAACCTCCCCATGAAAATCTGTACAATAGACAATGAAATCTCCAAATTTCCTAGAAACAATCATATATTGAGGTGTGCAAAAAATAGAATCATTTGTATAGAGGTGTGATCGAAACATCAGGTTCAACCACTTATATTTCCACATCAAATTACACTAGCACTACAATATAGTCAATAGGGGACCCTAGGAAGCGCCTTCTATATTATGATTGAGGGGAGGTGTTTGTATAGGATGAAGAGGAATAAAAAATTGGCACATGGAATGAGATAGAAGAAAAAACATCCCTATCATGATTTTACCCATTACCATATCTTACTGTGAGATCACAGATGAGCTAGAAATAGTGTTCATGCCGTATCTATTCAAAAAAAATTTTGAATCACATTATAATTTGAATGATCCATATCTTCACTATCTAAAATACGGGTATAACAATAATAAAATCAATACAAAAAAAATCTATATATTGATACATTTTCCAGGGAACATAACCTTGTGAAATATCAAAACAAGAGCATGTAATGTTTTTGTATCTGCATCATGACAACTCTCCAAAATTGATTTCTATAGAATTTCCAGACATTCATATATTAGGATGGATGAATTGTGGAGAATTATACACCACTATGTTTCCAAAATTTCAAAATCGCCCATGAATGATCTCCCACAAGGTATACACTTCAAATAATTCAGTGGATTGGGGTAATCACTATTAGAAAAATACCCTATATCAAAGGTTTTACACTGTGGGTATAGCCCCTAAAACTGTGCGATATGCTATACCCATGGTTTAATAAACCATGTTAGTGGGGAATTTTAGTATAGTATTGTTCTATACACACTATTTTAAAAATTCACTACCCATGATTATAAAAATTCCAATAGTTCTACGTGAAATATATCACAATGACAATAACCCTATAACCAAAGTTTTAGAAACTTGTGTATAGGTTTTAAAAAAACACCATTCCTCCATATTAGATCTCCAGACCACCTCTTCCCAGTAGAAATTCCTAAAAATTACACCACAAACTATTATTTGCATATAAATATATATTTACTTATATATATAATTTTATAAACTATGGATATAGGTGGAAAGTAAGAGGAAAAGGTTTTCCCATGGAACTAATTCTTTTCCTGTGATTTTTACCTTGTTGTTTAGTGGGAATTCTATACCCATGGTTATCAATATCAATGGGTATAGGTTAAACCAATACCAATGGGTTTTGAGAACGGTGGGTATTATTATTGAAGAGAAACAAATAAACAAAGTTTTGGAAAAATAGTGGGTACATTTTTGACCTCTACCCAACATTATTTTTACTACTATTGTTACAGGTCTCGATTTGAACCCCATACCCATAGGTTTTCAATATATATGGGTATAGTTTGTAATTTTCAACCTATACACATGGTTTAAAAAATCAACAATATAGGTTCTATACCATTGTATATACCCATGGCCATTTGAAAACTGTTAGTATATTGTAAATTTCTAGAACTAAATGCCCAGGATAATTGTTCACTACAATTGAATACAACCACATGAACTATGCTAAAAGATCATGAATATAGGGATAGGTTGCCCTTAATATAATTGATCTAGACCCCAAAATGAATCATGAATGAATTTCAATCTCATAATCAGAATTTATGTTCAATTCAGTAACTTCATGTAGAAGATGACCCTCGTCATGGCATTCCATTATACCGTAATCCTACATGAGTAAAACGGTGCCACATCAAATGGACCACAGTAGTAGGTTTCATAATCGTCATTCAGGAGAAAACCCAACCCATAGTGTTGTGGGAATGTCTACTAACACCTCCACCCCTTATATCATCAATTCCCTAGAGGATTCATAACATGTCATATGAAGTTGAAAACGAAATACGGCCCACTAGGATGGAACAACTTATATCTCGATCACCATCATCAGGTTTTCAACCCCTTAGAGTGTATAGTTGAATGAACAGTGATTCTAGATCAACCCCATCCCACTGGGATGGGGGAGTTTAAATATCAATCACCATCACTAGGTTCATCATCCCTGTAGTGGGTAATAAGAAAATTAATGGTGATTTAAGATCAACTCAATCATGCTGGGATAGAAGAATTTATATTTCTTTGTTCATCCATGGAACCATCAAATTCCATACTAGAATCACTGGATCCAAAATAACGGGATCACTCAATATCAGTTATGGGCCAAAATAAATCCCCTCACATGTGTATAGGGGAATATAACCCAATATCATCCCAATAGTGGAATCAGTTTTATTGAGGATGGAAGGTAAATATCAAGGTTCTCTGTCTTATAGGTTCATCCCACTTCATGTCAAACAATTTCGATTAGGGG
Source organism: Viscum album (assembly GCA_963277665.1). Classification (NCBI taxonomy): domain Eukaryota; kingdom Viridiplantae; phylum Streptophyta; class Magnoliopsida; order Santalales; family Viscaceae; genus Viscum; species Viscum album. Next base: position 938,902,010 of record OY728163.1, on the reverse strand, counting down.
CATGTTTGAAATGAAAGATAGGAATCATGAACATGATCATGACTAAAAATCCATGATAGGAAGAGCATACAAATAAGTTGGTCTGACCTCACTACGTTTTCATGACACCAATACCAAAGTTACAAGGGGATTATAAAATGATTCAGATAAAGATCACGTGGAATCATCCCATTCCATTGAATGTAACAAATCAAACACCGTTTCCTAATACACATCTATATATTTATTTCACATTAATTTTGATATATATTGTTGATCATGATTAAAATGTAGAGAGACACAACATGGAATACCAACCCTGGGAGAAGGGTGATCTTGATTCACCAACTGAGGCTGAACTAACCAAAATAAGAGGAGGATCAGAAAACGACACATCTTGATACTGAGTTTACACCAATATAGCGGATCATTGGAAAATAATAATGGATGTTTGTAGATATATACCAATCACCACACTAAAGATTCAATGTTCCTTTCATTGAAGTACATTTTTCACTATATAAGAATAAAATAAAACTTCTTAGACAACTCAATGAGGAGCTACTCAAGTGAAAAATTCATATTGGGTACCTTATTTAAGTTGAGGTAAATATTCACCCTCTCATTAATCTAGAAAAATCAAAACCCCAAGAAAGAGTGGAATCTATACGTCAGACTGACTCTCAATCTTGGTTACCAGTATACATAAATGAGTATTTTGAAATTGATAATGGATTCCAACTATTTGCAGAGACATCCTCTCACTCACCAAGATGTTCATTAAGTTTGAGGATGAATTGATTTTCATTGGGAGATGAAGATCATTCCACCTCACCAACCACCACATTCTCATTGTTGTTAATATGAGGCTTAGACAACAGTACCCCCAGAGATTATTAATGTGATTGAGTCCAAGGAAAATTTGATAGATTACACAGAAGGGTGACACACCCTTATATGGATTTATAAGAATTCATATCCTATGTGCGTGGATGAAACATTACCCACACACAATTTTATAAATCCTAACTTCTTAGTCTTGTACAATGAAAGATACCCTAACAAAATCCCACACACATCATATCCCAAGGTTGTTTGATGATGGGCCCACAAGGTCAATGGGAGGAAAAAAATTGAGACATTTTGTATAGAATCTGATAGGGAAAGATTAGTTTTGGTACACCGAGCAGCTATCAAGATCATTCATAAGATGGTATGACCTTACTCATTAATTCATTTATATGTTTATCTCTATTTTGAAGAAAATAAAAATTATAGAACTGATAAAATACAAACAAAATGAACTCAAAACGGTGTATGGAATCATATCTAGATAGAGATGTTTAACATATTCACTCCGGATCCCTCTCTCGTAGGATAAATTTCAACAACATTGAGCTAAAAATATCTTGGATGATATGTACATTCCCTTGATCCCAAATAAGTATCCCATCATGTTCTATGATTACCCAAAAATGGAATAATAGTTAGAAGGGACCATTCAATCGACCCGATAAAAATTTCAAGCCATACCCTCATCATAGGGATAAATTCTTGGAAAACTAGAAGTTGATGTTGTCAATGTGAATCTTGGAGTAGTGCCCATCAAAGCACCTATGAAGGTTTTGAACCACCCATCACCTCCTATCATGTGGAAACAACCACAAGATCACACTCATGTAGAAGAATAATGAAATATGTGTCTCCTAGTATTTTATGAATGGATTTATAAATAATAATCCTTCTAAAATGATCAAGTAGCAAATTATTTATTGGAATACATGGACAATAACCAAGTTAATAAACAAAAAACTAGGAATCCATATGAGGTCAAACTCATCGGCTATATTGACAAGTATAGTTTCCATAGAATGTTTGGTTATGAAATAATGGATTCTTTCTACATACAATAAATCCTTCTAGGAATGGTAAATTTTGAATAGGGAGTGTTAGATAACACCTTAGTATAGATAGCATGCATAAATGTTTCCCAGTCAGAAGAAGATGATGATTGGTAGGATGTTGTTTCCTGGTGGGGGAATAATTTCTACAACTGAATGACACAAATGATAATCCATTGAGCACATTCCAATATGAGGGCATAAAAACAAAGACCTAAAATATATCTTCCACCTTGGGAGGAAACATCATATATTCCTCTCGATGGAAGAAAAGACCATCAGAAGCAGGATGGTATATAAGAGTAATTGTATTTTTCTCCACAATAAGCTCTGACTATTTAAGATTTCTTCCCTGAAACATATTAAGGATGGAATCCACCCCCCAAACAGAACCCTCACTAGACGAAGAGTGCATATTTGGTTCTGTAAATGTGAAAAACATAAGAGAAACATTATCTGATGATTAATATGCCTTATAATATGACTTCTCCACACCAAAATGTAGAACGTGAGTCTTCATGTATAGGAATTAGGGATACAGGTAACTAAAAGGTATGTTTGGATCCACTATTTTGGTCATGTACCCCTTGAGGTTACAAATGTACTGAATATCCAATAGAAGGAACTCAAGAAATCTCATAAATGTCATTGAAGTATCTATTAACCCTCCAGCGGTCATCCACACCTAGTTGACTCACATGTCCTTTAAGTGGGGAAATAGTTATCAAATCAGTCTAGTAATAGGCTTATACTAGAATGGCCAGCACCACATGAAGAAGATTATGTCATGACCTTTATATAATTACTAGGCCCATTTACCATAGATTCCTCCATTCCTAAAAAACAGTTCATGGAGAAAACACATCCCGGGGTGCCCCGACCTCTGGAATAAAGTCATGAAATTCTTATTTATATGCTGGTTGTCTCATCCATGATATCAATTATTGTTTCATTTTATAATTCCAAATATCTTTGTGAGTGACTTATTAAATTCCTCTAAAGCACATAGTAATTTTAGGTAGAATTATATGCATCTGAGGTATATCAAATGGAGACCACGGTATTATAATACCATGTCCCCATATCATGAAAAGAGTTTGATCATGAATATTTCACCTTGGGACACATCATTGCTCTAAATTTATTTGTAATACTAGGAAATGTTGAAATCTGAAGGGCTCTAATTGAAAATTTATATGGGATCAGACTCATTTTTATTCTTACCCACCAATGATTGGAATATGGTGAAATGGATATTTATCTAATAAATCTAACTTTTAATGTGTATAATAATCATGAGAAATGTAGACTTTTGGAATGTAAAACTCAATGATTAGTTTGGGGAGCTCACATTTGATGTTATGTTTATAGTTATCTTGAATGACCCCATATATAATCTCTTTCGTGGATTTACATGGTTTTATAGCCTTATCATGGTAACTTCACCATTTCATCAATACCTGAAAAAACTCATCGCAGGAATAGTCAGCATAAATCTTGGTTATAATGCCCCATTTGAGACTTGTGAGGCAACATATGATGAGACATATTTTTACAAAAGGCGAGAAAAACAACCAACACTAGAAAATTATATACAAGTTGAATCACCTAATAGATTAGGGACCAACCTGGAAAATCCTTATAGTATTATCAATAATGAATATATTCCCTTAAAAAATTACTAGAGGTTATAGACCTAGTCCCAGATGCTGAAGCTCCTCCTATCCCTAGTGACAATGTAAAAAAAACCGTCTTCAACATCTCCCTGTAATGACCCAGGAAGTAGGGGATGATAATGTCTCTTCTTATGGTCTCCCTCACATTTATGTTGATAGAGATACATTTTATTAAAAACCTCTCCAATGAATGAATCTAAGGACTCAAAGGTAGAAGAATACGAGGATGGCCTACTGAACTATCCTCTTGTAATCTTGGAAGGCTTCTCCACCACTAATAATGATCTTCAAAAGGTAAATCTATTAATAAATGAAAACCCACAACCTACCCTAATTACCACCACTTGGACCCTTGAAGATAATGATATCTAAATCTCATTTATAATGAAAAAATGAGATGATTCCTGTTAGAAGTATACAAATATTCTTGGGATAAATACATATGTGTCTATGAAATACCTTTTCTAGCTTGATGAGCATCGACGATTCAAACATGATCCTAAGAGGATGAACACCTCTTTTTCCACCAATGTAGAGTTATATTTCAACAAATTGATCATATTATTAATTTTATGAGAAGTAAAAATACCAATATGGATTACAAAAATTTTCCCTACCATGAAAAATAATATGTATATTAGGTTTTGCATTCAGTGAACATAATTGGTGTTTCCCAGTGGGTGATTTTCTATTTCCAATCATTGAACTCTTGATCAATGGAACTATAGTCTTCCATGACCTTTCGTCATGGAAAATTATTTAGGGTACTATAAATATCATGTCTCGAGAAGATGAAGAAGCCACTGATTTAAGAGTGTCATAGAAGACATTTTTCTATCAGGTCATTCCCTTTGTCTTAAAGAATATTGGTACCACAAATCAATTCTATATGAATCACATATTTATGACATTACTAGTAAAGGTAAATGAACAATTTTCTGATAACATGGTGGTGAAATTATGATGTCTATATGATTATTTCAGGGATCATTAAATGGTCTTTGACAAGATGTGCTAATATAGTCAAAAGATCAATCCACTGAAATGCCCTTTCATGGAACTTTGGATACATTTCATAGATTTTAGGTATTCCACCACATCATAGAAGTCAAACCATAGAAGAAAATTGTTGTTTTTGAAATGTAACCATCCTAGAAAACTCAACAAAATTAGGCGGATCTATGGTCACCTCACCTACATTCGATGTTTGAATACCGTATTGGCCATAAAATCTCTCTGATTCACTAGGATAATGAAGATGTGACTTTCATATCAATAGAATGGTTACGTCATATTTTACATTACAATAATAAATATATACTAACTATACCCACTGTCTTTATGCCTTTAGTGGAAGGGATTTAACTCATCATGTATGTTTCAATTATCGAACATGCACTATGAGCCCATAGTGCGTAGAAAATTTGATGTGGGCAGCGAAAAAGTCTCTAATACCTCATCTGTATAATGATAGTTATTGTTAGCCACTAATCATATATTGAGAAGAATGGAGTTTCATTGATATTTACAAATAAAAATGTTTTGGAATTACATAAAACTCAAGGAAGTATATCTAGTCTCTAGTATTGATTTTCTCAGGTATATCCTTGATTTTCCCATGCTAGTCGGTTATCTGTCCCGATGACCACTCACTTCACACCAATAAGAAATCCATTTTGTCTCCTAGAAATCAATGAAAAGGAAATATATAACTGATTTTCTAATATAACATCCCTCATTGGAGAATGTATGGGTGGAAAATGAGCACCCATATAAGGGTGTCTTCTATTCCACTGACACTCCTTATTCATGGATGATTTATTTTGATGGAACCTAACAGTGTTCTATCTATAAAAGGATTCAAAACCAAAAGCTAAGTCAGGTTTTATTAGGGATGATATTTTCCACTCTAGAAAAAATATATTTTCCTAACATTTCACACTATATGAGGGATGCATGGACATTGAGTTTGAATACAAACACCACATCCCTATCATGAATCTATCACTATAACTATAGATTGACTAGCTATGTATTAAAGGAGATAAAAATCTATTGATAAATCATTTCATTGGAGAATATTAAATAAAATGGATGAAATAACCCATCTCACTAGATACATCATAGGAATGATGGAAGAATTTCCTTTTGATACAATGTTGAATCAAGTTTCCAATTCTAAGAATTCTCATTCCGACCATTGAATAATGTCTCATTAGTCTCAGCAAACCCTAATGAAGAGGAGGAATCTTTCGTTTAATGTATAGAAAAATTATCTCATCAACCATCATTAGTGATATGGAAGAAATCCTCCATTTCAAAACCAACAATATCATGATGAACAGATATCCCCCCTAGATAAATGTGACCAACAATTTTTATTATCAAAAAAGATTCCCGCCCAACTGAAAGAGCTTAAAGAGAAGAGGTTCAGTGTCATGTAATGAACATTACAAAGAATTATTATCAAAATGAAAAGAATCCCTATACAATAATTACATTAATGGAATAATCTTCCAAAGAATAGAATAAATAAATATTCCCACTATCAAGGAAGATGCCCAAAAAAGATTTTGTGTCGCTCATAATTCTGGGACCATGCTCTCCCACCAAATTAAGAGGCTGGGTTTTTACTAAAAAACATTATATAGTAGTATGCGGAATTCACCATGAAATGACATTCATTGTATATCCACGAAAACTACATCCCTAAACCCCCTAAATTTCTACATACAACTAAATATTCTTGGTTTTTTTTGGGAATGGATGGAGTGGGCCATATCCCCCAACAACAACTAGGTAGTACAAGTATATTCTTAATTCCATAAACATATTTTCAATATATACTACGGAAACACCCATCATGGAATTCAGGGTGAAGAATATCATAAAATTGTAAAATTACTATATCATCACCAAGTTCGGAGTCCCATGCATAATATTCAGGAATAATAGAAGTGTATTCTATTATATAAACGTGAACAAGTTGTACCACAGGTACAATATAGAGTCCATTCACACATATCACAATCATGTAGTGGAAAATGAATAGAAATAATGTCTTCAATAAGAGACTTTTATATATACTCCAGAAGATGGTGATAAAGTATATGATTTCATGACTGGAAAAGATCCCCCTTTCTTTATGGAACAAAAACAAAACAAACAACACACTCATTGGTGTACGAGACCAAGCCTGAGTTACATTTAAAAGTCTAGATGTCATTCCTTCGAAAAAAAATTTGAACAACGATCATATATAGAGAAATCAAAAATGTTACAAGATGAATTTTAGTGTCTTGACCGGAACATGTTAAATATATTTCACAAAACATGAAGTCCATCAAAATCAGATCACGTGACCCTTTAATAAAAAGGATCAACTCTATTCATTCCTCTAAGGATAACCATTGTGGATCTCATAACCAAAATAATAACATGGGATAAACCAATATAGATGTTAACCGAATTGGACGGGCCATACATCATTGCATATGGTATATCATAAAAGAACCAACTCATTGAACCCAGTAGATGTGGATTATTTCACACCACTGATAATGTTATATTTCTCAATAATTACTTTGTGTAGATATTTTCAAGAAATTATCATCCTTATAGTAAGATGCTAAATTTCACAGAAACTCAAGACATTGTATAAATATGTAAAATAGAATAGAAAATCTTGTATTGGTATTAAGACGTAAAACTACAAAACACTTTAATGTTAGTAAGAAGGACAATAAACTACACAACATCACACATGTTGGCCACATGAAATTAAATTGTATTGGATTTTCTTAGGCATCCATGTCATATAAAATTAAACTAAGAAGGTATTTATGGAATACATGATAGAAAAAATTATTAATAACGTCCTCAACACTTGAAATTAAACAACACAGAGCCAAATTTTTTTTATCTTTATTCATGTTGGGTGGCCTACATACTTACCAAAAGATGTTAAACTACATTGATGATGTCTCATCCACAAAATTATGAATTGAATCTGTTCTTATAGAATAATGTGTCACGACCTGTCCTCGGGGCCCGTGCCGTGACTACCCCAAGCCCGCCTTCCATAGGTCAGGGGTTGGCGACTAGCACCAAAGGCGTAAATCACGATAACTAGGAAGGCATTTCCTTTATAAAGTAAAAAAAAACACCACATAGTACAAGCGGAAGTAAAACACTAATTACAAGGGAACTGCTGAAAAGTAAATGGGACAGAATACAAACCCAAAAGGAAGTACAACTACAACTGAACAAGTACAACAGAAAAGACAACAGCTGGAAGGACGGAAGCAGCTCCTGGGTCATCTTCCTCAGATCCTACCTGAAGGGTAGGTACAGATGACGCAGCTCCTGGATCGTCCACCACGGATCCTACCTGAAGGGTAGGTACAGATAGCCTCCACAACGCCCTCGCCCGTCAACCTCCTCCGAGTGTCGTCTCGCCATGAAGTCCACCTCCGGATATTGACTCGTCGTGTAGTCCACCTCCGGGTACTGGCTCGTCGTGTAGTCTACCTCTGGGTACCGTCCAGTCCTCAAACACTCAGCCTCCGTCGGCACTTCCGTCGTCTGCAACCAACACAATGAGGTGCGGGCATAACCCGTGCAGGGGTGAGTATAACGATAATTAGTAGGGACCCTGAGACCCTAAAGGTCTCACTAAGACCAACAAGGATAACCACAAAGAAGATCTCAATAGATAACCTCTACTTAGATATATGCCCATACATATATCTAAGTTATTAAGTAACCCATCTCAATCATGAGGAAACACAAGGGTTATGAAACTAATAGATAACCACTACCCAGGTATATGCCCATACATATACCTAAGATATCATGTAACCCATCTCAATCATGAGGAAACACAAGGGTCAGAGTCTTAGCTCAAACCAGGATTTTAATTATCGAAACTGTAACTGCTGAAGAGCCCCGTCTCTGGAGTGTACAGTGGTCCTGTCACGACTCCGAAGTACTGGTCACTAACCTAAGACTGCTGAGGTACTCCTCCTGTCGAATACTGTGGGCCTTCTACTACAACCAAGGGCTTCCCACCAAGGGTCTGCCGCTACAACCAAGCGCTCCCCCTCATAGCCTCAAGAGGTACACCTTCTGTTGAGTACCGTGGGTCTGCCGCTACAACCAAGCGCTCATCCACCGTGGGTCTGCCACTACAACCAAGCGCTCCCCCTCATAGCCTCCAGATGTACTCATTCAGTTGTGTACCGCAGGTCTGCCGCTACAACTAAGCACTCTTCCACCGTGGGTCTGCCGCTACAACCAAGCGCTCCAAACTGGGCTATCCGAAAGACACCGAATCGATCGGTCAAGCAGTCGTCAGGTCTCAGCCGGCTACACGGTCTCCGTACTCCACACACTCGTCTACAGGAGGGTACGCTCTAAGAGCTTGTGGTATATACCACAAGTATCACAATTTCCCACGAAGAAGTGTCTCAAAGGACCGCCTCGTCACAAGGGTCTCAACACAACAGACAACGTGTCAATCGGACGCCCGGTCTGTGAGTTATTATCCTTTTCGTCCCGGGGCCGGGTTGGTCTCGTGTACGAACCAACCCAGACGTATCTCAACTGTACCCCAACTCTCATAGGGTAAACTTAAAGGGACTGTTTCTCAACATGATCACTAACGCCGCAGACGGTTCGTCAAACAGACATCTGGTCTGAAAGATATCAGCTTTTCCGTTCAAGGGGCCCGGTTGGATTTCAGGTACAATCCAACCCGGAGACTATCCAACAACAACCAAAACTCGGTCTATGTATTCCAAAAGTTCTGTCTCCTCAAGAGGAAATCAATGAAACCGACGGCGCGTCAATCGGACGCCCGGTCTGTGAGTTATTGTCTTTTTCGTTCCAGGGGCCTGGTTGGATTTCGTGAGCAAACCAACCCAACCACACTCTGACGGCATCCACACCTCACGCGGAGTAAGACAAAAGATCCATCTCACTTAGACTAATCCATCAAGGTCAATGGCACATCAATCGGACGTCCGGAGCTCAAGATATGAGCGTTTCCGCTCCGAGGGCCCGGTTGGTTTCATATCCGAACCAACCCGGCCGAACCCAAAGTGTTCCGAAACTTTGAGTGCAATATACCGAAATGACTATCTCGATCCAAGGATTGCATCGCTGCTAACGGCGCATCGTTCGGAGGCCCGTAGCTCATGATATGGGCAAGAGACCGAAAACGGTCCGCAGACGAGGGGTCTGGGACCGGACCGACCCGGGTCCGGGTCGGACCCGGTTGGGCGCGAGCAGACTGGTGGGTCGGCTCGGCCCGGCTCGGCTCGGCCGAGCTGCCGAGAAAGTGGAGTCCGAGGGTGGGGGAGCGCTGCCTCCCGCGTGTGAACAACCCCCCCCCCCCCCCCCCCCCCCCCCCCGTGGGGGCCGCCCTTGGTCAGCGGACACAGCATTGCCGTGTCCCGTGTGAGCCGGACCCGCGCGGCCGCGGGTCCGCTGGTGCCGCCGCCGCCACGGCTTCAGCCGGTGAGGCTCTGTCCGGCGGCGCGCCGGGGCACCGGCGCCTCCGGCCGCCGGTGCCGTCGTGCCGGCGCCCCGTGCCGCCGGTGGTTTCTGCGGGCCACCAGAGTTGCTCCGGTGGTCCGATTCCACTCCCGTCTGCGCCGTGGCTCCTCCCGGGTCTCGTTCTTCACTAAGGAATCAATGAATCACCCCTGTGGCATGCTTTGTCATCACCCGCCAATCAGCGCATCAACGAAGAACTGCGGAGGGTTGTCGGGCCGTGTTTGTTTGGCCCAAACCCTCCGCATTAGGTGTTAACAATCGGGAAGAAAATAAATCACACATGGAAAACAAAACAATATACAATTTTAATAAATTAAAATTGATCTTGATTCAGGTTCCTTGTTTTTAGGAGGAAACAACAACGAAAATAAATTCATTTCACAAACAAAAACCCTACCTTAACTTCGTCGTCGGACGTGAGATCGACCGTCGCGGAAGAAAGGGTCGCCGCGTCGCGGAAGGGCGTTGCAATCGTGCGGTACTCGACGTCACGTCGACTAACTTGTCGTTGTCGATCGAAGGTTGTTGCGGGGTTGGATCATCGTGGAAGAAGCGTCATGGAGGGAGAATCACCAAAAAAGCGTCGTCGATGTCGCAGTACACGGCGTCCCGTCGTCGATCTCCGAGGGTTTGGCGTTCCTCATCGGAGGTCGGAGCGTTCTTCGCATTCTTCGCGTTTTTCGCGTTCATCGTCGAAGAAGAACGCTTTCCTCCCAAATTCACTCCACGCCACAAGTCCAACTAAATAAATTAAGTTCAACCCTTATTTTGTTATTGACCTATGCTTTTGAAATTAAAAAGATAAGAAACGAACAATTTATTCGTTGAATTAATTGTAACGATTTAACTGCCCAATTAATTGGGGCGTTTCTTAACCAGAAAAACGCATGGTTGACATTCATTAATGAGGAGGTTTTTGCGGGTGTGTTACTTAGCGAGAAAGAAATGGTGGGGCTCATGCAGGCCCCACATCACAAATATCCTACAAGAGGGTTGGATATTTTGAATTCCACTCTATCCGCTTCAACTCAGCTTAAGAAGCATAAAGTGGCTTTAAGCGGCATTATGTGAAATAAAATAAAGTTTTTCATACCACACTATTTTATTTCTTAACATAAACCCCAAATTAAAAAACCACACCCGAGGAAACGCAACTCCAGAAGAGGCATTTATAAGAAAATACTGGTGCTTCGATTCCATCGTTGCCCTCAGATTTTGATTCCGAGCACCAGTTCAAAAGTTAGAAAAACCCGCTCATTCGTTCACTGAACGTACCCGAGCCAAACTTCGGAAAATGATTCCGGGCACACCGGGCCTTGGAATCAGGTGCCGTCAGAAACCGTGTTCTTGTAAAATTCAATATAAAATTAAGAAAAAAAAATTCCTTGAAATTTATGGGTCTTTACATCACTCCCACCTCAAGGATTTACGTCCTCGTAATGATTTAACACAAACTAGGGTTACAAAAGCGGTACTTAGCGTGCATCTGAGCCTTCCGCTCCCATGTGCTCACCTGGAGGTTCCCATACTGCCAAAGAATGTGAACCCAAGGAATCGATCGTCCTCGTAGGATCCACTCCTGTTGATCCTCGATCTACACTGGAACCTCCGTAGAAGATACCCCATCGCCATCATCTATCTCCTCAAGGTCGATGATATGTGAAGGGTCGAGCATGTATATCCTCAGCTGAGATACGTGGAAGACATCGTGCACTAGGTGCAACTAAGGTGTATGGGTGAGGCGGTAAACCACCTCGCCTACCCTGCTGGGGATCTAGAAAGGTCCATTGAACCTCAGAAATATCTCGCCGCCTCAGCTACATCTCCGTAAACCTCGTCGAGGTGAGACCCGTATAAGGACGTGATCGTCATCCATGAACTCTATAGGTCTCCAATTACTGTTAAAACTCAAAACGACTGCTTCCACGAGGGTAAGGTTGAACGACTCAAGAGTGATCGGTCGCACCCTCCTGTGTATGATTTTATCATGTGCTTCCTGGGGGTTCCTTTTCGCCGATCAAGGAAAACCCATCCCGACGTCGTAGTTAAACCACAACCTTTTTTCCAAATACCGTCAATTTGAGTATGAACGGTGTTTACCCAGTCCATACTCAAACCAACATCGTAAGGCCTCGATGCTGACATAAAGAGATTCCAACCGAAACTCTCGCCTCGAGTGTCTGACCACACCATCGGCGTAAGTGTGATTATCGAGTCTTCTCCCAAGGTATCTCCAAACGTGAGGGTCATGTCTACGGCTTACCAGAAACTCTAGGTCTGGGACAAGATTTTTGAAAGCGAGGAATGATTCATATCGACGTCTGTTACTATAGCAGCTAGTAGTGTACACAGACTGTCCCTTGAATCATTTTTAGAGCCATTGGGTCACACTCCTTGACCGCATGCATCCTCTCTCTTCCTCAGACCTCCAGCTCCATGAGCATGGCAGGGATAACTAAGGCGGTTGGTTGTAGCATGTTAAGATGTACACCACCTCATGCTGCTCTCCTAGCTCTACCTCCACATCTTCCACTTCGCAGACTCATTTCCCATTTAGGATTCCTCTTATGGAAACTTTTAACATGCTCGAGTCTCTAAGACTGGTACCGATTTCCTGTTTCTTACTGCACTGTGTAGTCTTCATCTTCTCCTGGATGATCTGCACCTTCCTTGCATACGATCGGGAAGAGCTACGAAAATTTCGCCTTTGCCAAATAGATAAACTCGGTCTCATCCCCCCTGGATAAACCACACCCATTGCCTAATACAATCAATCCTTACATGAAGGATGTATTCATGACATGGATGACGTCGTAAGGCCTCGATGTAACTACTAAGAGATCCAACTGTCACTCTCAAAAGTGAGGGTCAAGTCAACAGTCTTAAGCAGGACCACTCAGTATCAACCAAACAAAAAGGACAGGAAAGAAAACATCACAAAGATAAGTGTCTTTTTTTTTATTATTATAGCTCATAGTAAAAAGACACGAATACAACCGCAGCATGGAACTAGAAGTACAAGGGACGTATCCACTAGTTCCGCTCCTGTCCACTTACTCCCAATGCTCTACTGCTTTTTCCAGTGCTCGGTTGTTGCTCAAGAACTCGTCGCTGCTTCTGCCTCGGTGGCTCCTCCAACGCATGTGGATCGACTGTGCGAGGAGTCGGACAGTCACGTGCCAGGTGACCCTTTCCGCCGCATTCATAACACTTCCTGCTCCTTGTATGGCTGTATATGGCCCCCTTGGACCTCTGCATCATCTTTCTACTTCCCACATATGACTCAGCTACTGATCGAAAACCCTGCGGAAATGGAAGAAGCTCATGTACACGCTCGGGGTGTAGAGCTACTGGCACAAACTCCACCCTGAAGAAGGTCTCGAAGTCATTCCATGTGAAGGCCATCCCATTGCAAAACTGGAACAAGTGGCTCCACCACCTGGATGATAATGCTTGAGGAAGGCTGTCAACAAAGATCACCATGAAGTCTGCCGGCTTCCCCACTAGACCATAGCCTCCATCCAATCCTCAGCTGCCTATGGGTCCGTCTCTCCCCGGAAACTGAGTGGTCTCTGGCACTGGAACTCGTGCAGCGCGCTCTAGTGGCGTGCATCGCCTACTGCTGGGGCTGGTGGCATCAGTGGCCCAACGTATGGTAGTACTGTTGGTTCCTCCCCTTGTGCCTCAATTGCAAGAGGTCCCTGTACCGAAGCCTCGTCGCTCGACAGGCTGTCAGTACGCACATCCATCTAGGAACTAGATGGTCGTCCGAAAAAAGGAATCCTGAAAGAAACAATGTGACACGATCAAACGATTATACCTGGTGAGCTGACCTGGTTTGAGCTGACATTTAAAAAAACTTCTGGAAACACACACGCAATCAGTGTTTTCGTGCACAAAGTCGGAAATCAGTTGTCAGGGTCCTGGTGTATGGATACGTCGGCCGCCCGCACCAACACTGAACTCCCTGAACTCAAAACCACACTCGGTACTCTTAACACTATCGCTTCTCAGAAAGAAAAAATCAGAGATATAAGTTCTGTGGTAGAACCGACTCCTCTGATACCAATTTGTCATGACCCGTCCTTGGGGCCCATGCCGTGACTACCCCAAGCCCGCCTTCAATAGGCCAGGGGCTGGAGACAAGCACCAAAGGCGTAAATCCTGAAAACTGGGAAGGAATTTCCTTTATAAAGTAAACAAAACACAACAGAGTATAACGAGAAGTAAAACACTAAGTACATGGGAAGTGCTGAAAAGTAAATGGGCCAGAATACAAACCCAAAAGGATGTACAACTACAACTGAACAAGTACAACAGAAAATACAACAGCTGGAAGGACGGAAGCGGCTCCTGGGTCGTCCTCCTCGGATCCTACCTGAAGGGTAGGTACAGATGAAACAGCTCCTCGATCATCCACCACAGATCCTACCTGAAGGGTAGGTACAAATAGCCCCCACAACGCTCTCGCCCGTCAACCTCCTTCGAGTTTCGTCTCTCCATGAAGTCCACCTCCGGATACTGACTCGTCGTTTAGTCCACCTCCGGGTACTGGCTCGTCATGTTGTCTACCTCCGGGTACCATCCAGTCCTCGAACACTGGGCCTCTGTTAGCACTGTCGTCGTCTGCAACCAACACAACGAGGTGCAGGCATAGCCCATGCAGGAGTGAGTATAATGATACTCAGTAGGGACCCCGTGACCCTCAAGGTCTTACTAATACCAACAATGATAACCACAAATAAGATATCAGTAGATAACCTCTACTTAGGTATATGCCCATACATATACCTAAGTTATTAAGTAACCCATCTCAATCATGAGGAAACACAAGGGTTATGAAACCAATGGATAAACACTACCCAGGTATATGCCCATACATATACCTAAGTTAGCAAGTAACTCATCTCAATCATGAGGAAACACAAGGGTCATAGACTCAGCTCAAAACATGATTTTCATTATCGAAACCGTAACTACTGAAGTGCCCCGTCTCTGGAGTGTACAGTGGTCCTGTCATGACTCCGAAGTACTGCTCACTAACCTAAGACTGCTGAGGTACTCCTCCTGTCGAGTACTATGGGCCTGCTGCTACAACCAAGCGCTTCCCACCATGGGTCTGCCACTACAACCAAGTGCTCCCCCTCATAGCTTCAAGAGGTACACCTTCTGTTGAGTACCGCTGGTCTGCCGCTACAACCAAGCGCTCATCCGCTGAGTGTCTACCGCTACAACCATGCAATCCCCCTCGTAGCCTCCAGAGGTACTCCTTCAGTTGAGTACCGTGGCTCTAATGCTACAACCAAGCACTAATCCGCCGTGGGTCTGCCACTACAACCAAGCGCTCCCCACTGGGCTATCCGAAACACACCGAATCGATCGGTCAAGCAGTCGTCAGGTCTCAGCTGGCTACACGGTCTCCGTACACTGCATGCTCATCTCCAGTAGGGTCCGCTCCACGAGCTACTGGTCGATGCACCAGGTATCACAAATTTACACAAAGAAGTGTCTCAAAGGATCGCCTCGTCACATGGGTCTCAACACAACAGACAGCGCGTGAATCAGACGCCCTGTCTGTGTGTTATTAGCCTTTTCTTCCCAGGGGCTCGGTTGGTCTCGTGTATGAACCAACCCGACAGTATCTCAACTGTTCCCCAACTCTCATGGGGTAAACATAAAGGGACTTTTTCTCAACGTGATCACTAACGCCGCAGACGGTTGGTCAAACAAACATATGGTCTGAAAGATATCAGCTTTTCCGTTCCAGGGGCCCGGTTGGATTTTGGGTACAATCCAACCCGGCCACTATCCAACAGAAACCAAAACTCGGGCAAAGTATGCCAAAAGTTCTGTTTCATCTAGAGGAAATCAACGAGACAGACGGCGCGTCAATCAGACGCCCGATCTGTGAGTTATTGACTTTTTCGTTCCAGGGGCCCGATTGGATTTCATGAGCTAACCAACCAGACCGCACTCCGACGGCATCCAAACATCACGCGGAGTAAGCCAAATGATCTGTCTCACTTAGAGGAATCCATCAAGGTCGACGGCATGTCAATCGGACGTCCGGAGCTCAAGATATGAGCGTTTTCACTCCGAGGGCCCGGTTGCTTTCGTATCCGAACCAACCCGGCCGAACTCAACGCTTTCTGAAACTTTGTGTGCGATTTACGGAAACGACCGTCTCGATCCAAGGATCGCATATCCCCTGACGGCGTGTCATTCGGAGGCCCGTAGCTCATGATATGGGAAAAAGACCGAAAATAGTCCGCAGACGGGGGGTCTGGGCCTGGACCCACCCAGCCCGACCCCCCATGTGTCGGCCCGAACCGGGTCGACCCAACCTGGCCAGGGCACGACCCGACCGGCGGGTCGGCTCGGCCCGGCTCGGCTCGGCCGAGTGGCCGAGCGAGCGGAGTCCGGAGGAGGGGGCCCGCTTCCCCCGCGTGTGAACACTGCGCCCCCCCCCCCCCCACCCGGGGGGGGCCGCCCTTGGTCAGCGGACACGGCATTGCCGCGTCCCGTGTGCGCCGGACCCGCGCGGCCGCGGGTCCGCTGGGGCCGCCGCCGTCGCGGCTGAAGCCGCGACGGCTCTGTCCGGCGGCACGCTGGGGCGCCGGCGACCCACACCGCCGGTGGTTTCCACGGGCCACCAGAGTTGCTCCGGTGGTCCGATTCCACTCCCGTCTGCACCGTAGCTCCTCCCGGGTCCCGTTCTTCACTGAGGAATCAACGAATCACCCCTGCGGCCTTCTTTGTTGCCACCCGCCAATCCGCGCATCAACGAAGAACTACTGAGGGTTTTCGTGCCATGTTTGTTTGTCCCGCACCCTCCGTGTTAGGTGTTAACAATTGGGAAGAAAATAATCCACACATGGAAAACAAAACAATATACCATTTTAATAAATTAAAATTTCTCTTGATTCAAGTTCCTTGTTTTTAGGAGGAAACAACCACGAAAATAAATTCATATTACAAACAAAACCCCTACCTTAACTTCGTCGTCGGACGCGAGATTGACCGTCGCAGAAGAAAGGGTTGCCGCATTGCGGAAGGGCATCGATGTCGTGCGGTACTCGGCGTCACGTCGACGAACATGTCATTTTCGATCGAAGGTTTTTGTGGGGTTGGATCATCGTGGAAGAAGCGTCACAGAGGGAGAATCGCGGAAGAAGCGTCGTTGACGTCGTGGTACACGACGTCGCATCGTCGATCTCCGAGGGTTTGGCGTTCCTCGTCAGAGGTCAGAGCGTTCTTCACGTTCTTCGCGTTCTTCGTCGAAGAAGAATGCTTTCCTCCCAAATTCTCACCACGCAACAAGTACAACTATATAAAATATGTTCAACCCTTATTTTATTTTTGACCTAAGATTTTGAAATTCAAAAGATAAGAAACGAACAATTAAATTGTTGAATTAATTGTAACAATTTAACTGCCCAATTAATTGGGGCATTTCTTAACCAGAAAAACGCATTATTGACTTTCATTAATGAGGAGGTTTTCACAAGTGCGTTACTTAGTGGGAAATAAATGGTAGGGCTCGTGCGGGCCCCACCACACAAATATCCTATAAGAGGGTAGGATATTTTGATTTACACTCTATCCGCTTCAACTCAGCTTAAGCAGCATAAAGTGGCTTTAAGCGGCTTTAAGTGAAATAAAATAATGTTTGTCGTACCACACTATTTTATTTCTTAATGTAAATCCCAAAATTAAAAAACCACACCCGAGCAAACGCAACTATAGAAAAGCCGTTTCTAAGCAAATACCAGCGCTACGATTCCATCGGTTCTCTCAGAATTTGATTCCGAGCACCGGTTAAAAAGTTAGAAATACCCGCTCATTCGTTCACTATACCTACCCGAGCCAAACTTCGGAAAATGACTCCGGGCACACCGGGCCTCGGAATCAGGTGCCGCCAGAAACTGCGTTCCTGTAAAATTCCAAAAAAAATTAAGAAAAAAAATTCCTTGAAATTTATGGGTCTTTACATAATGTATGAAAATATTCTCATCTAAATGAGGTATATAGGGACACTTAAACCATATGTCTTGGTCAAAATACTATGTGACATGAAATTCTCTTCCCCATCCTTATTATCCTATCCATAGTGAGAGTAAACTCTTCCATTTATTTATTCTCACAACAAGAATATATCATGTAATATTAATAATTTCAATTAAGGAATCCCCGAATAAACAAGGTATAACATTTCCCCACATTCTCATCATACTATATAATTCATGACCATAAAAGGTGAACCATGAATCCTTCTTGCATGAGAGTAAATTTCATGGACAATGTCCCTTTCATGAAATAATATTACACATTTCTGTGGACCTCATTCGAGAGTACCACTGTAGTTTGAAGCATTGTCCCACAACACCTCCATTCTAGAACTATGTGTGATGTAATTATAGAAATTACAACATATATAGAGACGTTTGTATAACTGACCCATTTCCCATTCATAATAAATTAGAATAAAATATCCACATCTCTATGTATAGGTTAGAATATCACATGATTTTCCTTCTTCAAGAACTACACGTGGCTTCATTTCTATTATTGATGGATACATAGTGATGCCAAGATTTCTATATTTAATCCAAATGAAATACCCCATTTTAAATCATAATCACCATGTCCTTACTATATTATACTAAAATTTAATATTCCTCAAGAAATATCTGGGGCTGGATTCCAATCATCATATGAGTTTAATTAATGCATTGATCTCAAGTACCATGACCACCAGTAATAATCAACAGAAACAATTCTCACCTATGTTTATGGGTAAGACATGTGTTGATAGAATCTCATTTAATAACAACATTTAGATTGATTTCCATTATATAAATATCCATAGTGAATCCTATTTCATAAATCCTATTCTCTAATATGAAAAAAATTAAAATTTTACCCCAACTACATTGTGGATGAGCCATATAGGACCAATTTTCCAATGTATCAGTAAGAACTATGTGCGGATTTCATGTGAATTTAAATTATCATTAAAAATATTTCCCATCAGTTCCAATGATTTTACAACATGGCATTAAAAATACATGGAAAACGTCATGTTTACATGACATTATAACTGAAAAAATATTCCCATAAAGAATTTAGTTAAAAAAAATGAAGAAACTTTCTTTAATGCATGATGTTAAACTGGATGTAAGACAGTACATCCCCTATAAATAAAATTGAAATGAAAATTCCATCACCTACTATCATTCCTTATAAAAGGACCCCAAGTCCCTTACCATGGTCATATAGAGTATAGGGTGCATCCTCCATATTTTATGCACCTCGATTTATATACCTCACATTATGTCTTGAGAGAGTTGTGTTTTCAAAAACATTTGAGGGACCTTGGAAAGGAAAAGGGATCACTCTGATTGACCACATTATTGTTTCATAAGGCCTCATAAATACCAACCAATTAAATCATGGCTCTGTAAGGAGTCTATTCTAATCATCGGGAGCTAGACATCACTATAGTAGAACTCAGAACCTAAGGGTTTCCTAGTCTATCCCTAGTATGATTTTCCCATATCATTTACCATGACTTCACATCCTCAATACATGATTTATAATACTTTCATCTCTCTCTAAAAATAATATTTGGGTAATATTGACCCTGGGTAACCTAATTATTCTCTTTTGAAACATCACCCATATTAGGTCCATGTGGGTCATGATCTTACACTTCCTGCACATTGGTCAAAAGTATACAACATTAAAAAATAGATTATAATGGTTTCAATCATAAGAACCTAATCTTCTTACAAAATATAAACAAGACTTTTCAGGTTAAAACCCTACAAATAGTGGATTGGGTAAAAGCACATCTATGCTCACGAAACTATTTATCTTTTGAGTTTATGAAATAAAATTACTCTGCAAATATGTACAGAATAATTTATAAAATACCTACATTATAGACCTTGTAACAAAAAATCTACATAGAGAAGATCCCATGGTGTAAGAAAAATCAATATTAACAAATTTTCACATCTTCATACAATTAGAATTTGTTATATAGGAAGAAACACCACGTTTGGGGTGTTTTATCAATTATTTAGTGTTACACATTTCATGATCCACCTACATGGATTTGTAGTTGGAGGTAAATGAAACTACACATAGAATACACGAAGAAGTACATTCTATTCTAAACAAACTGTCAAATATGAGGGAGGCCATTTTAAATTAAAATAGTAATCATCTTGAACACATGGATGAACAAAGGATTCCATATTCACAGATGAATGACTTGGATCCACTGTTTCCCATCCAATGTTAACTCAGATGTTCCTAGACAATGATTTATTATCCCCAAAATGAGACAATACAATCTAATTAGGCATCTGAAATGTTATATCATTGTGTTTTATACCCTTTCTCAAGGAATGAATGAAACACTCCACTCCTAAACATTTTTATGGAAAATAAATAATTATTTGAAACCTCAATGTGCAGGTATATAGTTTCACATGTTAGGGGATAAATTTACAAATGAAACAAGAGTGCTTCTTTGATAGATTTTCTTTCATACCCAGCATCACAAGATTGAAATTTTTGCCTTCTCAAATGTTCCATGGAAGATGGAGAAGGGTTTTGATTCCTCTATTGGACCATGCTATTGATTAATAATGAAATTAGACCTACCACCCAAAAAAATACCCTCTTTATAGGAATGTATATCCAATCCTCATGAGCATTGGTGACACCAAAAAAACTCAAAACCACAAGGAATCATGTGTCATCTATAATATCTATGAACCCTTATATTATACATCATTTCATGCTCTTGGGAACTTTTTTTACATCATCGAAATTCCTAATATCGTGGTGGGCCTAGATTCCCTTTTATTTCTCCCTAAACCATTATTACCCCCATATATATTCCATGACCCTTGGAATAGTGTTTAGACTACTCTATTTGACAATAACAGAAAGGAAAAACGGTGTTTTCTGACCAGCCATAAGAATCTCCTCACAGGAAAGGATCTCTAATCATTAGTATCCTTCATAACCCCATGGATGATATCATCATCTTATTATGTTCTAGTTTATTCAAAAAAAATTCCTCTATAATCCATTATCATTGATCATGTTTAATAATTAATACCTTAAAACTCTAGGAATCTGAATATTTAAGCTAAAAGACCCTAAACTTCAAAAACATAGTGTTTGGGATTAATGAAATTAAAATATAATGATAGAAGGTACAATCTAAAAGACTATAAACAACAATAATATTGATTTCATGAAAAAAAAACCTAAAAACTATATGAAATCAACAATAGAGTATACAAATAATAGATAGAATGCTTTTGAGGACCACCATATTGCCGAAAAAAATAATTTTATCCTCGCTAAGTCCATTAAATTCAGCCAATGGTCGAACACTATCTCTCTAATACCTATATTATACTCAAAATATCCTCATGTGAATATTGTAGTTTTAAGATAGCTAGAGAAGATATATCATTAAATAATATCATGTTTTTTGGAATTAATGATAATTTCTTGTAGAGAATCAGTTATAATTTAAACATTAAAATGTAGTCATTCAGTTTTAATTTGTTTTATATCAAATATGGGAACCAATGATGATCCATTAGAAATAAATTAAAATCTAACCACTCATGGTCAGGAGTCTCCGCATTTTAATTACTCAAATCCCTCAATTGAGATAAATGTTGATAAATTATCTCTTGGTTCCTAATATCAATGATATACATGTGTTTAAATATTTAGAAAAGGGATTCACATTTACCTTATAATCAGATTAATTTCATTATGAATTAATACAATTATCTATGTTAGAATTTGTTTTCACTTGTTTTTTATCATCAAAATCTTTTATATTGATGGGAACATGTTGGGAAAATCATTTTAAGGATAAATGAGGTTTGGAGTCATCTTCACCTAGTGATCAGAATACATCATTCCTCAATAAAAGATAAACCAACACCTGCTGGAGAAAAACAAACTACCATGAGAGTTTGTATCGATGAAAAAAATGATTTAAGGAGACCTTAGATGCATGGATGTCTAGTTTTCATTCATGCAGACTTCAAAATATAATATAATTCATCTTATTCTATGAGATATCCCCTGAATAAAGATACAACATGCAAGTTAACTTTCCCACTACGAAAAATTGGGATATTACTGAGGTCCTCCATTAAGGGAAAACATCATAACCTTCACCTTTATTTCCCGAAAAATAAATTTTCTGATTTTCCAGGTGCTATATTTCTCCTCTTGATACGAATACATCGGGCTTTATACTTCTTAATTTGAAGTGAAGTAGATAATAGATAAATAATTTAGTTATGGGGTATATTGCAATGGAATGAAAGTGTTCAGTGAGGAGGATCATTTTAGCCAAAGAATATGAATGTCATGGGATCATAAATGACCACCAGGTAGAAAAAATATAACATAAATATAGTTTTTTTTTGGAATTAGAGTGAAACAAATACTCTACAACCATCGTGTTCTATGGAATAATTTTGTGTCAGATTGGAACACTTGAAGAAAACAACATATTAGAAGATGTTATATATTGAATGAATAGATCCCCTAATGAAGGATGTATAATTATAAAACAGGATAAAATGGAGGTTCTAAAATAACCCTAAAAATAGTATGAAAATATGTTAATTTTGATCTATAGAGCATCTAATATGATATTAAATAGGCAGTAAATCATTAAACAAGATATTTTTAGGTATAAAATGAGTCTATAAGGTTGGTTACCATGTATTATCCACGTCAAGATTTTTTGAATGATGTGATAAACCCCAAAACATGGTTAAAACTACATAAGAATAATGATTCACATTTACTAAATGATCCCAGACTCATCATTTGAATAGTTTTAAAACATATAGAGTTTTGGTTCGATGAATGAATATCTTGGCATAGTTGAATGCTAAGATCAAAAACGTAGTAATACATCATGATGAATAGAAAATATGAGATAATTATAAACCCCACCATTCTCAGATGTGAATATGATGTATGATGCTTCATCTATAAATGTTGAAGGATGATCAAAATTTGAAGTCGCCTTCCATTTTAAAAGAAAATAACTTTTTTTCTCCTAAAACCAAGCACGGGGAGCCCAAATACAGCTTACAAAAATGAGAATATGTGAGAAATAATTCACATAATCTTTATCTTGAAGAGGATAGACCACCCAATAATGATATTATGTCAAGATAAGATGCATCTGGTGTATATACTCTATCAAGTTACTAAGGAACCAAAAATATGGCACAACCCTGACTCTTCCCAGAATTTGATTCAATAATAGCGTACTAAATTATGTGATGAATTATGGTGTTTAGAATACATATAGCCATTTTAAACTCATAAAAATATATTTTATACACCTTGAAATATAAGAACAAATAACATTCTAAACTCGATTTTCTATGCTGACCAAATAGATGTCCACACCGCGCGAACGAAATATTCTTATGTTAATGAGAAGATCATTATCGTTCTTAATATATCCATGTGAAGAAGATAAATATTCCATACATGTTTTTTGAGGTATTAGGTTATGTTACATTCATGAAATATCTTGAAACACAATCCATAGCGAGATGTACCATTAGAATAATGATGCATCATATCTTGGTAGCATGAATTTCCCTAACAACGCATGCATGTCATAACGAGATCCAGAGTTTGAAAAGAAACTCCCCTAAAAACACAAATATATGTAGAACATACTTCCATGATGATTTCCACACACTATAGTGTTATAAGAAAATATATTGATTGTTTCCCTGAAAACAAACTTATAGGAGAGGTCTGAAAATCCATGTAAAATATAGAGGGAAAAATCTAATAGATGGGTGCCTCTTGAGGTCGTAAATATCACCTGATGAATCACTAATAGGTCGAGTGATTTTTTTTGAAAATAATAATACTACCTCTTTAGGTAATCCAAATATTGAAAAATTAGAAAATGAACTAAAAAGGTAAAATACATGAGCCTATTGTGGACATAAATATCCTATGGCATGCCCCATGTAGTACACGAGTAACCGTAATACCCTAGCGATATGTATTCCACACCACACAAGAACCACTATATAATATTAAACTCATCATGTTAAAGAAACATTGAAATGTTCCAGTGGTCCTGTTCTCCCCATTTGGGTCCAAAAAAAGGAGATATGAGTTTCCATGGTAAATTATCATGAATCACAATGAGAACATGTATTTTTAATAAAGTGCATCATCGATGGGGATAATTAGCCTCCTTGATAGCACTCAAGATAACTGATAATATTATAGACCATGTAATATAAAAACGGAAAATTATGAGCTATGAAATTTGGCATATTACAGCTTAAGAACTCATGAAACATACCCACAAAACATCAAAAAACCCCTTGAAAACCCATCAAAGTCTCCTGAAAAGACCCAAAAAAGTCACCTAAGGTCACACAAAGTCCATTCAATAGGTTCCTTGATCTAGCGATGTACATTGGACATATCATCCAGAAAAATAAAATAACATAGGCAATTTACTAATAATTAATAAAGTCCCCATTGATTTGCTACTACCCAGTAAATGGGGATTTTATGTAATGGTTTCTAGGTCACTAAAAATCCCACAACAACCCCATAGTAACCAATAACATGATCTCACATTGATGTGACACACAAAGGACCTCCACCAACTCCACACTATATTTGGGAAATATGCACCATATAATTCAGATAATAACCAAGAAGGGGCGGTATATAAATCCCCCATCACAAAATGAAAAAATATCCTTACACAGAATGAAAATACCCATAACCACTCAGTTGTGCACCCATGAATTAGAGAACATTTCTTAGAATGAATGTCCTCACAACCTTAATGTTTTCCCTCAAGTATGATCTAGTGAGAAACTGGAGAGATCCTAAAGAATGAATCAGACCATCTCATGATTACTCATAGATCACGTGAAGGACTTCTAGTGGGTATCATGATGAAGACACCACATACATGTTAAAACATGTAATGATTAAATATATATAATAATTAACTAATCCAATTATTTTTCAATAAATTTATGGAACAAATACTAAATATTGGGAAACATATATGAATAACATATTAACTAATCCTAATGTGTCCCACATGATCAAAACAGGTCATGCGATTGCACTAAGACCTGACTCCCATTAACCCAAACACTACATTGTTATACAATTTGGATCATGTGAATTCTTATGGGAATATCTTATCATGTCACCTGGCACCCGCTAAAACGCCACCCAGGACTCACAATACCTTTTTATTTTTCCATCCTGACCTCACAATGTCTTATATATATGTCTCTCAGATCATAAAGTGGTACCCGTACATATCAAATGAGTTTCCTCATATCACATCTATTTGTCAGCTGTATCTTGAGAAACCCATCATAAATTTCATGTAAAATTTATGATGATATCTAGAAATGTGATCTAGGATGTTAAACACCCTTCAAGTCATGTCACATTAAGTCTCATGACTTCCTCCAAATATGACGTCCCTCATTCACAATGATAATAGGGAATTTGAGATTGATCGTGTGACATCCTCTAAGAATGTCATCTTAAATAATAAGATTAATTCAAGGATATTTAGTCCAAGTATTATGATTTATTTTTTTTCAAGGAATCGTTGGTCAGGTAAAACCATTAGATATGTCATATAGGTTAGGTGACATATGTTGTAAATTTAAATTGGGTCACGTGTTTGTATTTGGATATGTCAGGTAGGAATCCTCTAACATGTGAAATAGAAAACCAAGACATGTTAAGGACATAATCAACACATGTCAGGTAGATAAGAAGGCTAGCTCAAACCATCATGGTAGGATATTATAAATCTGTCCATCCTCTATAAGGTAGACATCATTGTAGAGGCCCTTCCTAATCAATCTGTGATGCCTCTAATTCTTGTAATAACTTGGTTTGGAAGGGAAGATTCTAAGGTTCTATATCTATATTAAATATCTGCATGGCTCTCTTAGTGCATAAGTATCATATCAATATGTAGTTAGACTATTTATTCACTATCTCTATTTCTCAAACCAAACAAATCTCACATGGTCTTCGAGGGTTTTGATGATCATATCATACCTACCATTATCCACTCTCAAAAGAAGAAAAACCCTGGTGTGTAATCCCTAATCAGTGGAATAATATGATATGTCCAACATATAATGTAAACCCTAATGTGTAAGACCTATTGTATTGGACATAAATATATCCAATTCAAGTAATAACTAGGATATGTAGTATTATTTTTTAAGACCCAATCTCTTGTTGGAATCCAGTTTAGAATATGTCCACACACGGCTTCAATGTTTTAACAATTGAGACCCAATCATTTCCAATATATTATCATTCAAACACATTCATCAATGAATTGTGAAACTAATTTAACAACATGAACTATGATTATTATAATAAACATGTTATGTAGTACAACTTTATAATGCTCTAGATCATGTAGTGATACACTTCATTGTAATTCGCCCAATGTATCTGGCATTTCAACTATTGGACACCAATCATTACCATTAGATTACTATTCAACCTCATTCATTAGCTGGCTGATAAATCAAGTGATCTGCATCCACTATGATTCATAATATTACAAGAATATATAGGAACACATCCTAATGATTGTGCTACATAATAACTATCCCAAGGTTTTTCTCCTTATGTATGTCCCACCTCAATATGCATTGAGACCGATTAATTATTATCCCATGATTCCCACAATGAGAATATATCAAGTGGTATTAGGGAGTTATAATGGTCATATAATTTTTAAATTGAATCTGTACAAGCTATGTAAACCTCTTCATGCAAGATTCAATTAGTATCATTATACGATTACCTCTATATTATATAATATTCCTTGGGGTTAGTCCCAAGGGTGTGAATTGAATACGATAACTATGATTCCTTCTGTAATTGTGATACATAGGATGTCTTCTTGATACTTGATATTCAAAACCAAGTGCCTAAGTTCCCACACATATTTAATTTATATGTGACTTTAAACTAAATAGTCTTTAATGAACAATGTATGTTTTGATTAGTCCAATAAAGAAGATAAATAGTATGCCTCATAATGGATTTATCCCCTCCTCGTAATACTAACATCCTTATTTCTTGGATGAAAATTGTGAAGTTCCTAGTTATGAAGCTTCAACATATTAGAAGAATCTAATTAATAAGAAATTGATAAAGAACCACATATACATATATATGAATTCTCTATCAAAACCCCATTATTATTCACATAAAATGGGATATCCAATAATAATTCTATTAGGTTAATCTATTCTGTGTCAAATTTAAATATATATATTCGAATGTATATTTAATATATAATAGGGTTTCTTAGTAGAAAATAACTCCACCCAAAAAGCTTTGAGGCGTCCAACCATCCATCATCTGGACCAATGTGAGGTCCTAAGAATTATTGGGTCTCTATCCCTAACAAAGCTCTTGTATCTGGAATGAAGGTCTTTATCCAGTTATGGAAATGAGACCAATTTAGAGTTTCCATTAACAATTAAAATGGTGACCGAACATCAATTATTATAGAAAAAATTTAACCCATCATAATAAATAATCATGATGAATTGAATTCAGCTATGTCATCTCATTTACATTCGAAACAGGCCCACATTACATTTTTTCACCTAGTTTTCTATACACTGAGTTTTATAACATTTCATGCGTCTTTATCTAAATATAATTTATATTTTATTAAATATGTATTTATTATTTATGAAATTAACTCATATAACATATCAATTGGGTTTAGGTTATCAGTCATGAAACATGTATTATTCCAATTCAAAAACATAAGTGATCCTTTTGCTATCGAATATAAGATATTAATATACACTAGATTAATTTACACCTCACATAACATGTTAAAATAGGATATATGACAATTATGTAAATGAAAAAAAATCAATATTTTTCATTTCTATGGGGTATGAGGGTAATTATGTTTCCAATATACATCTTCTATATAATTACATTAATATTTTTAAAATATTGAGAATAATTTATCTATAAATATAACTAGAAACCTTGTGACTATTGCGACCATGTTGGATAGATTAGGATGTATGATGAGTCTAATTTTTCCTAGTATTGAATATTTTTTTCGAAATGGATATATCAATTCACTTTGTAGAAACATTGGAAAGTATGATGATACTTTGATAATAAAAATTTTAAATTTAACCTAAAATGTTCAGTTAAATTTTTATACAAACATTATTAAAGAATGTAAGAAAAAAAAAAATTTCCGATTGATTTATGGTTTGATTTGGAAGAATGATGATTTTAGTTGACTTGGAAATTACAATACATTTCATTTAAAATCTGATGATGCTAAAGGTGATCGATCAATGAATATATTTCATGAGTTATAATATTTCTAATGATATAATCTAGTTATCAAATAATCTAGATGATAGAAAAAAACTTTTTGCTAACCACATAAAATGTATACAAAGTGGAGAATGAAAATCAGCAAAGGGGGGATCCCACCTAGTATCATTATCTAGACTATGAAGCACGGTAAGAGGACCACATATGTAAAATGGTTCACATGTGGGCTACAGTTTAAAGATGTTTTGAATTTTGTGGTTAATGATATATTATTTAGAATGGAGGCAGTGATTAGTTCATAAATGGAAGTGGCTTCTATGAAAGAAGGAAGTTGGTACATGTACCATGAAGGGAAAAACAATTTATGAGACATGTGTAGTATGCGATAAAGATTGTACCGCATAAAAACATTAGTGGAATTGGATTAGAGATTTTTTATAGTTATTTTCATATATATAAACCCAAAATCATATAATTATGAAGAATAAAATTTCATTAGAAAACATATTCACTCTGAGGAAGCGTTTGGTTGAGTCTCAGGAGTTCATCAAGTTGGATTCCATGAAGGAAATAGTTCATATGGAAGAGATTCAACGTAAGAGGATGTACATCATGGGGGATGATTTACATGAATGATGTAGTCCATAGAAGGTGTTTTGTGAATTGGTTTTTGGGGCCTGATATTCTGCAATGAGAAAGGTCCTGTGAGGTATTGGTGGACTATGAAGGAGAGGTCTTCCACATAGCAGTGGTGGTCTATAGAGAATTAGCTGTACAAAACACATTAGTAGTACGTGAGTAATTTTCGATCCTCATAACAGACGTAGATTATGGGGGAAGTGGTGGTCCCTAAAGAACTTGTGTTACACTGTGAAAATAAGTTTACATAAGATATAGGTAGTCCATGAATGATTCATGATAATTCATGAAGAACTAAAGGAATATCCTACAATTTTCTAGGTAGAAAATTGAAGAATTGGTTTGAAATATCAAATTTTTGAAAGATAATCATTATGTTATGAAACATTATATTTAATCATTTTACACTAGAATAATCACGTACACTATTTTATTATTTTCAATGTTCTACACGATTATAATGGCATATCCTATTTATTGTATTCTACAAAAAGTATTATTTTTAGTGGATTTTGTGCTATTGGATTTATTACAAACCATACCAATTATATAGATAATCATGATGGGTATAAAACCAAATAATTTATTTTTTCCTATGAATGTCTGTTATAACAATTTTCAATAGGAACAGAAATTGTTAACATAATGTAAATATTATTTCATTATTAAGGAATCATAAAAAAGAATTTATCACCGATTCACCCAATCCCCCTCGCAATGATACTAGAATCATGACTGATAAAATTTATTTAGTATAGAAGGAATAATTCCCTTTATTTATTCATTGATTATGTTGTGAATAGATATTGTGATGGAGAATTTTAAATTCATCAATAGTAAGAGATTTCTAATACATTATGGAAATACTTATCATATATGGAAATATAGAATTATGTATTATCTTATGTCTCTTGTATATGATGTTGTTGAAGATATAATATATTGATTTACTCTTATTAATTATATGTTTCCTCTTAAAAAATCAATAAGAAGAATATTGAGATTTTTTTACGAGGTAAAAATGATTTACTCTTATCACATTCTAAATGATATTTTTTAAGAG
The DNA here is from genome assembly GCA_963277665.1 of Viscum album. Classification (NCBI taxonomy): domain Eukaryota; kingdom Viridiplantae; phylum Streptophyta; class Magnoliopsida; order Santalales; family Viscaceae; genus Viscum; species Viscum album. The sequence continues at coordinate 938,871,750 of OY728163.1, read as the reverse complement.
AAAAATTTGTTGGTACCACTGAAGTCATCTTGGATAACCTGGAAAACATCGATGAGGTAAATATAAAAGTGAAGATTGGAAAACTAAAAATATGGTGTATATTGTAAGAATATTTAAAAATTCACGAGTTTGAATCTGTAAGGGACTTCATTTCTAGGGTAACTATTATTAATAAAACAATCATATGTCTTGGTGAAAATTTGGTGGATTATATAGTTCTTAATAACAACTTATGAATTTTAACAAATATGTTTGGTGATAAAGTTTCCTGGTTTAAATAAAGGGACCATAAAACATTTTCTCTAGATGATTTCTATAAGAGTCACATTAATTATGAAATGTATGAAATGTGAATTGAGAATATTATGTAGTTATAAATAAGAATTGATAGATAAATATCCTTCAATGCCACCAAGAAAAAAATTTAATAACAATCTTGGGGAATCTGATGTTAATGAGTGAAACTATGAAAATGAGGTATGTATAAATATTTATTATATTTTATCCTTGTTTTATAAAAAATATTGAAGTTGAAAATGTAAATAAAAAATGAAACATTAGTTGAATTGTTTTGAATTTGGAGTTGTGAGGAACTTATGTCAAATTTCACCTAGGAAAGAAAGATGAAGATAGGGACAGAGGAGAAATAAGACCAATAATGTCATGGAGGAAATATGGAGATAAAGATAAATATTTTTCTAGATGTAAGGGAAAAATGATATCCAATTTTTTTTTTTCATCTAAAGATGAAGTAAAATAATATAATGTAGCTGATTCCAAAAATACATTTTTCAGAACGATAGATATAATAATTTTATTGAAACACAAAATAACGGAGATTTTGTAAGAAAATATTATGAATAAGAAGAAACTAAACTTGAATATCATCTAAAATAAGATTTGAATGAATTTTGGATAATGATTAGAAGGCATGGAAAGGAACACAAATAAGATTATAAATGAAAATAATTCATCAAACAATCACGATGTTATTCTGGATGAGAATGTAAAGATGGTATAATGGATTAATGATCTGGTGAATTATCTTGGTAATAAAAAGAATCTAAATGTTCATCTAGATGTAAATATTAATGTAGAAAGAAGACAAGTTTGAACTTATCCAACAAAAAAGTCTTGAGCATAACGAATGAATTTGCGCTTCAAAAATTCTACCAATGATGTTGGTGAATGTTATGGTAAGAATGCACCTAATAATTATAAAAAAATATACCATAAATGGTTGAGAATATATATGTAATTGGTTCTGAGAAGATTAATGCTGGGATAGTTATGTGTGTGGTCAAAGTCAAGAATGCTGAAAAATTAGAAGTATATAAAAATATATAGTCCATAAAAATTTCTGTTACTTCTAGTTGTGATAATTCTAGAATGAAATATAAGATGAATAATAAAGTGAAATTTTAAAATGGTATGGATGATAATTAAAAAAAATATATTAAAAACGTTGCTGGTAATATTACTCAAACACTTTTTAATCTGATTATTTTAGAGGCCAATACTCTTTGTGTAGATGTTGCTGATGTTGTGGTGGATTGAAAAATAGAAAAAATATGTGCTGGCTAAATCAAAAACATTAAAAAATCCAATAAGATATGAATGTAATGTTTTTATGGGGATTCAGTCCTCTCAATAGAATAAATATGATAAGTATATTTCAAAGAAATCTGAGAAGGTTAGTGTGAATTTTTAGATTAATTTTCAGCCATATTTAACTATTTATGAAATATTCGAACAACATGGACATCATGGTAAGGGTTGTATTTTCTTATTTCTTGCTCAAAAAATATTCATAATAATTTTCATAAGATGGATGCGATGAAATAAAATGAAGGAGAAAAATCACTTGTTGTTGAAACCGTATTGAAATTTAAAAAAGGAGAATGACTATAGATTCTTGGTAGTGGGTGTTCTTATTATATGAAATGGGACTCGACGTTGTTGGAGAATTTGATAGACTTTAAGGATGGGACAGTTAAATTTATCAATTTTTAATCAATTAGAATCAAAGGTGATAGATCGACCATCATTGGGAAAGAAAAGATATAATCTAGGAAAATGTTATTTTTTTATTGGTTGAAACAAAATCTATTAAGAGTTTAAAAACATTATGATGACAGCAACATTGTTATCTTAAGAAAAGATACAGTTTTTGATAAATTTTTTGATAATGGAAAGATAGTTCTGTAGGCCAATATACAATGGGAAACATGTTTCAAGTTGGTGAAATAGAAAACACTTGTAACATATGTATGATGGATATAAATAAATTGTTCCATAAAATTATGGGAAACATGTGTCAATGATAAATGATAATTTTAAGAAAGTATGATAGTGTTTGAGATATTCCTAATATTTCAAGAAGAAGATACTGGTGTTGCACAAGGAATGATTAAAAATTTTGAGAATAAGAAAGTTGAAATTTTATTCAAAACGACCCCTAGAACATATTAATTATGATATATAGGGTCCAATTGGAAAAATAAAATCAAATTGGGATGAGATTTTATCATATTAATTTACTAATTTATTCTCATTACATGTGTTATAAACATTATAAATAAGTCATATGATTTGGAATTTATTAAAAGATTCCAGAGGAATGTAGAGAAATAATGTGTTTATTCCATGAAGAAGTTGAGATCTGATAATAATAGTGAGTACAAGAATGAATAGATTAAAGGATATCATGAGAATAATTGAATTCAGAATGAGGTCAATTCACTATACACACCTCAAAAATGGGGTTTTTTAAAAGAAATATTATACGTCTGGTGGAAATGTGGATAATTAATCTGCATGAAAATGATCTTTCTCATCACTATTTGTGGCAATCAATGAGTACTGCTATGAATATTCCAAACTGATGCTTCTACACGAAAAAAAATAGATATGACACAATATGAAATGGGTTATGGAAAACTCCATGTTTGAAAATCTTTAAAGTTTTTGGGATTCTTTATATAATAAGGACGAAGTGTGGTTATTTGGAATGTTTGAGCATAGAGGTGAAGATGAAATTTTTATTGGATATGTCTCAGAAGGAAGAGTTTATTGATATCTCAAAAAATAAATAGGAATAATTATTGATTACCTGTATGTTAGTTGTTTTTTAATATGTTGAGAATGAAAATAAAAATTGTACCGATGTAGAGATTTGATAAGGATGAGGAATGTTCAGTTAAAAAATTAGATAATTCTAATTACAATGTAAATCCTACTCAAGATGAATAATTATTCTTATATATATAATGTGATGAGGAGGAATATCATATAACTTATCCTGGGATGGGGATGAATGTGGAGGATTGGAAAATTATTGGTGATCAACTTTAGAAGGTTTAAACAAGAATAATTTCCAATGATATCCCACTCAATTATTTGTATTCAAATGTCATGAAAAATGATCTGAATGTATATTTTTTATCGTCTGTAGTATTATCAGGATATTAATGAAGAACATGATATGATAAAAAAATTATTCCTACGAAATCATACCGAATAAAGATAATAAAAATGATATTGGTCCAAAATTGGGTTTCCAGAAAAATTTAAAGGGAAAAGGAAAAGTGACATGGAATAAGGAAATATTAGTGTGAAAAGATTACTCAAAAATTGAAGGAGTTGATTTTAATGGGACATTTTCTCCACTTGAATGTTTAAAAATATTCAGAATATTTGTTTCTATTTCTACACAATGAGGATGAATTTTTTTTCAAATAGATGTGAAGTACACATTTTTCAAAGGGGATGTTGATGAGGAAGTGTATATTGAACAACCATGTGTCCATATAGTAGGGAAATATAAAAGTCATGTGTGATGGTTGAAGAAATCATTATATGAGATAAATCAATATTCCAGGGCATGGTACGACAAATTGGATACTTTCTTAAGGAAGACGTGTTTTAAGAAAGGAATAGTTTAAAGAAATATTTAAATCAAATTATTTCATGAGTATTCTCACATAATTACTTTTTATATTGATGACATTATCTTGGTTGTAAATGATGAAATAACTTTGGGAAGATATTCTTACAAGATGAAACTATCTTTGAGATATCCATGATGGGAGAAATGAAATAATTTCTTGGGTTCCAGATTTAACAATATAAGAAATGTATTTTTCTTTCTCTGGAAATAAATGTTCTGAAAATTATTAAAATGTTAGGAATGGAAAATTAAAAACTTCTTTCAATAAAAATTTTAGTTGATACCATGTTTAATAAATATTGTTAAGACAAATAATATTTTGAGAATGAGATTCAAAGGCTAATTGGAAAATTGTTGTATTTGACTACCTCAAACATGAAATTTTTATAATGTTACGTCATGCGTAGGATTCCTGAGTGATCCTAAATAATCACATAAAATTGATTGGAAAAATAATTCTTATATATATCAAAGGAATATGTATCATTGGAATTAGGTATTATATCTTATAAAGTATTTACATATTTTGGTATTATATTACTGATTGGGTAAAAAATGTTGATAATTAATGTTCCACATATGGTGGAATTTTCTTTCTGGGAAAAATATCATTTAGTTGAAATATAATTAAATAGAATTCACTAACTGATAGAATAGATGAAGCTTATTATTCTTCTACTACTGAATATGTCACCCAAATTATGTGGATGAAAACTCATTTTTATTACTTACTTGTTGATGTAATGTTACCCTTACGCGTGGAATGTGATAATCAATGTAATGTCAGTATTATAATGAATCTAGTGTAACATTCTCATTCAATATAATATTTTGATAAATTACCACTTCGTAAATGAATGTGTGGAGAATAATTAATTGATGTTGGAATACATTCCTACATCGGAAATATTTTCTCACATATTCACAAAAATTTTCCCAAAATGTGGTTTATAAATGATATAAAATAATTCTAGTGGAAATGTGTATAATTATATTACATTAACATGGTCTTTCTCATTATTATTTGAGTAAGTCCATGAGTACTACTATGTAAATTCATAACTGATGATTCTATTGTCCTAGTTAATTAATGCCTATATATGAAATATTTTCTCCAAAACAACCGTGTTTGAAAAATTTAAAAGTTTTTGGGAGTCCATGTTTCATAATGAAAAAAGGCCGAAATAATGGAAAGTCTTACCAGAGTGGTGCATATAGAATTATAGTGGATATGATACAGATTTAAGATTATATATATGGTTCAAAAAATAAATAGGAATAATTATTTATTCTACTAATGTAAATGTTTTTGACAATGTTGAGATAGGAAAGGAGACTTCTGCTGATATAGCATATTTGCAGGATATGTGATGTTAAGAAAACATTTTAGATAATTTTGATGACTATGGTAATCCCAATCAAGAAGAAAAATATGACTAAAATGTTTCATGTGATGAGGAGGAAAAAGAAATATCTCATTCTAGGATGAGAAATAAAGGATAGGTTCAGAACATTATTAGTGATCAAAATTAGAAGGATCGAACAAGAAGTATTTCAGAAGTTATCAACCATACGTATCTATAATTAAAAGTTGAGATGAATGATACAAATGCATATTTTTTGCATCTATAATGGGTTCAACCTATGGATGAATAACATGAAAATATTGAAAAGAATTATACTTGGTAACTCAGACCCAATGTAGATAATTTTTTTTTTCCTATAATGGGTTTTCTGAGAAATGTTAAATGAAAAAGGAAATGTGATAAGGAACAGGGAAAGATTATTTTAAAAAGTTAAATAATAAATTGAATGATTTTATTTTAATGATAGTTTTTCTCCATTGGAGGGGTTATTAATAAACAGAATATTTTTTTTCTATTATATCATAATGAGGATACTGAATTTGTCAAATGGATGTGAAAACCAATTTTTTTATGTTGATATTAAGGAGGAAGTTTGCATTGAACAACCATGTGGATTCTTTTCGGAAACATGTATGTCATGTGTGCAGGTTGAAGAAAGACTTGTGTTGGATAAAACAAGATTTTATGGAATGGAACTCTAAATTATGTTGTTTCGTAAGGAATTTTTGTTTTATGAAAGTAAGAGTAGGTATAAATGTTTACATCATAGATGATCAATTATTTCATACCATTTTAGTTTTTTATGTTGATGAAATTATATTTTCATGAAACAAATAAATATATTTTGAATAATTTCATGAAGAGATGAAAATGTTTTTTGAAATTTCCATGGTGGGAGAAATGAAATATTTTATTAGGTTACAATTTTTACAAAATAATAATCACATTTTTCATTCCCTGAAAATGTATGATATGACACTACTTAAGACGTTTTCCATGGAAAATTTTAATCATGATTCCACACCAATTTCGGTTTGAACCAAGTAGTCTATTGACTGTTATGGTAATGACGCTGACCAGAAAAGTATCCAATTCTGATTGGATGATTGTTATATTTTAATTCCTCATGACTGAACACTTTTTATGTTGTTACAATATTTGAATGATTCCTGATTTCTTCCTTAGAATCAAATATAATTTATGTAAAACTAATTCTCAAATATATCAAAAAAATAATTTTTATTGGAATCGGGTATAATAGCTCAGAATTTATTGAATTTTTTGGGTAATTATATACTATTTGGTCATGAAATATTGAGAAAGAATATCCACATATGGTGGAGGATTCATTCCGGGAAAATTTTGGATATTTGGAATACAAGTAAATTGAATTTAGTAACTCGTATATTGACTGAATTTGAGTATTCTAATGCCATTTCTACCCATTTTGTGTGTATGAAAACTTATATGGAAGAATTATTTATCAATGCATAGTTACCCTTTCTCCTAGGATGTGACAATAAATGTGTGGTCGAGCATACACGAAATATGGTGCAATATACTCAATAAAATCATTTTGAAATAAAGTACCACTTCACCTAAGTGCATGTGGAGAAGAATGATTTGAAGCCAAACAATTTTCATAAATCAGAACAAGTTTCTGATATATTCATGAAAACATTAATAAATTAATCATTTAATAAACTCAGGATGAAGTTGGGACTCCAACATATTTCTCATCAAGTTTTAGGAATATATTTATATCCTCTCTCTTATCTATTCTTTGATTAGTGTTTTCAAGGGGTTAGTTGTATCATAAATTGTGTCTTGTTGATAAATGCATAAAGGGAGAGTTTTTGGGTAATCTATGAATCCAACATGTATGTTTTTGACCTATTCTAAGAATTTTTTGCAGTGGTTTTAGGAATAAAATCTATATATTTTATGAATGATGAAAATAGTGGAGAAATGGAGAAAGATTAGGAAGAATGATACTGAATAATGATGAATATGTAAAGTAGGATATAGAAGAAATGATGAAGATATTTCATAGTCACTACTTTTGGACAATATGGTTTCGTTTTCAATAATTTTTATTTATTATAATGAGTTAGATCACATAGGATAATAATTGTTGAAAAGTAATCAAAAAATTGATTTTATAATTCTTAGTGATTTATGAATCATGGTTGAGAAAAAATTCCATAGAGGGATATTATTGACACCTTATTTGATGGACAAGGAATTATAAAGAGTTTTTTTTTGAAAATTGTAGTCTCTTGTTTTAAAAAAGAATAAATAAATTAACTTTTTAGAATAATTGGAATATATGATAACGTTTTTGTAATATGAATTTCATAAATATCATATCTTTTTAGAAAACTTCAGATTGAGGCTTTTTAATGAAATGGGGTATAAAAGATGTCTCCAATTGTTTTCAGGTTTGATTACAAAGAATGATGTTCCTTGATGAAGGAATGTTAAAATAATTTCCATTAAAAATATGATGTTGATAAAGGTGATTGGTAAAAGACCATATATCCTGAATGATATGCTCTGCGATGATGGTAGCTTTTTATTTAATAAGTTAGATGACTATGAATGATATTTTTAATACCACAAAGGGGGTACACAGATTGGTGAAGAAAAATTATAAAAGGAAGGATCCACATACTAGTGTTATGATAGCTATGAATCATAGTATGATGACCATGAAGGAGAAATGATTCATGAGAGGAATGTAGTTCATGGATGGATTGATGTTCGTAGTGAAGGATTTTTTTTCAGAAGGGATGCAGTGACTTGTTTAGTGATGGAATCAGATGTGGATTATTATGAAAAGGGGGTATGCAGACTGCAAAAACAAGTTAAAGGGAGGAGTATAGTATTTGATGAAGACTCTACTAGATTGAAACATTGAGGAATGATGACTTGAAATTCATTCATATTTCTCTTCGACTATATGTACCTATAATACCATAATTAAGAACGTTAAATTTTGATTAGAAAATAACATTTCCCGAAGAAAGATTTTAGGGGAGTCCAAAGAGATCGTGAAAGGGGATTTTGCGATTGAAATAGATAGTCAAGAAGAGATTATGAAAAGGAGGAAGTAGTTCACACGGGATAATTTCTACAAAATAAATTGACCATTGAGAGAGTATGTGGGGATAGATAGACATCAAAGGAAAGGTGTTAGTGAGGTTTTAGCATCCCACAAAGGAGATGTCATCTATGGAGTAGGGGTGCTCTGTATAGCATCGGTAGTACACAGAGAAACTGCAGTACGTAGAGAATTTTTCGTGCCCTAAGTAGATATAGTTTGTGGAAGAAGATTTATTCTTCCAAGAACTCACACCACAGAAATAAAAATAGTTTTTCAAGGATAAGGGTAGTCCATGGAGGAAGCTGGATAGTTTGTGGAGGGATGAAGAAAGATCATACATGCTTCTAGTTTAGAAAGAGTATAAATGTTTTGAAAGATATAATTTCGAAAAGATGACCACGATGAACTAAAACCTTGTATTATTGTTCATTTTGTTGTAGAAAAATCACACCCAATATTTTATTGTTTTTAATGTTCTACATGAGTGTCAGGGAATATTGTACACATTGTACTCCATAGAAATGGTTTATCTTCCAGTGGATTGTGTCGTATTGGATTGTTTTCAAACCATACCATGGACATAGTCACTCTTTTTCATTAGTGGACATTTTAAATTCTTTTTTATCATATGGATTTGTTTTTGAATTGTTCTTAGTAGGGAATGAAATATTTGATAGGAGAATATGAATATTTAATTATTATGGAATCCAAAAAAGAATAACATGTCACTAATTCACTTCTCCCACTCTAAATGATACATGAATCCTTAATGGGAAAATTAAATGATGATCTCATTCCAATTTAATTTTTTTTAATCTCATTCATCATTCAAAAAAAATCAATTGAAACTATTTATTTTCGTTGTATTGTTTCAAAAATTTATTCTAAACACCCTCTATATTTCTATCCTCTTAGAAAAATTTATTAATATTCATTCTTTAATCCTTAAAATATAATTATGTGACATCATTGACATTACCAAATTCCATATATAATCCAGATAAATTGACTAATTTGTAACATTATTTGAAAATGTTAACTTACTTAAATATTGAATCATATCATTGCCATATCATGTACTTCGATAATGAATTAGACGTAGGCATCCTTTAAAAACACAATTGTTAATGAGTATAACTCTATAAAAACTATGATTATACAATTCATTTAATTCATTTTGAATTCATTACAATGTTATTTTATATCATACATTAATAAAATTACTTATTTAATTTGAATAATCCAATACATAATTACAATAACATTCTCTAATATAATTATATTATATTAAATCATTATTACAAAATAATTAAATAAATTTTCATTATAAAATCATGATTACCAAAAAACCAATGAACATGATGAAAAAATAAGGAAAACAATTAATTCACATATATCTCGCTTCCCTCTTAATTTGATTCATCTCATCATCTTAATTATTTATTGTTCCAACTCAGTAATTAAAGAACTCTAAAAAATAATTGAACTATACAGATAAAAAATATTATTATTAATAAAATCTGAATTTCCAACCTTGAATAATTGATTGAACTATCATAACATAAAAATGTAATAGAAACATGTGATAAAATACCTGCTATGTAAAAAATATCCATCACATGTCCTAATAACCATTATTCGTACATTAATACTCTATCGTATGGATTCATAAAATGGTACAAAAATTTCTCAATAATGTAGATCCATGACGTGAAATTGAAATTTTAAGGAGAAGGATGGAACCCCAATTCATGATTATGTGACCACATAGAGATTGATACTAAAGAATAACTATGTCTATACAAAAATATCCATGGTAGATCCCCACATTGTCGAAGGGTGTTATGGATAATGGGAGATCCTAATTAAAGTATATAGACAGAAGAAATAATATTATCAATATGGGGTAAAAAATTAACATTTTAAAAAAACAAGGACATGGGCTATTTTGATTTATACCTATAAAAACGTATGAATTTTTAAAATTCCAAAATTTTATTATATTGTTGCCATTTAGATTTAAAAATGCACCTACTAAAAAACTGAATAAAGGATATAAAAGGTTAAAATTTATACTTATTATCTCCTCCATCAAATGAAATACCACTAAAATGTAGTTATATGTAAAATGAATCGTCTTAAAAAATATTGATTCAAAAAAATATACCCATATAAGACTAATGTTCCCTCAAAACCACTTTAAATAATAACAAAATGGGGGTTGAAAACAAATACAATATCTCAAATTTTACCAAAACTTGGCTCATCCCTAATAAAATGAGATAACTCAACTCCATATTTCAATATCTATAAAATATCAACATTAATATCCTAATATCCAAAACTAATAAGAACTCAAAAACGAACTATTAAGTGACTAAAAACATGATATATATTCCCTAAAATATCAGTAAAATAATTGATCAATCAAAATAAAATTTTAACAAAATTATTCTATATATAAAACATGAAAAAAATCATTATAGGCCAAGTGAAATATATAATGTTATTTAATATTCCCTATAAATTATTTCCATTCCATAAAAAATGACAACATAGAAAAAATAAAAAAAAATCTAAACTGTGTATTAATCGGAATATCACTATGTAAATATATTATATTTAATATGTTTATTTGAAAAAAATCTTCCAAAAAACCAAAAATTTTAATACCCAATATTACATGAAAACATGTATTGAAAAAAATCTAGATACTGAGACCACATCTATAACAATCACTATAAAAAACATTAAACTAGTAGAAAATTATTTTATAAATAATATTATAAATGAGTGATGAATTCATGAATACCCATTTTCAAATCATCATAAATTACTAATGGTCAATCAATGAATGTTGTGTCTTCTTCAATATCCAAAACACCCAAATCAATTATATGGGTTTCATCAGGATGATATCTTTAAATATCTGACATATTGATGATTATATGAATTAAATCTATATAGAGAGGAAGCGATAATTGATTGTTCACAATTCCAGCTTAATGAGCATCTTAAAGAGGTCCCAAAAACCTATGAGTAATCAAACATGATATCATAATTTTTCACAAACCATGATTAGAATAATTCACAACAAAACATATTCTCTAACATTATTCTCCATTGGAATCCTCTTGTGACCAACATGATAATTATAATATTTCTGAACACCATTTTTTTACTCCTAATTCACATTTAAATCCAAATTATTATACCTAAAAATTATAATATATTTAGGATAATTATTCTATTGTCATACTAATACAACAATAATTTAAAATTTTCTCATACCATGAATATAATAGTTCCATACCAATGGAAGAGTGACTTTTACTACATTATCCAAAATTCTGTGGTTACTTTATTTCATTGGAATTAGACATATGTGATCACATAACAAGGGATCAAATAGACTGGTCTTATTTAGTTAACAGAATCATTCTTAAATACCATGACAAATTTTAAATATAAAACAACAACCTTGTAATAACATTGAGAATAATATTATCCCTTGTAGTATATCTTTTCATATAAATCATAATACATTTCTTTTTTCCATACAGAATGTAATAAAAAGAAAATAGTGTTCTTAGATTCTAAGTAGGATAATTAATATGTGGAAGATATCATTGAATAAATATGGATAGAATAATAAGAATAAAATAGGTATTGATTAAATAAATACATATAAAAATCACATAAGATCCAATATTATCCATTTATAGAATAACTATTCCATTAATCCCATGGAAATCAATAAATTATTTCATAATGAGGGAATGTTTAGTTATATTCATTTTTAGATTACCGATGAGGACTAAAGTTAAGACATTATAAATAAATGGGAACGTTCTGAATTCCTAAGATTTTTTTTCTAATTGGATGAATTTATACCTTGATAGGATATGTAATTCCTAGTCCCAAAGATTACATAATAAGTCTAATTCATTCACCATATAAATGAATAATAAAACATAATGAACATACATTAATAACCAAAAACAATATGAAATTTGAATGATTATCATTAATAATATAAATACATTCCCATGTAATAATTACCATAATCCATAAAGAGAAATATGACTAATGGTATCATTCAGTTATATCATTATTGATTATAAGGATTAGTCAAAGTATGCAGACATATATTTAAATACTTTTAAAATATTTATGAAACATTTCTTGAGTAAATTATTCCTATTTATTTTGAATTAATATATTTAAAAATTAATATTATAAAAAATAACAAGAAAAATATTTTTCCATGGAATTAAACTTGGGAAATAGTAATTAATTCTAAAATTTTATGTTTATTCTTCATTAAAGTACAAATTCATTTGTGTGGTGTCTGTTAAAAAAATATATGGATAACACCATCAGAAACATCAATAAAATTATACTCATTAAGAAAATGAAAGAAAATGTTCCTTTTATAAAATTTCATAGAGTCTTATCATGTCTAAAAATTATTACAAGTAATCATCATATATTATTAAAATCATTCTTGAAATTTGTTGAATGAAAACATGGATGTGTAATAAAAATTTTCTGACTGAATAGAAAAACCAAGACCATTTTCTTTAAAAAATTTCACTTGGACTTTTGATTACATAGATAGTGGAAATAGAAAGGAATTATTGTAATTTAATAAAATAAATATGGGTGAATAAAATATATGGTGATTTAGATTGAATTATCATATAACTGCCCCCAAAAAAATCATGATTATGGATAAGATTGTGGAATAAACCATAACATATGGGCCGACATTCTTGGTATGTTATACTATTATCATGTATAATGACATTAATATTTTTATAAATCTATAAAATTTAAATATACATAAATATAATATCATATATGATCCAAATTTAAATTTCAACGCCTGTTTATGAATAATTAATTATTAAATTCATCAGTTTCGAGTGTTAACACTTTTTTCATGTATGATTCGGTTTTGATGTTAAGGTCCTTGCATATTTTTCATGGTTCAATAATATAAAAAATTTTAATCATGAATTGAATATCATATTTATTAATTATATAAATACATAAAATTATTATTGAATGATGTACATGAAAAACGAATCACATTGCTTCACAGAGGTGGTTATCCACATGTATTGATGAGTGAGGTTTTATTTTTATAAATGTGGAAGGAAAAGAAGGTAAACATTATCTTAAATTTAATATTTAATAATTATGTAATAAATATAATAAAAAAACATTATATAAATAATAATATCATTTTATTAATTTTGGTGATTAAAATAAAATACATCACATTATGAGCCCATTGAGCACAAGTATGCCCAAACAATACATTCATTTTCATCTTAATTTAGTGAGAGATGAATAAGAGATTTTAAATTTACATAAAAACAGTTCAATATATGTAAGTTATTATATAATGATGGTAAGAGTATAATTTGAGTAGGTGTGTGAAGAGTTAAAATGATAAAACTGGGTTATATGTTATATATATTCACTCAAAAAATCCTTTTATTTACACATTATCACATTGATTATTGTTATTATGTTTAATCTAAAACCTCTATGAAATTGGTTGGTATGTTAGGAAATTAATTTTATAGTTATTGGTAGTGATAAATGGATCCTTATGTGTGATTAAGAGGGGATATGAGGTTTTCCTTCATAAGCTAAGAAGGTGATGCAACATATTTTTTTAAAAAAATATTAATATATATTAGTGTCTTAATCAATAAAAAGTAATAAAAATGACTCACATTTTTATATAATAATTTTATATTTTAAATAGAACCCATATTTTAGGATTATACATTAATATGTAAAATTGTTACCATTATTTCTAAGATTAACATTCTGTAATCATATTTTATTCGTAACCATAGTAAAAAAAATTAATGTTTTCTATTCCATGTGTCTAAAAAATAAATGATCCTTTTACATATTATTAATTCTTTTGATTAAAAATATGATATAAAATTTTCAAGATTCTATATGTTGAAGGGAATGAAATTAATTTTAATATAATCAAGGAAAAATAAACAAAAACTATTTTAGAAATGTTTTTCTAATAAACATAAACATGATTTTAAATAAATATAAAATAACATGTTTATTATAATGTAAATAAACGAATTACATTATAAAATATAATATTATTATTTATAATCAAACCATAAATGAACATATCATAATTAATAATTTTTTAATAGAAAATAAAAAAATTCCAACAAAAACATTTCATTGATTATTAAAATGATAATAATATATTTATATGATCTGATTTATATTTTTACGTATATTATATTAATTATTAAATATATATTGTATATATTAAATGGTTTAATTATTATTCATGTAATTATTATATGATTATTATTTCAAAATATTGAATGTTTTTTTTAAATTGGTATTTTCTTGCATTCAACAGAAATAAACTTTTTTTGAACAGAAAAATCATAAATTAACACAAAGATAAATGTGACTGGTATAATATAAATGTAAATTTCTTTCAAAAAATTAAAATAATAATATTGGTAGAAATTAATTATAATTTCCAAAAAAAGTTAATAATTTTTTTTTTAAAGAATATATTTTTTAATTTGAAAACAACTTTACTGAAAAAAGAGGAGTTATTTATTATGAATCAATCAATATATTTTCATTATATTAAGGAATGATAAATTTTTCTCATAATTTTTTATTCTTATTCATACTATAAATTTAATGGCTTGGCTATAATGGTCATAGTTATGCTATATCATATTTCATTTAAATATTACAGTTACATGTTAAAAATTCTATAATGATTTTTTTTAAACATAATTCTTGTGGTGTCACATTCTCTCCCCCAATATAAATTACTTCACCATTGTTTTTAATCTATGAAATCTACATTTTTATAATTTAAAATAATTATTTGGAAACCAAAATTATACAATGGAATAATAAAACAATAATGGAAAAAGTGAATTATGAAATATAAAGGTCACCCAAAATAACTCATAAGAGTTTTCCTAGATAGGTATTAAATTATTTGGAAGTGTAAATATGGATTTGGGGGATAAAAAATATCATATTGGTAATAATATAGATTTATAGAGAATATTATCATGATAAATTTAATTATGAGAAACTAATAAATTAGTAAGGTATAAAGAAGAATATTAGTTCATTAGAAATGAAAAGTAAAATGATAATTTTTTATGATAATTAATCTAGTATTGAGGTATTATTTTACCATGATGATGTGGAGCATGAGAAAATATACTTTCTAGATTTATTTTAAGAATATGTGATATATTTTTACTGAATATTATTATCAGTCTCTATGTATGGTTCTAAAAATTAATCTTAAAGGGAAATTTCTATTAAATGATACATAAAACAATACTGTTAAAGGATCATAATATCCATTAAAGAAAGTCAAATTTATTTCAACTATATAATAAAATTTTAGAATATTTTAATATAACATTTAATAAAAATAATCCTTTTCTGAAGAAGTAATACAATAATTCCAATATCATCATCAATAACACTGATAGAAATACTATAATATTGTATCAATTAAATTATCATACCACTACTTCAACATATATTATTTTGTTCTTCATCAAAAAATTCCAAAATCTGTAAAATCTAATTAAACTATATAAAATAGTACGTTGTTAGTGAGAAGAATCATTATAAAATGATTTTTTCAAATAAAAATTATTTTTGAATCTTATTAGAGACCACCCATTATATTTTCATTTCAACATGATTCTGATAAGGATATATTATTGTAACATTCATTGTTATATTTAATAATGCATGACTAAATATTCATAGTAGATATAAAATGTTACACAAATCAAAAATAAAATGAATGATTAACTAACATTGATTTTATGATCGAAGTACGACATATAAAAACATAATAGATTTAAAATTTATCTGTACTAATTGTAACATCTTGGACATTATCCATTAGCCTTATATAAATAGAATTACCTCAATGCTTAGAGAATTCATTTTTTGGTTCTACATCTAATATTGGTTAAAACAATAGACATTTACTTCTTATTTTACCCCATTACACTCACATTACATATGTTTTATCCCTCTAATGATGAAGAAATGTCCCATTTCCTTTATGCATAGCCATGTTTCATTTCAAAAATATTATATTTTAATAATTCTACTAGACTATTTTAATTTTTTCTCAAATATCAGATTATATAGTAGTAAATAATTCCTAGTTTATTTTCTTTTAGATTTAATATATAATTAATGTGGAATTCATTCAGTTCCTTTGGGGTAGTTGATTTCATATAATCATCTGTTGAAACATATTTGGATAGTTACACCCTTTTGAAGAATGTATTTATCCCACCAAAGACTTGATAATTCTTAATATTTTGATTACTTATTTAGTATAGAAAAATTGATTATAATTAAATAAATTCTGATAGATATATAGTAACAAATTTCAATTACGTTTTTAAAAATATTTAGAAACTAAATTTCTAAGAAAACTTGTTTCTCATGGGGAATTAATTTTTCAAATAATATCTCATTAAATGTCTCCCATTGCATGTCTTTTATTTCCTCAGCCCCATTATATTTTTAATCACTATCCACCATTTATTTTCATATAACATTTTATAATAAAATTCTTGTATAACCTTTTACCATTCATTACAGGATAGAGGGAGAAATATCATTTCAAGAAACTCAATCCATTTTTCAGTGAAAAACATATTTTAAGATTATTTTATGGATAGAAGGTTCGATTACAATTTTTAATACAACATAGAAGTATCATGATATGAAGAATCTATTATTTCCATGTTCCCAATATTACTAGTAATAAAATTCCCTAATATTTTTATAATACACAAATCTCAAACTCCATTCTTATAGATATTATTAAGACATAATTATCTTCATTTATTGTGGGAGTTGATACATTTTACTTCACATCCATTTGAATCCATTTCTAAATAATGTAATACAATATATAAGATCATAATATTATAAATCATCGTTTATAATTCCGAATAAATGACAGTTACTAAGATAATTGACATTTAATGAATATCTAATAATAGAATCAAAATATTATCATCATCGTGAATATATAAAAATAATTAAAAAAAAAATTATATCTTAATGGTCAGTAATGTGGACATGAATCACCCAAAGAATATAACCAGATAGACTCTATCCATGTGATGTGTCTTAGAACAACTCACTATGAACCATTCAGGATTATGTAAATACAAATTCCTCCACATAACATGATATTATGGCTAGGAAAATGTATAACACGTTCATATCCAATTTAAAGTATCCATAAATAGATGTATTTTCTATGGACCCAAAAATAATTTTCCATAAAAAAACATTAAGATATTATTATATACATAGACATATCAGTACATTATTTCGTATGGTTATAGTTTATATCATTTGTTTTCCTAAAATTTAGTTCCAAATATTTAATTTAAAATTTATGTGATATAAAATATAAAAAATTAAACACCTATAACCCATAGAACAAATTCACTTTATTACATTGGCACAATATAAAGGAAACCAAACCGTGAGGAATCAGATAGTTTTGTAATATTGGTAAAATAGATATATTTTAAATTTCGATATTACACTTGAAACAACATATCATATAGTCTTTTATTTATGAACATAATTATACTTTCATTAAAGTCATTTCATTTCAATCGCAATACAATTCCTCGAATCATATATAATGGAAACAAAATGTAATAGTGATCATAGATATTTAATAAGTCATTTCATAAAATAGAAGATATCATATAAAAATAAGTAAAAAATATTATTCAGTGAATAATGGAATATTGTACAATGTTATATAACTAATCATGTCATATTGATGGTGATCCCATGATATCATTACAATTCAATTAATCACATTGATAAAAATAATTTATTTTATAATCATGGAATAAAAAATTTCGAACATCATAAACATATCATCGTGGCCTCATTCTATGAATTCATACATAAATCCGATACACATATTCCATATAACCAATATTTTGTGATCATGAGAACCATTGAAAAATCAATGGGATATGTAATACCAAGACCACAAATACATAATACGTCAAATACATTCATCATATAAGTAAACAATAAAATTTAATTGTCATGTTGTAATAGTCAATTACAATATATTTTGGAAGAAATGGCATGTTGAATTTAATTTGTTTATCTACTAAAAATCATCATAATATATCATGAGAGATATTGATAATGGTTAAATTAGTGTAAATACATAGTATCAAATTATATTTATTGAATTATTTTTATAAAAATTAAATTACATATAAAAATATTATTTGAGAATTTATTGAGGAAAATGGAATTTCCAATTTGAAACCATTCATTTAAAATCATAATAAATTTATAATTTTTTAAAAAACTATTTTATAAATAATCATGGAAAATTGAAATGGAATCATCGATGAATAGAGTATACAAGATGTTGGGAAAATTCATTCATGTGTAGTACATTAAAAAAAATATTACTTTCACAACTATGCGAAAAGGTCAACATCTAAAATATATATTTATGAATGCATTCAATCCATTTTATAGAATTCAAATCATTTTTAAAGTGGATTTAATGAATCATTTAATAATAATAATAATAATCTATAATAATTTTAACTGAAGATATGGGGATGAAAGATATTATTCCTCGTTATATTGGAAAATAATATATATTTTTATAAACCCTTATTTTATAATTTTTAGTACTTACGAGAGTAAAATCAAAGGAAAAATGTAATTTCTATAAATAATAAACAAATTAGATCCTTAATTTTGATTGTGATGGAAAATTCTTATAATCCCCCCATTGTAAAACTAGACATGTACAATCCTGAATAAGATTGATATTATGAAATAAATAAAAAACCCAATTTTGATTTCCCTCAATAGTTTATTTTACCCTCCAATATAATAAATTTAATTTTATAATACTATAATACCATAAAGATATAACATTTTATTAATACATATATTATCCACTAATAATATTTGAACACTTGTTTATTAATAAATCTTTATTAATAGTTTCATTTTTATGTGTTATGTTTTTTTCTTTTCTTGTATGATCCATTTCTATACATTGGGTCCATAAATATTTTTTAATGATCCATAATATAATGATTGAAAATAATGATAGAAATATAATATAGATTAATTATGTAAATATATTTAGTAACACATGAATGGAAGACATAAAAAATAAATCACATCACTTTGGGGTCGTGGTAGTCCACACATACACATGTGTGATGTTATAATTTTATAACATGTTCAACTTTAAGAGGCACAATGATAAATAATATTTATTGAATAAATACTATTTTATGAATATAATATATAAACAATACATATATCATAATAACCATCACTGAATTTTGGTGAGTAAAAATGATGTAACATCATATAACCTTTCTTGTGTATGTTTTCAACATTTTCTAAGTCCCATTTTTGATAAAAATACAATTATGTGATTTTAATGGGTTTAGAACAGTCTTCATAATAGGTACACACAATATACCTGAAGAACACACCGTGTACTAGGTGCCAATTTCTGGTCATGAATGGGGAGGTCATCCTATTGACTAGTACACACAGTTTTCATGATGTAGAAATCGTGTAGGGGATAAATATCAAAATTTTACTCTGAGGTGTTGGTATTTTCAGCATAACATATCCATCATGGATTACACATTATGGCCTAGTGATAGATATCATGACATGGTCCGTGTCCAGTTTTAAAATTCACGATCGGCAATTTTCCATCATTCCCTTCATAGGCCCTTAATTTCTATCACCCTTAGACACATCCTTGTATTTTTTAGCGGAAACCCTTCTTCGGGATCGAACCAAATATATTGGTATCATTATTTATATTGCGGCATGATTCCTGGTTTGGTGTTTTTTCCAGTTATCCATGTTCCTATATTTATAATCTCTTTGGGTTTCAATAGATCATCATGGGATTCATGGATCTATGTCCCATGATATTGGATCCTCCTTCTAGGTTGAATTTCAATATAACCTTCACCTTCATTGTCAGGGACATGTATTCTTTCGATTATTGTTCTTTGAGAAATAAAATGATGGATAAATTCCAATTTTCAAAATTCATTAACCTTCATGATCTTTGATTAATTCAATAGATGGTTCAAATTTATATGATAAATATCGCTTTTAATAGCATTGAAAAATCTCAATTCTAATGAAATGTAGGGTTTTAATTTTTTTTTGCAAGGAAATTTTAAAAAAACCCAATTCTATTTAATTGGTGTGGGTTTATGAAAATTTTCAAAATTAAATTGATGTTATTAAATTGTGTATTTTATGGAAATGTATTAAATTGATAAATTGAATTTAATATGGAAAAAGAATGCTGAAAAGTATGGAAATATTATTTAATGAATTTCATTCTCATGAAAATGGATTGAAATGATTTAATATAAACTCAGTGGTATTATATTTTCAAAAAGGCATGTTTTTTTAATAAATTATTTTTTTTATTTAAATGCAATAATTTTATAAATTCAAAAATGGATGAATGTGATTGATCCTATTTTAGGAAGTCTTAAAACAGTTCGACTATCATGTAATAGCACATGAAACCTATAGTTATTTAGTGAGTTATTTGGATACAATCTACATGATTACAAAATTATAAAATATAAATGCAGTGGGTCATATCCTCGATGGGTTGGTGATGAGTCTACTTTGTCTTGTGACATATGGACATGTGTATACAAATTTTTATACGTTCACATAATGTGTGTTGAATCTTATATCTGGTTAATACTATCATACCTTTTCCAAATTATAATTTTTCTCACTTTTTTAATTTATATTTGAGACAAAAATGTTTTCCAGTGATTGTTTGAACCGTTTTACACACATGGAGTTAAATTAATATTTAACATTTTACATAAATGTTTTAATTAATCCAATCATTTAGAAATATTCTATCGCATGTAATATAAATCTTGTGCTTCGAATGTACATTCCATAACATTGAAAATGTATGTCATGTTTTATTTCGATATTTCTTTAAATTTTACAAACCAATTTTTTCTCAAAATTTGAGTATTTTTATTTTATTAATATATATTTGGCATCTGTTATGGAATCATTGGTGGAATCCAAGTAGGATTATACTCACATGCTACTCTTTTCTTTGGGAGTTTTTAGTCTTTCTTTTTCCTAGATCATGTAATTATAAGGGATGACATGGAGGTGGATCATGTTGATGAGATTTATACATGTTGATTTTTATCATTTGATACCTTAATGATATTTTCCTATTAAGTACATTGGGTTGTATTATTTTTCCTTTTATTCCTCATTGTATTCTTGTACCTTTACTCTAAGTGGAGTTTTTTCAAGTGATTTTCATACTGTCTTTTAACTTTTTCTTCCACATTATTGTGGTAGAAATAGTTCCCACTTGTATGTTGTATGAATCCAGTTAAAGGCATCGACCTGTGGGGATCCAGAACACCCTTTTGGATATGTCAGGACCATCTTAGTTGTCATGTTACTAATGTAACAAGGATGGTTTGTAAAAAATTGGTATCATATGAGCCTCTTGATCTTCTTTCATGAAGTAATTATACATTTTTTAAATCGTGTTGGGTCATAAGAGGTAGTTGTAATTATGTGCCTAACAATATCTCACCACAATGATCCTTTAGTCTCCAGGGGTGGTTAGGGAAAGACATATTGTGGATTAGTTCAAGTATTTTCCCTATGATATTTGTATAGAGAGAAATACAAATCATTGTTGTCCCTTACATTGATAACGTTTTCTCTTCATACTCAGCTTGAGAGTCAATATAATGTCCTCATTTTTTCTATTTATGTTATGTAGTATTATGCCTCTAAGAAGACTTGAAAATAAGATAATGTAAACTGTTGTTGCTGAACCTCAGTATGAAAATCCTATTTTCGATCTAAATCTAGTAGAGGTGATTTCCTACATTGTCCATGCTCAGGGACAAGAACCACCTATTGTTCCCACTCAGGATCCAGTAGTGAAACTTCAGGGGGTTATTCTTTAGAATATTTCTTAAGAGTTCCTTCAACAGAATCCACTAGTATTCAAAGGATGTACTGACCATCACCATGATGATAAATTGTGTAAATATATACCATCTTTTTGAGTTCTTTGAGACCTTGGATGGGCTCTGAGGGAACTATTCGTCCTTTATGATGGCAGTACTGAGAAGGAGATGTTGGGATATTATGGTGATGGAAGTGAAACCTGAGTTCATAATGCAGAAAGAATTAAATTTTCCTTTAACTAATCAGTTGTCTCCGGATTTGATGGTGTTGGATAAGGCTGGGGAGTTTTTCAAACATGATCAGGTTGAGAAATTGTGGTTGGGTATTCATATCACTTTTCTAAGATGGTGAATATTGGCCCTAATGTTGTATCTAATGAGAGGATGAAGGATTTATGGTTTGAGTTGGGACAATGATTAGATATTCATTCTTAGGTTTTGATTTTGATTCTCCAACCTATGATGATGTACTGTATTAGATGATGATGGTTGATATGGACATGGATAGCATTTCAGGGTTGACGAGAGTCTCTTTCTCTCTTAGTAGATGTGTTAGTTCTTTTAATTGATCAAGGAAGCATGATACTCATTGTGGAAGTTCTTGACAGAAAATTCATTCTAAATATCCTACAACTCTAGGAGGAATTTCTCTGACTTGATAACAGTGTGGCAATCCAAGACATTATAAGAGGGTTTACCCTGGGTCCCCTAATAACTATATCTCATGAGGATGTTCAAGACACTTAAAGATGTTCTTGCATCACATATTTAATCCAAACAGTGGGATAGGATCATCAGCTCCACTTCACATTTCTGAGAAATCAAATTCTTAATATTTAAGAGATTTTCATCCCCATACTTCCAGAACGAATCATTTTCATGTCATACAGGATTCTCCAACGACTGTGAGAGTTAGAATTTCCATTGATTCGTCATTTGTGACATATCATTTTAATTGTGGTTCATCTCACTCTTTTATTTCCGCCCTTATTGTTAATTTTTTAAATCATCATATGGAGAAACTATCTTGTGCAATGGATTTTACTACACCCCTTGGTAAGAAGAGAGAGGAGGGCCTCCGTAGTCCTGCAAGTGTCTTCTCCCTATTGGGTGTCGAGATATAATAGTGTTTTCTATATCTAGAAAAGATATCTCTTGATCTCATATTCTGTATCGATTGGATCTTTACCAACAAATCATGAATTTATTGTTATCATTAATGGGTCAATATTACTACACAATGTGGTGTGCCACATATTTTTTCAAGGATAATGTGTCCCAAGGATGAGTAGAGTTATACCTTCTTATCCAAGGTTTGGATAAGTGATATCTACATTTTATTTCGACCTATAAATATATTTAGTGTTTGGTGGTGTTACTCTAGTCATTGTTGAGTTTTCCGATGTGTTTCCTTCCGATTTCAGTGTGCTTACAATGATGAGAGTTTTTGAGTTTTCAATAGACTTCATGAATGGTACTCAATCGGTATCTATGCCCTCTTACATCATAGAACTTACTGAGTTGAATGAGGTGTATTATTGGTTTGATTATCTTCTAGATAAAGGATTTATTCATCCAAGTTTAACACATTGGACAATGCCTATTATTTTCGCTAAGAAGGCTGATGGATCTATTTTCTTATGTGGTGATTATCGAAGATCAATCATGTTATGATAAAGAATATATATTAGTTTCAAACAATTTATTATTAGTTTGATCATCTAAAATTGGAGAAGAGTTTTTCAATGATTTACCATCGATCTGGTTACCATTGGATGAAGAAAATTAATCTTATATTATGACAACCACTCTTCAGATTTTGTATGGAAATTATGAGTACGTTATTATTACCATTGGTTTAACAAATGGTCTTGTAGTTTTCATTTCTCTAATGAAAAATATATTCTATGAATATCTAGATACCTTTCTGGGAGTATTTTTGGATGAAATTATTTTTTACTAAATTTTTAAGATTATCATGTGAAATATCTGATAATAGTTTTGATTTTTCTATGAAAACAATGCATTTATACCAAGCATTCAATGTGAGATTTCTTCATCCAGGAAGTGATCTTATTTGGACATGTGGTTTCTAAACAGTGTGTATTAGTTGATACTGAAATGTTAGAGGCTTTTATGATGTGCGAGCGACAAAAAATTACTTCAAAATTCATATCTTCTTGGGCTTAGATAGATACTACCGTAGGTTCATGAGAGACATCATGAATAAGGGATCTCTAATGAATATTCTGACTCAAAAAGGAGTGAGGTTTTCATGAGATGATATATGGAAGAGTTCTTTTTTCATGTTGGGACTCTTGTTGACTACTATGTCGATGTTATCTCTTCCAGAAGATGGGATTTTATATGTTGACTTTTGTGATGCATCAGGCTCTTGCTTGGGTTGCGTTCTATGCAGGGTGATCATGTAGTATCACATGTATCTCTTCATCTTAGGAGACATGAGAAAATTTATCCTACCCATGATTTAGAATGTACTGCTATGATGAACACACCTAAATGATGGAATCACTGCCTTTTTGGAAAATGGCTTATGGTGTATTCATACCCCAAAACTAAGAGCTATATCTTATATAAAAAGGTATGAATCATTAGATGAGGCGTTTGGATGAGTCCCTGCAATCATTCAACATTTAAAACACCTATTCTCTATAGAAGGGGAATGTTTTTGCTAATTCATTGAGTATAAAACATCCAAACCATACAGTGAATGTGTATTCAGAAGAGTGGAGATTGATGGATATCTTTTAAGGGTATCATATTGCAGTTAAGGGGGGAGGGGATGATAATTATTTAACTATTGTGCAACAATCATCTACTCTACGTGAGATGATTATTCAAGATCATGATATTTATGATGGGTTTTGTGGAATTACAGAATCACATTATGGTGGGGAGATAACTTCACAGTGGTCATTCTCTAAAGAGGTTGTTCTATGCTATCAAAACCACATTGTAGTGTCGTTAGAGGCACACAATGAAGTAATGGGGGGATGTCCATAATTATCAATGTGTTGGGAAACCAAGAACTAATAATATCATCTACGATGTGAGGAGGATGTTTTTGTGGCCAGGGATGAGATGATACATTACTAGGTTTGTCTCTCATTGCATTATGTGACATCTTGTGAACGTTGAGCACCAAAAACTATTGGGTTTTCTTAATCTGCTTCGAGTTCCTACTTGGAAGAGGGAGGAGATCTCTATGGAATTTATGGTTGGGTTACCTCATACCAAAAGAAAGAAGAATTCAATATGTGTTATGAATTATAGGCTGAACAATTAGGCTAACTTTATACATATTTAGGATATGGCCATATTTGAGGAGTTGCGAAATCTTTACATGAAAGAGATAGATCTTTTTCATGGAGTTCCATGTTCTATAGTCTCTGATAGGGATCATTGGTTCACTTCATACATTTGAAGAGGCCTTCAAGAGGCATTGGTATCTCAAGTTCATTTGAGCACAACATGCCATACATAGTCGGATGGCCAGACAGAAAGATCCATACAGATTAATGAAGATATGATTCTTACGTATGTCCTAGCCATCAGTGGGTCTTGGGATGATCACATGGGGTTGGTTGATTTCTCTCATAATAATAGATAATAGTCTACGATCAGAACGTCACCTTTAGAGGCCTTGTTTGGATGACATTGTAAATATCTTTATGGTTGGTCAGAGGTCGGTGAATTTTCTTTTGTTAGACCGAGATTGGTGCAGGAGACAAAAATAATGACTGAACTAATTATTTTTAGGATGTTGAAATTATAGAGCTGATATAAGTCTTATGATAATCGAAATTGTACACCATTGGAGTTATCAGTAGGTGACCAGTTGTTCTTGAGTGTTTCACCCTAGATGGGTCATCGACAACTTGGGAGGAAAGGGAATCTTTATCCACATTTTGTATGACCTTTATGGTTGTTGAGAAGGTGGGGAATATTTTTTATCATTCATGACGTCCACCATAGATGAGGTTGATACATAAATTGTACCATGTATCGCATTTTAAAATGTTTATATATGATCGATATCATGTTTTGAGTTAGAGTGATCTTGAGGTTGAGCCTCATTTATCTATGACTGAGTGAATGGTCATGATATTTGATTCTGAGACCAAGGTACATCATGGGATGACAATAACATTGGATCAAGTGCAATGTGATCATTTTTTTGATTCATATTAGACATGGCAGAGGTAGGATTCTATAAGAGTGTAGAGGCCTAATAATTTTGGAATAGAAGCCTCTACATAGGATTTCTGGGGGCATACATTTTATATGGTTGGGAGGATGTAACATCCTATTACAATGATCAAGTATGTGTTCCTTCTATTCTACATCCCCTTTTTGTTAAAAATCATTTTATGTTATTTTCTATGATTACTGAAGACTACAGAATAGGTATACACCATGTACATGATGTACACATTGTGTACTTCATGCTTGTTTCTTGCTGTGAATGGGGATTCCATGCCATGATATTGAATATATCGTTTACCTATAGTATGCGTTGTGTATGGGGAAATATTGTATTTTTAACCAAAGGAGAAGAGTTTATTTGTTTAACTTTTTCAAAATAGACTACACATTGTGAACTACGTTATGAAAGGCATGGCATGAGGGGATTCAATCATCTAAAAAATATAAAATAAGAAAAAGAAGTTGGAATGAAAAATAAAAAGGTTAAAGTAAATGTTGATAAAATGTTCCACCCACGGGAAACTATTTGTGAATGAAGTGAAAAACATGGAAATTGTTCTAACTATTTTATTTTTTTTGTTACCAACACAACAACAGTTTCATAAAAATTCTCATAATGTTGAAGTGAAGAAAGAGATGGAAGACGAAAAATATCTTGTTATTGAAAACTCATTGAATTCTATAGAAGGAGAAGAAACATGGATTCTTGAGAGTGGGTTTTATTCTCATATGACACGATACTTAATTGTTTTGAATAATTTAAAAGAAATCAATGACGTGATAGTGAATTTTGGAAGTGACGAATCTTGGAGAATTGAAGCTTTTGGACCGATCATCATTAAGAAAGAAAAGATGAAATCCATGATAACATTTGATGTTGATTGGATGAAAAAAATGATATGTATTCCACAACATTTTTATAAGGGTAAAAAAATTATCTTCAAATAATATGGGATTTTATGAAATGTAATGTTGATGGAATGATAGTTACAAGGGGACAACATACCATGAGAATCTTTTTACATGTTTGTGAAATAGAAAACACATATTACATAGGTATGATGGTATAAAATCAATTCTTGAAAAAAATTATAGGACACATGTGTTAGAGAAACATGTTAATTTAGTCAAAGTGATATAGTGTCCGACATATTATTGATATTTCAAGAATAATATACTAGTGCCACACTATTCTTAAAAAAGTATAGATTAAAAAAAATTGTATAAGAAAGGTGATATTTTTTCAAAATGACCACTATATCATATTAATTCTGATATAAAGAGGACAATGAAAATACAATAATAAATTGGTGATAAACACTTCATAAAATTAAATTATGACATTACTTTCATTACTTGTGTTATCTAAATGATACATATGGCAGATGCTATGAGAATGTTTAATTATTTTTTCCATAAATAAGATAAGGAATATGAGTATTTATTGAAGAAGTGTATAACAAATAATGGTTGTGAGTACAAGAATGAAGAGTTTGATAATTATCATGTGATGAATGAAATTATGAATGGGTTTAGTTCACCACACACCCCTCAATAAAATGGGGTTCCTTAAAGATATAATAGATGTATAGTACAAATGGGTAGAATTAGGATACTTGAACATGGTCTTTCATATTACTATTTGAGGAAGGCTATGTGTACTTATGTGTATATTCAAAACTGATGCTTCTATAGGTCGTGTTCAGATATGCCTATATATGAAATATTGTATGGAATACCACCATGATTTAAAATATTAAATGTTTTTGGGAGTCATTGTGTTATAAGGAAGAAAGGCGGAAATAATTGAAATTTTGACCAGAGTGGTGGAGATGGAATTTTTGTGGTTGTGATACAGAAGTAAGAATATATTTATGTTTCAAACAATAAATAGGAATAATTTTTTATCCTTATGATGTATATTATTTTTAAAATGTTGATATAGAAAAGGAGACATGTGGTGAAATGGAATATGAGAATGATAAGTGATGTTATGTAAATAATGAAGATAATTACCCTGACAGCGGTAGTCCACCTCTAGAAGAAGAATCTGACTCAAATTTGATGCCACTAAATCTTCTTGGACAGTTGGAATACAAAGAAATAGTATTGTGTATCTCTTTGAATGCCTGAAGCTGAGTATATTAATGCCACTAAATCTTCTACCCAAATTCTGTAGATGAAAACATAGTTGTAAGAATTATTTGTGGATGTAATGTTACCCTTTCTCCTGGGATGTGTCAATCAAAGAGTAGTCAATCAAAAAAAGAATTCAATGCAAAAAACTCATTCAAAACATTTTGAAATAAAGTAACACTTCACCAATGATCATGTGTAGAAGAATGAATTAATGATGGAATATGTTCCTAAATCAGAACAGGTTGCAGATATATTCAGAAATCCATTACAAAAAGAATAATTTTATAAACTAATGATTAACATTGGATTCCAACATATTTTCTATCAAGTTTTAGGAATATAATTCTATCCATACTCTTATGTAATAATTAGATAGTGTTTTCAAGGGGGTAAATGTTTAATAAATTTATTCGTGTTCATGAATACAAAAAGGGGGATTTGTGGATACTCTATGAATCCAACATGTATGTTCTTGAACTATTCTAACATTTTGATGGAGTGGTTTAGGAAGAAAATTGTGTAATCAAGGAATTCTGAATATAATGGATAAGTGGAGAAAGATGAGAAGTAAATATATGGAAGAATGTTGAATATGTAATGTAGGCTATGGAAGAAATGATTAAGAGATTCCAGAGTCATTACTTTGTAAGAATATGGTTTTGCTTTCAGTAATTGTTATTTCCTATAATGAGTTATGTCACATAGGATTAGAATTGATGATATGTAATCCACAACTTGAGATTATATTGTTTAGTGATTTATGCATCTTGGTTAAAATAAAAATCCATAGAGGTAGATTGTTGGCACAATGTTGGATAGATAAGGTTGTATTAAAAGATTCCTTTTGAAAAAGGATTATTTTGTTTTCAAAAAGGATAAATAAATTCACATTTTAAATTAATTGGAATTTATGATGAATAATTGATGATATGTATTTCATAAATATCATAATATTTTTGGATAACATGTGATGTTATATATAAAAAGGAATAGAGTAGAAAAGTTGTTTCAAATCATATTCAGGATTGATTGGGAAGAAATATGTTTCTTGATGAAAATAATGTTACAATAATTCCCATTGAAAATATGATGATGCTAAAGGTGCTCGATATATGAGTATATATCATGAATGATAAATTCTATGATGAATTTAGTTAATTATTGAATATGATACATGATAATTTAAAAGTGTTTTTCTTATTACCGAAGATGGGCTTCAACATATCTCAGAGTTAGCCTTATTTTTTGGCCTCTATGTCAGATGTTTGTGTTATGGAAATGGAATATATTTTCACAATGGAGTTTGGGAAGCACATTTTGTGGACCATGAAGGATATTTGGCAGACCACATAGGGGGTACCCTGTGCAGGAAAGAAAAATCAGAAAAAGAAGTATCACAGATAGATCTTTTATGCAGACCGCCAAGCATGGTACAAAGATCATGTAGGATAAATGATTCATGGGAGGAATGCAGTTTGCAGAAGGACAGAAGTATGCGGTGAAGGATTATTTTTGTATAATAGAGGCAGTGACATGTTCATTGATTGAATCAGTTGACGAGAATGACGAAAGGTGGTATGGAGACCGTGAAAGAAAAAATGGTTCACGAGATGAGTGTTTTTTCGATGAAGACAGTAACTGAATGAAACATTGATGAAATATGATTAGATATTATTTATGATTTGTTTTAAAAAATATGGAACCCTAATACTATCATTAAGAAAGTATGGTTTTCAATTGGAATAATCATTTCTCCACAAAAGATTTTAGTGGAGTCCAAAGAGTTCGTGAAAGATTATTTTTCAATTGAAAGAGTTAGTGAAGAAGAGTTTTTGTAGAGGAGGAAGTATTTCACAGGGGATCATTTACGTGAAAGATATATTCCATAGAGAGGGCTATTCGGTCTAGATAAACCGAAGAGGAAAGGGATCAATGAGGAATTGTCGTCCCACAATGGGGAGGTCATACATGTAGTTGAGGAGCTCCATAAATCATCAGTAGGACTCAGAGCATCAACAACACATATGGAATTTTCCATACATGGATATGATACAGTTGGTGGTAGAAATGTGTTTTTACAACAACTTGCACCATGTGGAGAAAATAAGTTTTCCAAGGATACAAGTATTCTACGAGGGAAGTTTGATAATTTAGAGAGTAATTAAGGAAGATCCTGTATGCTTTTAGTTAGGAAAGTGTATAATATTTGGGGAAGATCAAATCCTTGAATGATTATCTCGAAAAACGAATGCCATGTATTTTATTATTTTGTTATAGAAGATTCAAACACACTGTTGTGTTGTTTTTAATGTTCCACATGATTGTAAGGGAATATGGTTCTCATTGTACTCCACCGAAATGAAATATCATCCCATGGATTTTGTGGTATTTGATTGTTTTTAGACTATACCATAGACTTAATTACACATATTGAGTAGTGAATATTATAAATTATTTGGTTCCAATGGATGTCTTTTTGAATTTTTCTCGGCAGGGAATTGAGTATTTTTTAGGAGGAAAAGACTCATTCATCATTATGAAAAAAAAGAAATATCACTGATTTACCCCACCCCCTATAAATGATACATGAATACTTACTAGGAAACTTCAGTGATGATCTCATTCAAATTTAATTTTTTAATCCCAATCATCATTAAAAAATTATTATTTTTAATTGAAACTATTTATTCTCCTTGGTTTTATTTATAAATTTATTCAAAACACCCCTATGTCTCATTTATTTTAGAAAAATTATTAAAATATATTCTTTCAAACATCATATATAATTATGAGATATCAATTTGTTTACCAGATTCCATATATAATACCAAAAAACTGAATAATTTGAAACGTCATTTATAAATGTTCACTTACATAAATAGTGAATCATTCTAATGACACATCCTCTACTGCATTAATGAATTAGACAATAGTATATGATAAAAACACAAAAATTAAATATCTTAACATTACAACAAATATAATTAGACCATTCATTTAATTCATTATTAATTATTTACTATAATATTTTATATCATACATTATTAAAACCAGTTAGTAAATTTCAATTTTTATCACATAATTGCATTATCATACTCTAATATAATTATATTAAATTAAATAACAATTAAAAAAAATTAAATAAATGTTTATTAGAAAAAAATGATTACCAAAAAATACATGAACAAAATGAAAAAGTAATGAAAACATGTAAATCACAAATAAATCACTTCAATCATAATTTGATTTCTTTCTCCATCTTAATTATTTATTATTCCAACTATTTAACTAAATTTAATCTAAAAATAATTGAACTACATAATTAATTAATAATAAATAATAATAATAATAATTAGATAATCGGTATTTCCAACCTTAAATCATCTTTTGAACGGTCACATCATCAATATGAAATAGAAACAAAAGATAAAATACTTGCTATTTAAAAAATAGCCATGAGATAACCTAATAAATATTATTCATACATTATTAATCTATCGTAAGGATTCATCCACTGTTACAAAAATTTCCGAATAATGTACAAGCATGAAATTATAATGAAAATATAAGGAGAAGGATTGAACTGTAATTCATGATGACGTGAAACCATAGAGATTGAGACTCATGAATAACCGTGGATGTAAAAAAATATCCTTGGAATATCCACACATTACTGAAGGGTATTAAAGAGTTTGGGAGAGCATAATTAAAGTAAATTGTTATAAAAATTAATCTCATCAACTTGGGGTAAAAAATAACAGTTAAGAAACCATTACATGGGTTATTACGATTTATGCTGACAAAAAACCTATAAATTTCCAAAATTCCCAGATCATAGTATATTATATCAATTTATCATTACAAATACTCATATTAAAAAATCATGACATTGATATTAAAAATTCAAATTTATAATTACTAGATCCTCCATCAAATCAAAATACGACTATAATGTAGTTATATTTAAAATGAATCATCATTAAAATTATTTATCCCAAAAAAAATATTCCCATTAAAAACCAGGATTCCATCAATCTCCACATAAATAATAAAAAACGGTGTGGAAAACAAAAATTATATCTCGGATTTTACCAAATTGTGGTTCATCCTTAATAAAATGATATTACAAAAATTTTCCTTTCAATATCTTTAAAATTTCCATATTAGTATCATATGAGCCTCAACGAAGAGTATCTCACAACACCACTATTAGGTGCATGAAAAATATTATATAGTATCTCCATAATATCAAAAAAAATAATTTATCATTCATAATAAACTTAAAAAAAATTAATCTACATATAAAACAATATAAAGAATAATTACATGACAAGGGAAATATATAATGTTATTTTAGAATCCCCATAAAAGGTTTTCATTCCTTAAGATAATGAAAACAAGGAGAAAGAACACCAAAAATATATACCATGTATGAATAGGAATATCACCATGGAAATAGATTATATTCTATATTTTTATTTGAATTACATCGTTCAAAACACCTAAAATTTAATTACACAATATTTCTTCAAAAACACAGCTTGAAAAAACACTATATACTGAGACCACATCTATAACACTCACTCTAAAAAACGTTAAACTAGTCAAAAATTATTTTATAACACATATTCTAAATGAGTAATGAATTAATGAAAACCCCTTTCGAAATCATCTTAAACAACTATAATTCAATCAATGAACATTGGGTCTTCGTCAATTTCCAAAACGCCCAAATAAATTATATGTGTATCTTTAGGATGATATCTTTAAATATTTGAAAAATTTAAGAAGATGTGAATTAAATCTGTATAGGTAAGATGTGTTAACCAAATTTCTACTATACCATCTCAATGAAAATCCTAATATGGTTTGAAAAAACAGTGAGTAATCAATCCTGATATCCTAATTTTTCAATAACCATGTATAGAATAATTCCAAAAAAAACTTATCCTCTAACATTAATCTTTATTTTTATCCTTTTGGGACCCACATGATAATTATAATATTCGTGAAAACCATTTTTGTACTCCTAATTCACATACAAGTTATAAATAATAATCCAAAAAAATCCATTCAAATTGTGGAAAATATTCTATTATCATACTAATAAATCTATAATTTTAAATTTTCCCACACCGTGACTAAAATAGATCTTTGACAATGGAAGAGTAACATTTACTAAATTACCCCAAATTCTGTTGATTAATTTATTTAAGTGGCATTAGACATATGTGATCTCATACCAAGGGATCAAATAGATTGGTTATATTTAGTCAATAGAATAATTAATAAACCTCATGAAAAAATTAAAAATATAAAAATTCAAAATAGTATTAACATTGAGAATAATATTATCCCTCATAGTATATCTTTTCCTATTAATAATAGAACATTTCTTATTATCCTATGCAATGTAATAAAAATAAAAGTGTGTTATTATATTTTTAGTAGCATAATTCATACGATGAGTATATCATATAATAAATAAGGATGAATAATATGGATGAAATATATAATGATAAAATAAATCCTTATAAACAATCACATAAGATTAAATATTTTTCAAAATATGATAACTACTCAATTAATCACATTGAAATCAATAAAAGATTTTATTATAAGGTAATGTATAGTTCAGGTTATTTTATGATTACTGATGAGGCTTAATTTTGAGACATTATATATAAATGGGAATGTTCCAAATTCGCAACAGTTTTTTTCTCCAATGGGATGTATTTATTACTTGATGGGTTATGTAACTCCTAGATCCAAATATCACACAATTTTTCTAAGGAATTCATCATATTAAGGAACAATAAAACATATTGAACATACATTTATAACCAATAACAATCTTAAATTTTAATGATTATCATTAATAATATAAATACGTTCCCATGTAAAAATTATCATAATCCATCCTGCGAAATATGATGGATGGAATCATTCAGTTATATAATTATTAAATCTATGGATTCATCATAGTATGCTGAAACAGATGAAAATACTTTTAAAAGATCAATGGGACATATCTTGAGTAAAATATTAATGTTTATTTTGAATTAATAAATTTAATATAAAATAGTTTCAAAAACAATAGTTAATTTTTTTCTTGAGAATGAAACATAGAAAATAGTAATTCATTATAAAAATATAAGTTTATTTTTTATGGATGCACAATTTAATTTTTGTGGTGTTCATTAAAAAAATATTCTGATAACACCATTAATACATTTAGTAAAATTATAATCATAACAATAATGAAAAAAATTGTCATTTTAAAACATTTAATAGATTTTTTCACATTTAAAAACTACTTAAACTAATCATTGAATATTAGTAAAATAATTCATGAAAAGTTTTTAATGAGAACATGGCTGTGGAAGAAAATATTTCTGACAGAATAGGAAAACATAGTTCATTTTTCATAAAAATGTTCCCTAAGAATTTTGAGTACATAGGTAAAGGAAAATGAAAGGATGTATTTTAATTTAAAAAAATAAATAGGGTATAATAAAATATATGGTGGTTGGGATTGAATTGTCATATAACACCCATAAAAAAACAAAAACATAAAAAATCACTATTAATGATTAGATTGTTGAATAAATGCTGAACTCTAGTATAAAATTTGTGGTACTTTATACTATTCTAATGTATAATAACATTGAAATTTTTATAATTTTATAAAATTTCCATATACATAAATATAATAACATATATGATCTAAATATAAATTTCAATTCATGTTAATTAATAATTACCTATTTAAATAAATATATTCGAGTGCTAACACTTTTTATTATCATGTATGTTTCGGTTCTGTTGTTTCAGTCCTTGAATTTTTTTCATTGTTCCATAATACAAAAAAAATTATTCATGAAATAAATATCATTTTTATTAATTATATACGTATTTATAATCATTCTTGAAATGTGTACAAGAAAAATGAGCCACATAGCTTCATGAAGGTGGTTAGACACACGTATTTATGACTAAAGTTATAATTTGTTAAAGGTGGAATTCTAAGATGGTAATAAATATATTTAATATAAAAATTCATAATTATGTAATAAATATAAAATAAAAACATTACATAAATTATAACATATTTTTATTATTTTTGGTGATTAAAATGAAATACATCGCATTCCGAGTAAATAGTACACAGGTATGCACAAATAATGATTTCATTTTATTTTTTATATAGTGGTAGATGAATAATGGTTTTAAAATATATATAATAACCCTTCAGTATATGTATGTTCCTATATCATGATAGTTATAGTATAATTTTTGTTGGTATGTGATGAATTAAAATGATAACACTTGTTTTAGTTCTATATACATTCACCGGAAAACCTCCAATGGTTTAAAAATTAAGACATCTATTTCCATTAATATGATTAATCTAAAACCTCTAACAAAATGGATGGTATATTAGAATTTTTTTTCTAGTTATTGGTAGAGGTAAATGGATCCCAATGTGTGATTAAGAGAGGATATGTTTTTTTCTTTCATAATAGAATGAGGGGACACAACAAAAATGTTTTGAAAAGATTTTTATATATTTATGTACCACTCAATAAAAATTCATAAAAACGACTCATATTTTAATATAATAATTTTTTGGTCTAAATAAAACCACAATATTAGTATTATACATGTATATATAGAATTATTACCATTATCTCTATGATTAAAATTTTAAACCTATTTTATTCATAACCAATGTAACAAAATTATTGTTTTCTATTTAATATGTCCAAAAAATAAATGATATTATTACCTAATATAAATTATTTTGATTAAAAAATTTAAATAAATTTTACAATATTAAAAATGTTTTATTGAATGAAATTAATTTAATATAAGTGGGAAAAAATAAAAAAACACATTTTTAGAATATTTATGGTAATAAACATAAATAGGATTTTAATGAAAAAAAATAAAATGTACATTATAATGTAAATAAAAGGCTTATGTTATAAAATATAGTTTTTTATTTAAAATCATTGCATAAATGAACATATCTAAAATAATTATTGGTTAATATAAAATAAAAAAATAATTTTTAATTGAAAAAAACATTTCATTGATTTTAAAAATGATAAGAATATATTTATATTATCTTAATTATAATTTTACATTTATTATATTACTTATTAAATAAATATTTTATATAGTAAAAGTATTTTTTATTATTCATGTTATTCTTAATTGACTATAATTTCAAAAAATGATTTTTTTTAAAAAATTTATTTTTAGCATTCCAACATAAATAAACTATTATAAAAATAATAAAAAATTAACACAATGATAAATACGCTCGATAGAATAAAAAATTAATTTAAATTAAAAAAACAAATTAATAAAATTTCTATAAAATAATTATTATGTTCAGAAATTTGTAGTAAAAAATATTTCAAAGGAACATATTTTTTTATTTTAACACCACATTACAGAAAATTGAGTACTTATTTATTATGAATCAATAAATATATTTTCATTATATAATGTTCCTATTATTTTTTATCATTATTTTCTTCTTCCATTTCATAATAAAAATTTAATTCCTGGGCTATAACAGTCATTGTTATGGTATATCACATTTCAGTAAAAGCTTACTATTACTTGGTAAGAATGTTATTGAGATTATTTTTTAAAACATAATTTTGGGGGAGTTACATTCTCTCCCACAATATAAATTACTTCACCATAGTTTTTAATATATTAATTCATTTTTTTTTAATTTAAAATAATTATTTGGAAAACCCAAATCATACAATGGAACAATAAAACATGCATGGAAAAGGTGAATTTTGAAATGTAAGGGTCTCCCAAAATTACTCATAATCATTTACCTGGATAGAGAGAAAATTAGTTGGATGTAAAAATATAGATGTGGGGGAGAAAAAAATATCATATTAGTAATAATATACAATTATAGAAAAATATTATGATGATAAATTTAATAACTACAGGTTGGTAAATCAGTAAGGGATAAAGAAGATTATTCATTCAACCGAAAGAATGTTAAAATGATAATTTTTTTTGAGATCATTTTACTAGAGTTGAGGTATTAATTTATCATCATGATGTGGAACATAATAAAATATACTTATTTGATTTATTTCAAAAATATATGATTTATTTTTAATAAATATTATGATCAGTTAATATATTTTATTCTAACAGTAAATCTTTAAGAAAAATATCATTGTATTAATGCATCGAAAACTACCATTAAATGATCGTGACATCCATAAAAGAAGTCACCTTTATTTCCACTATATATTGAATTTTTAGAATATGTTAATTTATATTTAATAAGAATAATCCTTTTTTGAAGAAGTAATACAATAATTCCAAAAACATCAATAATAACAGTCATAGAAATACTATAACACATTATGAATTAAATTATCAAAACAGTACATAATCATATATTATTTTTTCATCATGAAATAATTCCAAAATATGTAAATACAATTAAAACAAAAAAATTTGTACTATCTCAATGTGAATCATCATTATAAAAATGATATTTTCTACTTTAGAATAATGTTTATTCTCTTTTAAGACCACCTATTATATTTTCATTTCAAAAAGATTCCAACACGTTTATTTTATTGTAACCATCATTTTTATATTTAATAATGTATAAATCAATATACAATGTTGATAAAAACTATTCCATGGATCAAAAATCAAATGAATGAATAACTAATACTGATTTTATGATAAAAATACCCTATATAAAAACATAATGGATATAATATTTATCTATACTAATTCTATGATCATGGACATTCTTCATTAGCCTTAAATAAAGATAATTACCTTAATGCTTGGAGAATTCATTTTGGTAGTTCTGTATCTCTGAATAGTTAAAACAAGATACGTTAACTACTTTGTTCACCCCATTACACTAACATTAAATATTGTTTATCCTTATAAAGATGAATAAATGTCACATTCATTTTCTATAAAACCATGTTTCATTTATAAATTTTTTTATTTTGAAAATTCTACTCTCCCATTCTAATTTTTTTCAAATTTCACATTATATAGAATCCAATCATTTTTATTTTATCATTTTTTAGTTTTAATACATAAGGAATGGAGAATTAATTCAATTAATTGAGGTACATGATTTCATATAATCATATGTTGAAACATATTGGGATAGTTACACCCTTATAAGGATTGTATTTATCCCACCAAAGACATATTAAATCTTACTATTTGGATTAGTTATGTAGTATACAACATGCTATGATATTTATATAAATTTATATTGATATATATTCACACATTTCAATTACCTTTGTCCAAATTTTTAAAAACTAAATTTTCTAAATAAACATTTATCTCATGAGGAATTTATTTTTGAAATAATATATCATTAAATGTCTCCCATTACATTCCCTTTATTTCCTCATCTCCCTTAGTATTTTATATAATTATCCACCATTGATTTACATATCACTTTTAATAATTCAATTTATGTATAATATTTTACCATTCATTACATAAAAGAGATTTAAATATCATTTTAATACACTAATCCATTTTTCAATGATTAATATATTTGCTGTTCCTTTTAAGGATGGAGGGTTCAATTTTAATAATTAATCCAACATAAAATTATCATGAAATGAAGAAACTATTTTTTCTATGTGGCAATGATTAACAGTCATAAAATTCTCTAATATATTAAAAATACACTAATAATAAACTCATTTCATATAGATATTATATGGAAATAATTAACATCAGTTATTGTGGGTGCTGAAACATTTTCCTTCACATCCATTTGGATCCATTTTGAAATTATGGAATACACTATATTTTTTCATTATATTATACATAATAGTTTATAATTACAAATATATAGAAAAAACTAAGATAAATTGACGCATTATATGAATATCGAATAATAGAATCAAAATATTATTATCATTAGGAATATATACAAATCATTAAAAAATGAAATTACATTTTAATGGTTTATATAGGGATCATTAATCAAACAATGAAAATAACCTGAAAGTCCTTACACATGTAATATGTTTTAGGTCAACTCATTGTGCACCATTTAGAATAATGTAAATATGTAGTTTTCCCAATTACATGATATTACCCCAAGGCAAATATTTGACACATTAATATCCACATTTATGTATCCATACACAGATGTAGTTCCAATGATTTATATTTAATTTTACGCGATAAAAAGTATTACAAAATCAACACCTATAACCCATTGAATGATGTCACTTTGATACATTGAAACTAGATAAAAACGATCACACCCTGAGGGATCAAATAGTTTTGTAATATTATAAAAATAGACATATTTTAAATTTCAATATTACATTTGAAAACATAAAAAATCCAACATTTTATTTTATTTAAGAACATAATTATCCTTTGTTTAACAAAATTCCATTTTAATCATAATAGACATCCTCAAATCAGAGGTAATGGAAAAAAATGTAGCAGTGATCTTAGATATTCAATAAGGTGTTTCATACAATAAAAAATATTATATAAAAAATAAGGAAAGACTTAAATGAATAGAATAATTTATTATTAAATAATTTCATATAATTAATCACATCATATTAATGACTATCACATGTTATCACAACTATTCAATTAATCACATCTAAAAAATAAATGATTTTATAATCATGGAATACATAATTTTGAGCGTCATAAACTTATTGTCGAGGACTCATTCCATGAGATCATACATAAATTGGTTACACATATAACATATACCAACCATTTTGTGTTCTTCATAATCATAGAAACATCAATTGGATATGTAATACCAAGACCCCCATGACTAAATAAAATAAAAACATTCATCATATGAATAAACAATATAATTTAATAATAATGTCGTAATATTCAATTAATCTATATATTGGAAGAAATAGATTATGTAATTTTATTTTTTCTCTAAAAATCCTCATAATATATCACGTGAAATGTAGATAATGGTTACATTTTTATAAATACTTAGTATATATTATATAAATAAATAATTTTTATAAAAATTTAATTTCATCACAAAATATTATCAGAGGATTTGTTGACGAAAATGGAATTTTCTTTTTTAAATCACTCATTTAATATCACATTAAATTAAAAAAAAGTATCAAAAAATTACTTTTGGAAATAATCATGGAAAATTGAAATGGAGTCACCGAGGATAAGAGTAGTCATGATAGATGGACAATTCATTCAAGTTTTGTACATTAAAACAAATATTTCTTTCATAACATTGGTAAAAAGGTAAACATTTAAAAATGATAAGATTAATCCGTTCAATCCATTTTATATAAATTAAAAAAACTCAAATCAATTTATTAAATCATTTTATAATAGTAATAATAAGAATTAATAATTTTTACTAAAAATATAGTGACGAATGATATGATTACTCCATGAATAGAAAAACATATTAAGTTTAATTAAAATATTATATTTTATTTTTAGTACGTAGAGAGGGTAAAATTAAGGGAAAGCATGTAATTTATAGAAATTAATAACATATTAGATCATTTATTTGGATTGTGATGGAAATATCTTTTAATTCCCCAAATGTAAATCTTGACATGTAAAACCCTAATTAATATTGATATCATCAAATAAATAACAACTTCTAGTTTGGCATCCCTCATAAGTTATTGTTACCTCCAATATAATAAATTCAAAATTATTTTAATTCTATACCATAACCATTTAGTATCATATAAATTCATATATTATCTACTAATAATATTTTAACACATGTTTATTAATAATTATTTATTAAAAGTTTCATTTACATGTGTCAATTATTTTTCTTTTCATCTATGTTCAATTTCGATAGTTTCAGTCTTTAAATATTTTTTTGAATGTTCCATAATATAATGAATGAAATTAATGATTAAAAATATAACATATATACATTATTTAAATACATATAATCAATCATGATTATAAGATAAAAAAATGAATCACATCTCTTTGGGGAGACGGTAGTCCGCAAATATACATGTGTAACTTAAACATTTTATAACCTGTTGAATTGTACGAAGGTCAATGATATATAATATTTAATGAATAAATATTATTTCATGAATAGAATATACAAACAATATATAATTCATATAAACCATCTGTGGATTTTGGTGAGTAAAAATGATGTAACATCTTGTTACCTTGCTCGGGTAGGTAATCTTACTTTTATAAGTACACTTTTTGTTAAAAATAACATTATGTGATTTTTTTTGGGTTTACAAAAGTTTGCATAATAGGTAAAAACTGTATTCTTGAAGTGCACATGGTGTACTGGGTGCCGATTTTGGGTCGGGAGTGGGGAGGTCATGTCGTGGACTGGTACACTCCATGTTCTTGATGTATTCATCATTTTGGGGATAAATATCACATTTTTTCCCTAGGGTGATGGGTTTTTTATCCTAACATGTCCATCATGGACAACACATTGGGACCTAGGGATATATGTCATGATTCGTCCACGTTCAATTTTAAAATTTATGATCCTCTATTTTACATCATTCCGTTCACAATATCTTTATTTATCTCAACCATAGACACATTCTTATAATTTTTTGGAGTCAACCCTCCTTCAAAATCAAACCAAAATTCATAGTATCATCATTTATATTGATGAATGATTCATGGGTAGGTGTTCTTTCATGTTGTCCCAGTTAATATATTTCTCCTCTCTTGTGTTTTCATTGGATCATATTCAGATTGATAGATCTATGTCATGTGGTGTTTCATCTTGCTTCTATGTTGAGTTTAAAAATATCATTCACCTTTCTTGTCATGGAATAGTGTTGATGGAGTGGCTTTATTTGGAAAAGGGGTTGAGGGTTATATTCCAATTTTCCTAATTGTTTAACCTTGATGTTCTAGGTCTAATTAAATAGTTGGTTTAAATTAATATGCTAAATATTTCCATCAATTTCATTGATAATTCCCAATTCTGATGAATAGGGGTATTTGAAATGGTTTTGGCATAGAAATTAGAAAACCCCAAATTATATTGAATTGGGGTTTTTTTATGAAAATTTTCTAATTTAAATTTTTTTTCATTAAAATATGGAATTTATGGATATTTATTCAATTGAATGGTTGATTTTAACTTGGAAAAATAATGGTGATGAAGTTGTAATGAGTTTATAATGAATTTAAAATTCTTGAAAATGTACATAAATGATTTGATATAAATTTAGTGGTTTTATCATTTAAAAAGGCGTGATTTTGAATAAAAGTTGTTTTAGTTTTAAATGGAATGAAATTACCATTTCAAAAATGGATTAATGTGATTGATTATATTTTAGCGATTCTTAAAATATCTCACCCATTAATCAATAGTGCATGTAAACCTAAGGTAGTTATTGAGTTATTTGGATACACTGTACACTATTACAGCATTCTAAAATAGGGTAATTGTTTTAGAATGTCAGGTCCTATTCGTCAGCCTTTGGGGATCTAGAATGACCTTCAGGTTATGTAAGAACTAGCTTAGTTATTGGCTTAACAGGGTACCTGTACTGGTTTGTGAAACATTAAATGCATCACTTCATGAGGTAGTTGGTACTAAGTATGTGTGGACGAGGATTCCATACCCTTGAGATAGAGAAGGAGATAAGTTATTTTTTTCCTATGAAAATAAATAAATCTAATTACATATGAGATAATAATATCATTTTATAAATATTATAATATATATTAGTTATATATAATAAGAAATAATATGAAAATTTTTGGTTAAGATTTACATCTTCTACATGAAGCCTCATTTCTCTTACACCTTAACCCTTATAAATTTAATATTGTTAATAAATCGTATTTTTTTATTAGTGAATACTTATTCGATTGAATATAATAAAATGTATTATATAATATTTTATGAACTGTGAACTACGATAACATTGTATTCCATGGCTTAGTGAGCCAAGAACTGATAATATAACAATACTAATCATCTTAATAAAAATTGATGTTTTTTTTGGAATATTAGAATTAATCGTTAAATAAGCCTTAAATTAGAAATATGGTACTCTATTTTATTATGTGACATGGTGTTTACCCTTAGAGAGACCTAATATGGGTTATCATTAGACAACCATTTGAGAATATTATTGGAAGGAGTGTTTAATCAAAATAAATAAATAATTCATTTTCTTGTTTTATATAATAGACTAATAAAATAATAAATAAATACCCTCCGATAACTATTTTACTAGTGTGAGAAACATAACACTCACATGATATTATAGTTGTTTTAGAGTTTTTCATGTTGAAGAATCATAATTAGATGATGAATCAAAATCAGATCAATTTTCACTAAGAGGAATAAATTGGTAAGGGTCTTCCCCATTATTATTGAACACATTATTCACCTAATATTTATCATTCTCCAATATAGGTTTCACAATTTAGGTGTTTCAAAAATGATTAACCTATTTATTATTCATATATAATTATGTAAATTTGATATCTATTTCCTACTCTTTGATTGATCCCATTAATAAATTAAACAGGTTTTTTTCAATAAATTTATCCCATTATATTACTCTAGAATCCATAATTTCCAATCATTGGAATATTTTTATTCAAAAAATATACTCATCGCACTTATTATTATTATTATTATTTTCACCCATCATTATTCACATTATTCACCATTGGACAATAAGGTCCCTTTCCTTAAATTTATTGAGTAGGTTTGAGCATGATGAAACCCTTGAATTCAAAGAGGTTGAGCGAGTGATGATTGGGATGGTTATTTGAAGATTGACTACTATTTGGGA
Organism: Viscum album; assembly: GCA_963277665.1. Classification (NCBI taxonomy): domain Eukaryota; kingdom Viridiplantae; phylum Streptophyta; class Magnoliopsida; order Santalales; family Viscaceae; genus Viscum; species Viscum album. Next base: position 938,826,994 of record OY728163.1, on the reverse strand, counting down.
TGGGGGCATTATTTCTATACATGTGGGATTTGAGATAATTATACGGTGTTGGGTGGTGCATGGGAATAACTAATTACCACCATAGTTGGTTAGAATCTAATTCCCAACAACAAGGTATAGGACTTAATGGTTAGAAGAATCATCATTCGATTTAAGGTGGTCAAATTTCATGGATCATGATGTTGTGGCCTGATTTTAAATAAACATGACGGAAATATATTATGTAATATTGATGACTACACACAATGTAACTTAGAAGAATATATTATGTGTATCCACCTATCAATAGACCTACGGTATGAGATGGAGTAATGTAAACCCATAGTATAACAATTCCCACACTATTTGTAACTATCCACATGTGTATATTTAATGTTCTTAATACACACATATAGTATCTTATGTGGTAAGAAATTACTTATTCATTTTGGGTACATTAGAATGGGGTGGAACATGGGAATTATTGGGTGTACATCCATGTACATAACTGGGCACATGACATGACCTGATGAACACGTACATGACCATGAGCACAAAGGCAGACCTTTGGGGGATGAGACACATACTGTGGGAACCATAAAATCCATATAAGGTTAAATGGACTCCAATTAGTTTCCAATGGAGAAACAAATCAGGAATAAGAGGAGTATCACTCACCATATGGAACCCATACACATCATCTGCCTCCTATAGGGAAAAATCCACATTGATTATCTAAATCTTCTACACTCATATTTTCCCAATGAGTAGCATGTGTTTAGCAGTTTTATGCGTAGAACATGATGATATAATTCATAATGAATTTATATAAATTACATGGAATGTAACTTTCATGATGTTTCTTTTGGGGATTCATGATTGTTGTATTGATGTGGCAGGATCATTAGAGAGAGGAAAAGGGTTGAATATTCTTACTACATTAGGGTATAGGTCCCCCATACTCTATGCAATGTTTTGAGTGGAACCCCTAGATGGGATTGGTTGTTGGTCCTCTACCAATACAGTACCACCACTGATGTACTAGGGAATAATTACTCTATATATTGAATTGATACCCTAGATGGAATCAGGCATGGGTCTTATTCCTACTATGTGGATCCTGCTGATTGATTACGGAATGATTCTTCATCATATGGAATAGAACCACATTATGGAATAGGGAATGAGTTCACTGCCTACTTTGTGTCACCCATTGATAGACTAGGGTGTGATTCTTCTAACAACTCAATGGCACCCCCATGTGAACTTGGGATTCGGTCCTATACCTAATGAGTGGAAACCCCATTAATGAATCAGGCATGTATTCTCTGCCTACTGAGTGTGACCTATTGATGTGCTAGTTCTTGGGTACTATAACTTCTGAGTGGTACCCCCTAACACATAAGGGTGTGGGTCCAATATTAGAAATTCACCCCCACTCAAATATAAAGAAGAGTGGTGAGGTGTGGGTTCTTTATGTCATAACCTCGATGGATACATGATATGATGGGAAATAGTGTCGGACCCCTTTGGATCTATTGGATGACTAGTCAATCTAGGATGGGCTATGTGAAAATTATCCCCTTTTCAATCTCATATTGGTAGTTTTTATGAGGATATATATGCCTTTGGATTTTTTTCCTACTACTTTGGATTGAGATTACTACTTTTATCATATCCCTATATTGATGACCTTTGGTTTTCAGGTGTCCTAAAAGGTATGTATAATATAAACCCTTAATAGGGTTTGTCATCACATGTTATGTTTTACATAGATGAAAATCATATGAAAAAAATATTTTCAAATATAATAGGCATACTTTGGTTTATAGATTATGTAAGATGGTTAGTCTTGGAGATCAAGAGTCAGGATATATCATCTATTTTCTATTAGAGTTGCTTTTGGGTTGGGAATTAATTCAGGTGGAATGTGTATATTTATCCTTTATACATTGTTTTTTTTCTATCATGCTTCTATTTTATTCCCTATAGTTTATATAATTAATGGGTTTAATATTAATGTAATAACCCTTTTTTTCCTCCTCACTATTTTATAGAAAAAACCGGGTTTGTTCATATAGGTACACTAGTCAAAGGCCACCAATTTATTTTATTCCTTCTCAACACTTTTTCACCAACCCTTAACATGTGGATGTTGTCTTGGAGTTTTTTCCTCTCAGCATTCCTCTAACCAAGGGTCCCCAGTGGGTCAGATAATTATAGAGTAATATCCAATGGCAGTTTATCGTTTGGTTGATGTAGAGATAGTGCACTGGTATTTACTTATTTGGATCGAAGGGAATAATTGTAAATGTGTTTTAATTATTACATTCAGGAATAATAACCCAATGTCGCTAAGGTGGAAGATGATTCCATAGTCCATTAATCTGAATACCTGTTTGACAACATATAATAACAATGCATTGATTGTAGGGAGAATGGTACAAGAATCATATAATATTGAGTCAGGTAACTATACATCATGAGTAAGTTCCCCATATATACATATGATCATCTTACCATGTTATGTACTAATAACATTCAATATTTCTCCATAGGGGTAGCTAGCCCGGTTACCAATTCAGGATCATGCTGATGACCAATGAGAGATGAGGCCACTATCTAGGGGTAATCTAATGATATCATTACTATATAAGGGAATGTAGAAACTCAACCACAATTTATGAATAAAATTTTACAATTAGGGTGGATGAGGATGCATGTAGTACTAATGAACTCAAAAAGTTACAGTTCCAAAGGCTACTAAGGTTCCATGGTGAGTTAGATCTACAAAATATTGATGATTTACATTAGTTTATGGGTTGAGTCTTTATAATGGATTGTACCCCAAATGATCATATGTATGTGTTGTCATCCAATATTTTATACGGAGAATTTTGGAACTGGACATGTTTCGTTATGATGACCCATGATGTGATAGTTCTTACATAGTATGAATTACGATAGCTATTTTTTATTTATAAATACTAAACATTCCTTCACTCAATTTAAATTATGGAGATTATAGAGTTGTATTAGAATTTAATATCAGTATATGATTATGTCATGATGATATGTAACCTTACACATTAGTACCTTAAGATTGTGTGACATGGTTACTTCCGAACATGGATGTTTGAGTTGTACCACCAAAAATACATATAGGCATGTGTGGTTCTCCACTAAATTCCCACAAATTTTGGGGTGCTATAATGGGTACCATAGACTTGTTTATTCATATCTATGGTAGACATGTATCTAGAGCTATTAGTGGGAATCATTAGGGACTTTTCATCAGTAGGAACTTGTAGGACCTAGGTATAAGTATATTGACATATGAGTTATTCCCATGTCTAGTATTAGTTGCGTGGGAATGAAAGGTAGGGTTCACATAAAATAAGTGGTTATCCCAAATAGGGGTGATGATATGTACGTTAATTACTTGGTTATGTGGAACCTTATAGGCTTACCCAATGCTCAATGGAGGGTATTTTGGAAGTGGATGGACCACCAAGGTAGACGCATCATCTGGATTTGGGTTCCCCCATGTGAGGTTAGTATGTCTCCCTTTGGAGGTGGTGCGAGATGAGGAGAAGGTGAGGTGATAGGAGGAGAAACCATTGGTGAAGGTAGATTATATTATCTACATCAACCTATAGCTCTGTAAAACCCATTCCATGCTTAGGAGATTTGTATTTGAGGAAACAAGAAGTTGTATTCCATGTAGGAATGTGTCCCCAAAACCCACTAGATGATATTGTATATTATATGTGTTTATTATATTTTTTATCAAGTACTTGTAGAAGAAGTATTTTTTCACTCCATAGTGCCTATACCTATTAGGTGAGCATTTGATATCCCCATTGATTCATTAGTCCAATATATTATTATATAGGTTATTATTGCATGAGATACTTTGATATTTATTATTTTTCGTATGTTCGTGATTTATTTTGTTGGATTAATTCTTGTGTGGGACCCCTTTGTCACTATAATGAAACCTTATGGAATCATTTTTTGGTGTGTTATGGTTTTCTTCTGCTTTATCCTAGACTGATAGTTATTGTGTCGTATAATATTACCTCAATTAAATATAAAAATATTAAACTTTATAGGTCGGATAGATCTCATGGAAGATTTATTTGTTCATGTGAGTATGATTATGCATCTCATATCCCATCATTTGGGGAGTTTTTCCATTATAATAGTTGTCATGTCATGCATTTGGGATCCATTGGAAGTGGAATAAATAATGGTTCTCTTCTATGATGATGACTATAGAATACCATAGTGGTGGGAGGTGGAATTAATCATTTACTTACACCCCCAATATAGTATTGATTTATTAAGTGTCATTATAGATGGCCTCTATAGAGAAAGATGAGATAATGTTATATTTATAAGACCTATGAGGGAATGGTTTTATTAGACCCATTGTGTCCCACTTCATAGCATAAATATTGAATATGAAAAAGGAAGGCATGCGATTCATGAATTTTGTGTATTATCGTTTACTGAAAAAGAAATGATAAAGGAAAAGTACCCATTTCCTTGGATTGGTGAAATATTTGATCTGTTGTGAATCACAAGTTTGTTCTTGAATATTTATCTATGGTATAGAATACACCAAATTAGGGTTTTAGAGAATTTAATTATGAAAATAGAAATTTAATATTAGTATGTTTTCTATGACTTCCTTGTGATACCTTCTAATGTGACTACTATAACCTCTTTATTTATGGATTTAATGAACCTTATATTTTATGCATACTAATACAAATTAGTTTTTCCTCATTGATTTCAGACTCATCATATTTTAGTGAGATGAGGATAATTAAATTATCTTAAAATAGGTCATAGACATACATAGATAGAACCAATTTTATGGAAATATCTTGAAATTGTAGTTAGGAATTTCAGTGCTTCACATTATGAGTAATGGAATTTATGAAACCATTTTAGCTATGGAACTGGAATATACTGATGCATTTACATATTGGAATACACCCAATAATGTTTCATAGGTGAAGTTTATTCTTGTCTTGGAAGGATACTATATCTGTTTTGTCGGTAAATTATATAGTATTTCACTGTTATGACCATCCTATCATTGAAATGGATTCTATTTTCCGGAACTGAGTAGTATTAGAGAACCATTTTACAGTTTAGGTTGATGTGGAACAGTTATCCTATGACTATACAACAATCAGACGGTGTGGAGTGCACTGTGTATTATGAAACCTCTATAAGTGGTATTAGTAGTGTTTTGATTCAGATATTGGATGTGACCACATTTGAGTCAAGTAAATTGAGACCCCATGAGTGGAATTACACAAATCGTGACATGGGGTTGTCTTTAGTAGTATTCAATATGAGTATGTGGGGGCATTGACATCTGGTGTAAGGCTATGTTGGGTACTCATACACTCAGAGCCTTTTTGATATCTTCATATATAGATATCATAATTGGAGATATAGGCTCTGTTTAGAGTTCTTATAGAATTTTCCTTTGAGATAGTTTATACTTCAATAATGAGAAGCATGGGGGAATATTACCTTTTAGGAATTCATAATATCATTTGTTTGAGGTGTTATCTACGTAGTTGGTTTCCTTAATTTGGATCCTTATGGAGTTGAGGGTTTAATCTTATCTTCCCTAAACGATGTTGAATCCTCAAAATATCAATAATTTGGGGAGGAATAGTTTGGAATTATCACCAGAGATGTTCTCTATGACCAGATATCAATAGAAGATTCACCAGATGGATTTTTTATAGACTTTAACACATCATTATTTTTTAATTATTGAATATGGTTCTATTCATATAGCTATAGGAGGTGATGATGGAGTTTTACAATTCATATTTGGATATACATCATAATATAGAAAATACATAAATAGAAATTAGTGGTAGTAAAGGTTGGATGAAATGTTACAAATCATGGAGGTATTCATATCTCAGTGTCTCACATGTTAGTAAGTCATGGTTGAGGACGTATTTCAAGAAATCATGACATAGACTCTCGAAGTCATAAAGGAGAAATAAGATGTCATATCAATGGAATTTTTAACAAGGAATCCATGTAAAGTTAGTGGAAATTGAATATCTAGTTGATTGTTGATTGACACTCATTGTTTTCTCTCATCAATTCCATCTTTTTTTGGAGTTTGGTGGATTTTTTATGATATTTGTACTTTTGGAAGATCACCTTACTTCATAGGGTACCCAAGACAATTTCATATGACTGTGATGCGAGGTTAACATTATGGTTGTGGAGATGGATGTATGAAGTATTTGGGACCTATATGGGGATGATTAAAATGATTCTCTAACAAAAAAGAGGGAAATCCAATGACATTATTATGATGTTGGATGATGTGATGAAAAATGTGGGTTAGACCTTGTCCAAAGCTAGGATGATCACATTCTATTGGAATAGTGTTCTATTAATAACAACTATTATTATTTTATAATCATGATCATGTTTATTGACTTTAATAAGAGACCTCATAGGTCTACCTTATGCTTGTTTATGATTGGGGAGTCATCTTTTCCTCAGTCAGAGATGGTATAGGTAAATTAACACATGATATAGTTTATCTATGATTAGTTGAGGAATCCTATATATTAATGAAATTTTAATCGTATCAATATAATTGCCACATTGATTATTATAAGTGAGACTAATATATACTAGGTTTCTGACCATGATGATGGTTGGGGTGGTTTCTATGGGGATGCATGTTATCCCAAATGTTCATATAGCTGTTTGAGGTCCTAAAGAGGGTGGGTGAGGTTGCTTATCTCCTAACCTTATTCCCACAGTTGGAGATGGTGCATGATATATTCTATTTGTCACGATGGAGTAGATATATGCATGATCTAATAAACATCATTTATTGGAGAGAGAAATTCTTAATGGATGGACCCACCCTCATTGATTACCTAGGGGTGATTGAGGATCAGTAGGATAGGATATTTCTATGATATACCATTCTTTTGTTGGGTGTGTTGTGACTACACAGGAGCACACATTAGATTTCATAGGAGGGGGAGATCTAGATATAGGCTCATTAACATTATTTCTATTGATCTTCTTCTTATCATGGATGATAATACATTATGGGTGGAAGAATTTGGTAACCCTAATTTATTCTTATATGAAGTTGAAATATATATTTTTTTTTGAGATATGAGCTAAGAAAGGGTGATATTCTGAGGCCCAAGGAGCCTCAAAATGATATTATATAAAATATTAATAATATTAATTTCACACCCATGTTTTTCAAGAATAATGGAATAACTCATGCACTAATTGTAATATTGGATATCAGATACCACTTATGATTCTAGAGTTCAGGGCTTACATCGGGTATAACTATTGTTTTTTGATGTCGGATGTTCAGCTAATGAATACATTAGTATATGTGTTTTATTAAAAGGAATAATTAATTTATTTAATCCTTCAACTAAATGAACTAATTAATATAATCAATAAATAAAAACATAATAATATTTTATAGGGGCAAGTGTCATGACCCTTACATAATATGAGATTTGGTTCGGATCATAAATAATTGGTGAATATGATGATGAATGATGATTATATCGAGGTAGATCGATAGGATTTAGATTATGTGGTTCTTTCATTCAATTGGATACACATTAATCACCCCAACTGGTCCCTTTTCAATTCAGGGATACTAAATTATGGTTTTTACCCTTCAATAAAAAACTGAGCATAGATAGATATATATATACATATATTATTATATATATATATATATATATTTATCAACTTTTGACATGTGTTTTTCCACCCTTCGCATGATCTCATTGATGAATTAAAATGTTTTATTAGAATTATTCTTTTTTCTTGAAGTCATCCAAGATTCCTTACTTTTCAATAATTGGATGAGAAAATATGGCCAATTATGTTTATAACATTGTTTATATTATTGTTGGTGTCCAATGAAAAATAGTTGATTATATGATTACATTAATATTCAATGTATAGAATAATAATTAGTCATCATATTACATATTGTTCATTGTTCTTATTAGATTAAATGAAAAAATGAACAAGAGTATTTTTGAATTCATAAGTACATATCAATTCATCTATATGATGATATCCCTGATGTTCTATTACCATATTCTTAATATGTTTCTGTGGTTGGATAACATACAATGATGAGATAAATATAATTAAAACTGTGAGGTCAGAGTACTCATTTGTAGAAGAGACATCTTCTCATAATTTTCTCACTTAGTAATTTCCACATTGATATATTTTGATAAAAAAACTCACCGTTATGAATTCTATATGTTTGGGTTTCATTAGATATTCTTATCTGATAGTGTGATTAATGGCCCTTATAATTTAATATTATTATTAGATCATGTCACGACACACACACATATATGATGTTAATAAAATTGTTACATGTGTTTTTAGTGTTGTAGGGTAAATAGGATGTTTCATGATTAAAATCTAATTAATTGATAAGTTTCCGAAGGATTTATACCTTACTTATTTATGGATGATGACATCCTAAACCATTGATTTGAATATAACTATCACAAAAAATTCAATTTCCATGATCTGACAATGACTTTACTAAATATAGTTAAAGAAAGATGTGTCATGAATATAGGTTTGTATAATAGATTTGAAACCTGTTTGTTCAGATAAATTGAAAAAATGGACTCTATTACATAGTGAATATTAAAATTTTGTTTTCATCATTTTGAAATTATGATCTTTCTCTTGGGTTTATAGTGTCGTTGCAAGATAGTAATATACAAATATAGAAAATCCCACATAATTCCAAAAAGATATCATTAGTGAGGATCACACACATTTTTTTATTGATCATGATTAAATTCTATTTGAATTTAATTAATATAGTAAATATTATTCTTTAGGCCGATATATTATTTTCTTTAATTTTTTATTATTGAAAACATTAAATAATTATTTATTCACGTAATTGTGATTCATGTATATGAATTTATTTTATTGAATATTTAATAAATATTTATTTATTTTAATATTAATTAAATATTAATTTAGGATAATAAAATATTTTATTTAGGTATTCAAAAAATGTTATAGGATTTCTTAAAAACTTTGAATGAGTCTGGTAAAAGAAATAATTAATAAGTACAATAAAAATTACTAATTTTTGTGCAAGTTGATGCATTCCACAAAAAATTATTAAATTTTTTTAGTAAATGAAATTTGGTTTATTAAATTTTTTCATATTATATAATGGAATAAATATATTTAATAAATAATTTATCCAAAACTATATCTCCAAAAATAGAAAACTATGCCCATTTTATAGTATATCGATTGGTGCAATCCAAATAAGGAATTATTGTTCTAAAAAATTTCTATATTAAATATTCCTTCTATCTCCCACAAAAGAATAATAAATGCATGAGATATTTGTCCAAATAAAATTGAATGAGCATTAGAAGATGAACAATGAATGAAATTTGATTCGCCACTCCACCACCCAGATATCAAGTAACATTTCTCAGAGATCATAGGTGGAACTGTGGATTAGGGCGAGAGGGATTCTAAAAATGGATCCCAATAGTTTATTAACGGTAAAAAAAATTTCATTTTAATTGATCAACATTCATCAAGAGGGAAATATCATAATCCACGGTTCTCATTTTATCATATATTACATATATATATTATAATTACGACATATAATATCCTCGCTCATTTTGTTATTAAATGATAATTAAAATCATTTTTAATAACTATTGACGAAAGAATGATTCCACTATTCCAAAAAAAGTATGTTGTACCTTAGGCGTCATGATTAAATTTATAATTATTTATTTGATTGTTGATAAATGGAAAATATGGATAGATTTCCATTTTATTTTATTCATTCTATTATTCAATTTAAAATCACATTATTTGATATATAAACTATGATTCATTTAGTTATTCATTTATATAATTGTTTAAAAATATATGTAAAATGAATGGATGTTCCATTGTAAAAATTTCATTTGATAGCTAGTGAGACATGGTTACTCTATGTATAGTCGGAAGAAAATGTCATTTACCATAGTACACTACATCAGGATGCATTAAGCAATTGATAGTGCACCACATTGTAATTACACAATGTGTACATCATGTGTTGACCAAAAATATATAGCACATGATTATTGGATTACATGGTTTGTATTGGTGTACAGACCATTTATTATACATGGGTCAGCAGTGATAATAACAAATATCCATTTTTTCATTACACACATCCAAAATCACAGGAGAATGAATACTAGGGGCATTTATGATATAAATGGAATGTGTTTATCACACATGGAATATATCTCATCAATTATTGAAGGTAAAACACAAATTTATGTCCCAAGGGTGAACCCCAGGCATAAAGAAAGAAAAACACATGGCATGTAGCTAGCCTATAAAGATTATATATTCCATCCAATGTACACTTTATTGACCCAATGGTGCTCCATTGATACATTGAAAAAAAGATACATGGAATGTATATTGTATGCACACATTCTCTAGTTTTTTATTAAATAAATAAATTATAAAATAAAATAATTTATATGTGGTAACATTGAAAAGTTATATTTTTTTGGAACACCAATGTTTTTTTTTAAAAATCAACGATAGTTTTGAATAACAATAGATGATCAATTATTTTATTTTAATTAATATGTCATAATTAGTTCTACACTTTATTTTACATTAATTTAATAAATGATTGATATCTACAATTAAGTTGGGATGATTATTAAGATAAAATGGAATTAATTAATTAAACAATGATTATTCATCTAAATAATAAATATCTAATAAAAAATTAAATATATGAAGTTAATTTTTCAGATTCATTGCATTTATGACCATTATGGAGCTTGAACCAAGACTATTTATTTGTTTGATATTTTAATTTGATTTATTACATTAGTACGTAATCATTTATTATTAAATAAATATTATTTCATGTATTTCATCCTTCCATCAATTATTATGTTGGACCTACGTGTCCAATGATATTTATGTAATTCCCCTTTGACTAGTAATTTTGTACCCCTCACTTACGAGTGAGTCATAAATATATGCAATTAATGGACTATCCCAATGTGCATGGAAGCCATTCCAAATGGAACCATTATGATTCCAACTCAGGTGATACATAAGTGGACATGTGTAATGATGTATCCCATGCTTGATTGGATGTTCGAGTTATTTTTTATCGTATTGAAGTTCACATAGTGTCGTCTCTTTAAATAAACTGTTAGATAAAGCTAATGAACAATTTATTTCATGTTTCTTCTATATATGTTTTTTTATTTTATGGATTAAAGGTATCAATATCAAAAATAAATTCCCTAATGTAAAAATATCTAAATAAAAAAAATTAATTATTTGTAACTGTTATATACAACATTATTAATTAATTTACACACACTCACTTAATATTAACAAGACATGAAGGATAGAAAAAAATAAAACCATTCATGCATAAATAATTAAAATCAGATAATTAATTTTTATGTCATAATTGTCCTTCCATTACATTATTATGAATAAAATCCTTGGAACTATGTTATTGACCTTACCTATTGGGGAAAACATTTAATGTGGAGTTTTTATGAAGTTTATGGGTTGAAATAACTATATAAAATATAGAGAAGTGTTTCTATGCAGACATTATGTAACATAGATGACTGAAATAATAAAATACATGTAAGTATTCCAGAATAGGGTATTTAATTAAAAAGATCATGGATTTGAATGCCTCCTATTGGAAAATTCCTACATACCTAAATTCATTTTGGTAGCTTGACTTTTCCTCATTTGGGTTAGGAGAAGGTAAATATGGTACATTCCACATATAATTTAATTGTCACAATAAATTCCAATTTTCAATGGTGAGTACTATTTAGACATGATAAGATAATGGGATATTTAATAAAATTTTGTAAAATCATATTAAATTATTATTTCTCTTATGATTTTTTAATGATTAAACCTACTAAAATCAGTATCTATTATTTTTAGTATACCACTAAAATCTCATAATATTTTTTATCCATGTGATAAATATTGGAGAATGACAACCTCCTCAAGGTATGTATATTATTGGATTTATTTTGATGCATTTGAGTTTTGGTGATTCATTAAAAAAATATTTTAGGCTAGAATCCAAAATGCTTAATCTGAATGATAAATTGGGGAGTGAGGATGAGTTCCTAGTATATAAAAAAATTCGAGTGATGTGGTTAACATTCAATTTTTATTCATTAATCAATATATAATTATCTCAAGATGTCTCACAAAAATAATGATTTGTATACCATTCTTGAGAACATATATGTTCTTTACTATGGTAGAGTTAGATAGGAACACATTGATATTTATAAGGAACACTTTTAGATAAATATTGAATCTTCTGACCTAGTTAGGTATCACATAGTCATGGTAATTGGTTCCATGGAGCTTGTAAATGGTATAGGGTTTAAACTATCTGATGAACTGGGAAATTATCTTATTCTAGAATCAAACCCTCAAATATTATATTTAATATTTTTTAAATTGTAATATGAAAAACATTGACAGGTCTTTTCCAAATCCTCATACTCTCCTTATCCAAGTAGATAATGATATAACACTGGGAAATTTATCTATATTTATGGTGAACAAATATATAGGAAAATTTAATAGCATTAAGATTAAATAATATTTATTCCCTTCGATGAAGAAGAAGATAGTGGGAATGAAATGGAATTGGATGTTATTAATTTTATCTTGCTTGACGGTCCATTAGAATAAAATCTAAACCATTCAATATAAACTAGTGGTTGATTATGATATTTTTTTTATTATGTAAAATGTAAAAATTTTTAAAAATATTTTATTTGATATATCTTTTGGTTCTCACATATTTAATTAAATAAAATAAAAATATAGATTCTGAAATATTGAACATGGGGAGGTAGATATGTGATTATCCAATTGAGAAAGTTTTTCTACGAAATATTTTTTTTACCACCTAACATTTACATCTGGAATGATCACGGGTTCAAAGAGTTTTTATTATGTGACATCAAATATAAAAATTAATATATCATTATCCCGAATAGATACAGACGTTCTTTTAAATTTGTAAATAAATACTATATAATTTTTTAACAATTTCATTTTCTGTGATAATACATAAATAAATAAGAATCATTGTGTGTTACACTAAACAATCCACTTAATGGAAATAAATAATAAAAAAACCTCACTTGAATCAAATAACACAATGCTTTGGAATCACTGGTAGGGTCATGTAAATGAAAAGAACATGACTAAACTACAAAAACATATATACACAAATTATTTTTATCTAACACCAGTTGGTGTATATCACACATCGTTATAAGGAAAAATGATGAAATCTCTATTTAGTTTGATGGATAAATGGACTATGATATTCTCGAATTCGTTCATCCTAATGTGTGTGGACTATTTCTCATTGAAGAAAGGAGAGGGGAAGTAATAATTCATAGATTTTAGGGTTGATTTTTTTAGACATGGAAATGTTAAATAAATTAGGTTGAAGTTATAATCTGTTACTAAAATTATTTAATACAATAATGAAGTTTAGAAATGTCTTTGTAAGAAGATTAAGGAAATTTTATCAAACTGTAGTTGTGAATATGTTAATTTAGACTTCATTGAATATTTATAAGAGTTCATGATATTATCTCAAGACAATCATCCATATATTCCTTGGTGGAATAATGTTATTGAATGTATATAAACTAAATTTTTTCATACTGATGATATCAATGATGTTTCATGTGAGGCTTCCTTTATCTATTTGGCGAAACACATTGCAAATTGCTACACAAATTCAAATCTATGTTCAATCACAAATAGCTGATGATATTCCGTACCAATAATGTAATGGAAAGAATAGTGTGTTGTCATTATTACAATTATGGGTTGTGTAGAATTTTTTATGTCCTCTTTTAGAAGTATACTTTCACCTTGAGAAATTAAGTATTATATTATAAGATATCCTAATGAAACATGGGGATTTTAGCTATATGACCCCTTAGTTCAAAAAATTATTATTGTATGGCAAAAGATATTCTTTGATATGGATTACATATCTAAAAGGGATCATGGGAGGAAGATATATTTTTGTGAATTCATTACTCAAGGTACAAGATGATGGTATAGGAATAGATTCTACAAATCCCCATGGAAGAAGTAACTATTTGAGAGACAAAAGTACATTGTATGAGTACAAGAGTTGTTATAGAACAAGAACATTATGGTTTTTTAGTCATTAAAGATGGTAACAAATTATTATTTGATTAAATGATCCTCAATCATACAATGAATACATATTTAGAATAGTTGTTTCAATGTGTAAAGAAGCTATAAATTCTTAAATGGATTCCACATAATAAAACATTGTTTGGATTTTGGTTGATCCTCTAGTTGATGTTAATTCTATTAGTTTCAAATGGGTATTTAGGAAGAAAATATACATGGAAGGGAATTATAATACGTATTTTCAACTATTAGTTAAAATATTGTTTAATCAACATCATGGAATTAATTGTGATAAAATAGTTTCACTGGTTTCAATGCTAAAATCCATTAGATATGTACTTGAAAATATATATTACCTTGAAAAAGATATTTGGAAAATGGATTTCAAAACCACTTTCTTTAATAGGAACCTTCACAATTATGTCTATATTAATCAATATAATCTGTTTGGGACTCTAATGTATTTTATTGATATATTTAAATTGAAAAGATACATTTATTCAATAATGAAATCATATCGATCAAGGAACATTAATTATTATGTAAAAATATGGTATCAAAAAGAGTGAGTGTGGGAGTCATATTTAAAATTTCTTTAGTGGGTGTGAAATAGTTTTTTAAATATTATATGTTCATATAATATGACACATTGGAAAATAAATACATATATTATAGTTTGTTATTCTGTGGTTGAATAAATTATTTCTTATATAATAATTTTGAAGCCAACATACATCCTTAAGATCATGATCAATTTTGATAGATCCTACATGTTTCATAGCCTATGTCAATGTATAGACATTTAAAATCTATTATAGATTTTATATATAGAAAATTCAGTGTAGGGATTGTATCCAGTGCCACATGGCATTCATCTTATGAAGAAAATGTTCCCTCTAACACAAATGAAAAGAAATATAATAGAAAATATTCCATATGTATCAGTGATTGATTCAATAATTTATAATAATTTATGTTCTGGGCTACATGTAACCTAAAAATATATTATGGTTGATGGTTTTCAATCTAATCTAATGTATTTTCTTTTGATTGAATTCAAGACCATCCTCAATAATTTGAGGTTTACTGCCGATATTTCCCTATCTTGTGGAGGATATGAGGAAGTAGTCATCAAAGTATTTACATATTCTTATTTCCTTACTGATCATGATAACATGAAGTCACAAACTAGATACATATTCACATTAAATTGTGGTTACGTGAGATGGTGAAGATTAATTATGGATTTGGATACAAATTCAATAATATATTTAGAGTGATTTATGGATTTTGATGTAGAAAAAAAGTATTATAGATGAAAAAATTCATCCAATAGTATAATGTATTAATTAGTAGTGAATATCCAATCACACTATTTTATGACAACACTATAACAGTGGATCTTGAAAAAGACTATGGTCACATCAGTGGATTAATCAAATACATCAGAAGTATCACTTATAGATGTATTTTTCTCTGATATATGAGGTTACAGTGTGTACTATTTCCATGGACGACAACATGGATGACACCCTCACTAAATATATTACTCAGTAGAAACATGATTATCACGTGAGGTCTACATGATTGAAAGTCATAGGTATTTGGCTCTAGTCCATGTAAGTTTTTTTTGTGGGTGTACGAATAACAACATTTATTACATTGATTACTTGTATATTAAATATATTGAATGTTAATTATACATTAATAAAATATTTTTCATTTTTATACCTTGCATTACTGTAAAATTTTCCTAAATTATTATTCCCATTGATGAGGTGATAAAAATTCCCCATGATGATTAGAACCAATAATTTTGATTAAAATTTTATTTATATAGATTATTGTTTGACAACATAATATGATAGGACATGTAGTATTTAGACCATTGGGTCTGAGTAGGCATATGGGGACAATTCTTCTTCTCATGAATTTCTAAATTGGTAATCTAAAATATGGGAGATTATGAGAATAGGCCCGTGAATAATAATTTTTCATGTTTGGTAGTCATCAGACATTATAATCTATAAGCATGTGTATTAGTTCCTAGACATTAATATTATCCTTAATGTATGTCATGACTCATGAACTTATATCCTCGAATGAAAACCATGATGAAATATGTTTACATTTTGCTAGGGTACATTGGGTATATCTTGATTGACATGTAATTAATGAATAATTTGATGGAGGATTTTTCTTTTTCATGTTTATGGAAGATGGAATCTCATTGATTTGTTTGCAACAGAACCACCACCCAAAATTCCATTTCCACGGTGTAATTACACATTTATTCAAGATAATCAAAGAAATACCTATGAATCATATATGATTTTGACATATTCATTCCACAAGGGTGATGATATATTTTGACTATGGGATTATATTTCCTAGAGATCATTCATACATTGTTTTCCCTAATGTGACCTTATTTTATATCTATGGGGGGGAAATAACTTATTGCTATAAAGTAATCTTATAATTTAAGAAATCATACCTAGTGCCAATGATAAATAATCACAGAGATTCAAAAAATATGTGTTTTGGTTGATACTAAATAATATATAAGTGAATCTAATTAATGGGATAAATATTATACCCATGATTGAGTGATAATTTTATTTATGTTTTATTGATCACACAAATTGAATACATTTTTATCAACATGATCATGAATAATATAAATATTTTATTTATTTAATTTTTTAAAAATAGTTATTTACTAGTTTTTGAATGACATATTTGTTAAATAGAATAATATTTTTTATTATAGTACTCATTAAATGATATAGAAGTTCAAATGGACCAAGGTCGAGTCCTATGAAAAAATATTAATTAACCAGTCAGTTAAATAATAATTTTTATCATGAATGTTTTAATGCACCAAATAATAATAATAATAATAATTTATTAGGTGCAATGGGGTTCATTAATGGTGTTTATATTATTAATTTATTACATGAACTAAATAATTATTTTTACCTAAAACATAAATCTGTTAATAAATATTTGTTTCTATCTAGTATAAAATTTGGATGGTGCAATTAGAAAATATAATTTGTGTGCTCAATTAAATGTATCTTGTCTTATCCTTCACTCTCCCTCATGTGAAAAGAAAACAAAAGGGTAATAAATTCAATATTTAAGAACTATGATTCCAGAATGAACCACATAAGACATTTGATTCCGCATTGAAGCACCAAAAGATCGAATGGTATTTCGCAATGATCATAGAAATATGTGTGGATAATTGCTCTAGGGATTCTATTATTCAATACTCATATCAAATTCCAGGATATAATAAAAGTAATTTTCAAATGGTCAACATTCATTAATGAAGAAATATTCCAATTCTGGATATTCAATTATTTACATATATAAAAAGTAAATTCTTAATTCAATATACAAGATCCATAGTCACAGTTTAGGGAAATTATAATTTAAAATGAGTTTTAATATATCTACAATCAACACAATCTTATATAACATCTATAGGAAACAATTTATTATGATTATTAGAAATTTGACATTGGGTTTTTTGATTTAATATTATGGGGTCATGGACATATATTTTCAGGGATGGTTCATGCACGATTGAAACCCCAAATTCATTGGGATTTTGCGAATGATTATAGGAATGGTGATTGTCAAATGGATCATGATTTTATTTTAGGGATTAGGGTGATTATTTCTATTAATCATGTATTTGGGATGATGAAAGTATATGGATGTCACATTTGATACATATAGGACAATAGTGGGTCTTTATTTTCTGATTTTCAATCATCAAAGGCTTGTAATTGATGACTGTTGGTGTTATCGTTTAATTTAGGGTGGCCCATTGATGATGATAAAAATAATGATTTTGGATCTGGAAGAGTTGTGATCGAAATATAAGAATATAGAAACCATTATTATTCATTTAATGTAACTAGAAATAACACACAATGTGTATCCTCTAATACATAACACTATGACTTTTGGAATATTTACTATTCACATGCTGGGTGGATGGCCCACACAACATGTTACCCTCCCCAGGTATCTAACATATGATCTAGATGCACATGTCTAATTTTAGGTGATGGGGGAACACACCATTTGGTCTGGGACTTCAAGGGAATGGTCTGGTACCCGGCCAGGACAAGGTACATGACGAGGTTCATGGCTATGTACATGACATGCCATGATGAACAAATGCATGTCCATAAGAACATATTGTGGCCTCATGTGACTGAGACACACCATGTTGGATGATGAAATGATGTGCACTATGATCTGTCCTCAATGGGTGTTCATGATGAGATCTCATCTAGTGTGTACGGTGTGAACACACACTCTGTGGTCACAACACATGCTATGATCCCCCTATTTTGTGAAACATTAACAAAATGTATCCCCTTTAATCTAAAATTGTTTTCTATCCCATGAGTATTATATCCAATGAATTTATCAATAAAAAACTAAATTTTATTTATTATAGTGGCTCTCTATATATGATATTAAATATACCAAGCATGTAACTTTCTTAGGTGATGCTTCATGATGGAAATGATGAACAAGGACCATTAGAGAGAGGTTTAGAATGTAACCCCTCTTATTGCATCATGGCATGGGTCCTCCATACTTATTTCAGTTGTATGAGTGGAACACCATGATGGGTAAGGGTGTTTGACCACTAACTACTACATGGAACACCCTAATGGAATAGCGTGTGGGTTATATATGTACTGAGTGGAACCCCCGGATGTATTGGGGCATGTGTCCCCTATATGCAATGTGGAACCTCACTGATAGACTTGGTCTTGGAACCTATACCTACTAAGATGAACCCATTGATGAATTAGGGTGTGGTTCTTCTACCTACAAATAGTCACCCCATTAAAGGCAATGTAATGGATACATTAACTTCTTTTTTTCAGCCCTGACTGAGTAGAGTGTGGGTCCTCTATTTATTAAGCTCCTTCCCATAATGAAAAAGGGAATGGTTCCACTATCTGTCTTATGAAACCTTATGGAGGACTAGGGAATGGGTACTCTACCAATGATGCAGATCCTCCATGACGTAATTGGTCACGGGTCCTCTATTGGAAATTGTTAGAGGCATGGTGTGGGTCCTCCATATGGTTACATCACAAGATATATGAAATTATGGGGATCATATATGGACCACATTATAGCTATTACAATACTCATTTTCTTGGGAAATACTATGAGATATAGATCCCATTTCCCCCACATCAATATTTTTTAAATTATATATTATTTTATTTTATTTCCCTATTTATTTGTATTATTCTGACTAATTAAACTCTATCACTTTATTCCACCTTCATATTTTAGGTCGTCCTACTAGGTATGTATATACTCACCAATGTAAGGTATTTTCCAACATGTTCCATGTCATATTCATTCAATGCATAGATCAATTGTGATTCATTAGATAATAGCAAAACTTTTATGAATAGACCACGTATGGTGGTTAGGCTTGTAGATTAAGATCCAAACCCTCTCTTCTATTTTATTTTCCAATTACTATAATGTTGGGACTTCATTCATATTGGTGGTGTATTTTTTCTCTTTACGCATCAGTTTTTTTTCTATATCATTCTCATTATATTCCCTAGTGGATATTGCATGAATGGGTGTACTCTATATTTTCCAAACCATTTTATTATTCCACAATACTATTCCGAAGAGATAGTTTGTGTCATACATACATGTAAAAATGAATAAGGCTTCACATTTATATTATACCTACTTATATCTTTTCACCTGCCCTGAGTCTATTGAGGTGGGATTGTGGTTTTGGTGTCCTAACCATCTACTAGCCAAGCTTTCCCAAATAGTTCAGGTAGTTAATTCATTGAAGTGGGAACATAGGTTAGGAAATGACATGGGTATGTATTCACCAAGATGAAATGATTTTTAATTTTTGATAAGGGACAATAACTTGTGTCCTTTTATAAGTGATGGAGAGGATGAAGTTAAAATATATTCATAATAATAAATTACAACAATGTCATACATAATAAAAATGGCGACAAAATGAATTACCATTGAATATTATAATGATATAGTCTGACGTTTACAAACAAATGAGGTTAATATATGTTTATGTTTTATTTTTCCCTTACATATTAAATTATAATTCGATAAACGAAATTTAATTATAACCATAGTAATAATGTTATCTTCATATCACTATTCTGTACAAATAAAATTTAAGTTAGAAACATTAATTATTATTAATTAATTATATTTAGAATATGGAATCCTTTAAAAATATATTATATTTAATATTTTTTAGTAATTAACATTAATAATTTTGACCAAATTGCAATAAAATATGTATTTAAAAAATTTTATATAAAAATGATTATTTTTGAAAATAAATAATAATGTTGACGTTAATAAATTTAATTTGAATATGTTAAATTAAAGGAGAATTATTTTTTCTTTCAATCTAAACATATACAGAAAATAACATTATAAATACTTGATTAAAAAATATAATGAAAATAGTTTATCTTTTCAAAACATTTCTCTGAATTATATAATGGTATGAATAAATTTATCAGTTCCAAATTATATTTTTATATAAATTATATTAAATTTCATATATATATATATACATATATTACATAAAAAATTTATACACCTATTATTGTGTTGTTATATCATTATAATTACATTAAAAATATCATTTTTATAAAATATGTATGTTTCACAATTCACCTAAAAAACAATTTCTGAAAATATTTTAAAAAATAACCTAAGATAATATTGAAATGTATAACTACAAAATTAAATACATTTAATGAAATATAATTTAATAAACTAGTATAAATTATTTATATTTTCAACTCACAAAAGGAAAAAATAAACTATTATTGAAAAAACATATTATTGAGGATGAAAATGGATATTTTTATAAATATGTAATTATTTATTATAAATGTATCAATTGGTTATAATTATATATGAACATTATAAATTTTTTTAATAATTTGGTTATTCTTATTTGTAAACCAAAATTAATGGCTATGATATAATGGCCATATTTATATTATATCATAGTTCAATTAAAATTCATTGTTGTAGGTTAATAAAGCTATTGAGATTCATATTTATTAAATAATCATTTGGTTTTATAAATATTCACAATTATTATTATTGAAAATATGAAACATTGAAATTTCCTTTCTCCCATGAACCTCCAAAATTAATGAATCCTACAAAAAACATGTTTTTTAATTTTAGTATCATTGAAACCAACATCCAATCAATTTGAAGATTGAAGATATAGATTAATCATATCTCAAATCTAAAATAATTTTAAAAAAAATTCCACATTCATGTGATACTGTGATGATCATTAAATAATTTCATCATTCCCAATATTCTAAGAGATATCCCGAAGTACTCTACATATATATTTAATAATGCATCCTCTACACTTTACTCCCTGATAGCCCATGAAATTATCTCACATCATCAATTGGTACCGAATAAGAAAAATTGAATCATATATCCATAATTATTCAAAAACAACATCAAACATAGATCACATATTAACTATTCAACACCCATTGGATTTAATATAGCTATTGAACTCAATTCATATCATTTATCACTATAAAAGAAAACATCATGAAAAAAAATCCATTACGGACATCCTGGTACTCATCCACTAGAATTCCCCCTTCATGGAATGATAAATCCTATAGATACATGGATGTACATCTATATGTAATAAATGAAACTCATTTATAACTACCTCTGAAGATTCTAATACAATAAATATCTTCCCACAGATTATGCCATGATGGTATCCATTCATTATAATTCTGTCAATGATAACTAACAAAAAAAATGATGTCCCAATACGGCTCCACCTCATAACACCTTTTTACAAAATAATCTATATAATGAAATATGAAAAAATTAACTATCTAATTTTAAAAAAATCATACCATTGATATATAATATACACATTTGGTAGCATATTTAACACCCCACTATATTGGGAATTTTTTTCATTGAATGAATTAGTTTTAATCATTTTATTTTATTTCTCTAATTCAAATATTCCTTTCTCATGGAACCAACATGTTTGGTTCTATATGCAACATCAACATAGTATGCATTAAACACAACACTATGTCTCTATGAACCATCATTTTGTTGTTATATTTATTGAAATGATATAATTACAACCATGATGTTAGAATTAGTAACATGAATAGTAATATCTAATATTCATCTATTATTTATTATGGTTTTACATAAATACAACTAATTGAAAATATAAATTTTTTATGGTAAAATATTTGTATATTTTAAACTAATATTTTCTTAACGAAACATATCTTTATATCATTCAGCAAAAAAATTATTTTGGAAACTAATAAAAATTAAATTTTTATAAAATGGTATGAATTTTATAATTCAGAATGTTGAAATTTATTATATTTTATTTCTGGTATTTTTTCTTTAAACATCATTTTTGGATAATCAAGAAAAATTACAGCTATTTAGTTAAAAAAAAATTAAATAATTTTTACTATTAAAATAGATTATAAATTGGTTATTAATTTAAAAATAAAACAATTATATATATATATATATTAATATAGATATGGTCATCAGTTAAATTTTTATATTGTAATTGTACATAAATAACTTATAAAACATTTGAATGTTTTTACATTAAAAACCCTCCATGACACCACGTCTTCTGGATTAGAATGATACTTAATTTTCCCACTTCTAGGATATAAATTTCATTAAATAAGAATGTCAATATTTTTTATCATTTTCAAATATTTTTTTAATAATATCAACACATATTTTGGAAATCAAATAAAGGAAAAAATGATTAAATTTAAACCCAATGATTAGGGTATGATTATGCATAATTAAGGACGAAAATATAACCTTAAGGACCAAAATTATCTAGTCACATCTCCTAAATCCATTATATTACATAAATAGACCATATACCTGTTTTTTAGAATTTAATTGGTCATTGGGATATTATTAAATGTATATTCCCTATATAAATTGTTATTTAGGGGAAATAAAAAACTTCCATTTCCTTTACCATTTATATAACATCGAGATGTGTAAAAATCACATTTTAGATTATAGATATAATTTTTGAAGGTAACTATTTTATTTTTTTCAAATTAAGTTATAAATACATTTTATACATGATTTTGTTACTAAAAATTCTTAGGAAACACCAATGTTGTGATTAAGAATATAATAATTAACTAAAATAAAAGATGACATAAATGTTAAAAGGGAAGTGAATTGATTGAAATATGTTTTATAAACGTTTTTCAAGAATAATAAATCAATTTAATAAAATTTGACTAAATTTATTTTATTTAAAATATAATTTTAAAATTTTAAATTTTAAATTAACTAAATAATTTCAAAATTGACCTTATTTATAATTTTTCATGATATTATATTGAAATAAATGATTTAAAATTAATAAAAAATATTATATTCTGACATTTAATTTTAGGGATTAAAAATATAAAATAGGGTATATTAATGGAGCAATTTTATATTTTATAATTAACATATTATCCAACAGATAGTTAAAACAATTTTAGCACGTTCCAGGTATAACGACTGTTTTCCATGTCGCATGCGCTTGATATAAAAATTTATTTTAATGAAACACGAGATTATTATTTTATAAATTATGTATAATTTTTTAATTTAATTGTTTCTGTATTTTATAGTCAATATAAATTAATTTTATTCTTAATGGTAATATTACTTATTTACAAAACTAGATTCTTTAACAAACACCAAAATAAAAAATTAGTGAATCATAGAAGCTAAAAACCGAATTATTAAAATGAGCATATTTTGGTATGTTGTATATATTTTAGACCATAATTTTACATTAATCCCTTTTTATTACATTTTTTATGATCATTTGGTAAAAGTGACCTCCAATTATTTAATACCTTTTTACATTTACGAGAGTGTCACCCCACGACAAAAAAAGTCTAGCACTCTATCCATTCTACATATTATAAGGACTCATTTGATCATCCATAGTCTACCCATATAGTCTGAAAACATACCTCCATTGATCCATTATTCCATCCTTTATGATATAATAAAAACATTGAATCCATATTGGCACAAACAAAAATGAGTTACATGATTAAGATGTATCGTCTTCCCTCAAACTATGCAATTTTTTCATTCTCAACTCCCTAAAATATTCTTATTCATTGATTTTGTTAAAAAGTATCCTAAATATACTATTTTGTTTTTATAGGAAGTATTATACCTAACAATGGACATACTTCCTACAAATGGGTAATGATCATACTATTTACGTATATGATGAACTACTGCCTCAGTAAATGATGAAAGTTCAGTTTTTCCTTTTCCACCTCTCATAGTGGGCATTATGATGGGAGATATATTTATATATATTATATATTATATTTATCATTACCTTAATCTTATGTAATTATTTAACAACACATATCATTATACGTGCCATTCTGTGTTGCTATGATAACATCGTTAGAGTAAGTGAAGACTACCACCCCTCAAAGTGATGTGATTTTTTCAGACACTACATGGAATATATTAAGGATGGGTTTAGTGAAATTATATGATATATATATCATTAAAATTAATATATTATTTTATTATATACATATAAGGCCCCAACCTCAATCCTTACTTAATATTGAATTATTACAAGATTACACAGTTATGATCTTTTCTAGTTTAGAGTTTTAGAGAATTAGATAATAAAACTTGCATTACATTCCACATTCAAACAAAGTGGTTATATAAAAGATAGTATTCATTTTTTTCCCATCAACAAGAACATATTTAAAAATAAAGCATGGATTCTTTATTGACACTTCCTTGACACTATCATCATATCATTTACCTTTCCCTTAACATGTGAAAAACATTTCAAAAAAACTTGGGATGAGCATAAAAAGCTCAGTAAGGGTTATAATAAATATGGAGAGGAAACATGAGTTCATATATACATAAGAATGAAATCATACTTTACCCATAAAACATAGGCACATTAACATACCTCATCAAATCATCAATAAATCATAGAAATCATTAGACATAAAAGGTAACTTGAGGAATTCATAACATTCTTACGTAGGGAGTAACCTTCTTGGTTACGTTAGGAATACCCACCCCAGTATATTCCCTAAATAACTTCAGAGAAACCTTAATGTTTCACTCTTTCGTGTTACCCAATGCATTGGAGATCTATATCGGGCTCACCCTCCCTATGTTTATCACGGAACCACCCGTTTTCATAACAATGCCCAAGAACCATAACACAAACGTATCACATAAAACATGCATAAATAAAACATATCATTTCCACATTTCAATCACAATATAACATTTTATTACATTGAAATAATGAATCCATTCAAAAAGAAACCATTTCCAAAATCATTTAAAACATTTAATAAAGAGATTTTTGAATCAAAGTGTCCCATACCACCTTGAAGCTTTTAAAATTTTAAACCGTTAATATCCATATAAATAAATCCTTAAAACAATTTTGAAAACATGTATATTAATAAGAACAAATATTTAAATATATTTAAAGATATATTTTGGTTAAAGGGGTTTTACCAAAATTAGAGACACATGAATACAATAATTGAGGAATAAAATTTAGTCAGAACATTATAATATCATGAGAATAAATGGATTCATGATATAAAATTCCAAAGGATAGTATATACACCATATAAGAGTGAATTGGTGCATAAAAACAATGAAGTCTCAATAGAAATATCAAATGTGATGAAATCCCTTATAAAGAAGGTATCCTTAAATTAAGGACAAATCAATCTCAAAATTATGTGTGACAAATATAAATACACCCAATATAAGTGGATATTATGTTAAAAAAAATAAATGTTCATTCAAACATATTCAAAGGATGACATATTCAATAACTACATGTTGAACCCCAAGAAATCTAAATTGGGTGAAAAAGTTCCCTTGGTAAATTTCGACCGCCTAACGGCATCACTTCAAAATTTAGAAAATGAGTTGATGAGAGATAAAAAGGGAATCTCATCACGTGGACATAAAATTTACATCAATAACTATATAAAAGAACATATCCCAACATAAAAAGATGTAAATTAAAAGGCATAACAGACGATTTCTTTTAAAAAGAGGAGGGTGAAAGGTTCCCTTACCAACTTTGGTTACTTTTGAAACATACACCCCATGGAAATAAGGACAATACAAAATTGATGTGAATACTCATAAATGAAAGTATATTACACAATGAGTAAAATAATGTTCAGTACATACACCAATAAAAGTAAATTGTGGCAAATTTTGCATAAATATCACAGGAATAAAAGTGAGATGAAGAATCCCTTACGAAAACTCGGCAGCCTAACGGCGCCACTTAAGACATCAAAAATAGATTGATGAGAGGAAATATGGTCTCTCATCATATTAACATAAAGTTTACAGAAATTGGAATATAAAATAACATCCCCCAACATAACAAAGAGGAGCTTAAAAGAAGTGACATAAAGGAGAGTACTTAAAATGAAAGAGAGAGGTTAGATCTCTTACGAAAAATTCGGCAGCCTAACTGCGCCACTCAAAACTTCCAAAATGGATTGATGAGAGAGAATATGGCCTCTCATCATATGAACATAAAAATTACAGTAAGAGTGATTTAAAATAATATCCCAATAACAAGAAATATGTTATTTAAAATGAAATACATAAAAGAGTGTACTTAAAAAGAATGAGAGGTGTAGGATCCCTTACCTCGGGTCCGACTTGACTCGATCATTCTTTAATCTCCTTAGAATCTGGTAACTCCCTTTGGTTTGAGCTCAAAGGCCTCCTTGAGAAGACTACTGCCCAATGTGAGGCTTAAAGGAGTTAGATAGGGATGTGGAGAGACCAAATGGTTAGGGGTTGGCCGAGCCAAAGGCTTTGGAAGTGAGGGTAAGGAGGTAGGGGTGGGGGCCTTTTATAAGAGGAGAGGAGGGGCACTCTTGGAAAGGTATAAAATGTAACATTATTTTCAAATGCGTTTCAGATTTTAATGGTCCCAAATTGATTTGTTTCGAGTATAAGGTGATAAGGGTTTGAAATCCACCCATCCAATAGGTTTTGGAAATGTGTAGGTCTTAGAGTTTACATTATCTTTCCATTTTATTTAAATCGTTAAATAATGAGGTCATCACTGCATCATCATGATGTCGTATATAATTTAATTTATTTAATGTCTAAAAATTATAGAAAAAATACTATGATGTAGGAAATATTTTTAGCTTTCCAATTAATATTTCTATTCCAAAATATCATTTATGTAGACAAAATTAAAAATATTTTACATAGGTGATACATTCTCTGTTACATTTAACATTCTATAAAAATAAAAAGATAAAAAGTCACTTTCTCAGAAAAGTGATTTCATGGGGGCCCCATGTTTGGAACAAGGCATAAAATGGTCGGCCATGAGACAACCAGTAGCCTTAGGACACATTTTTTAGTCATTTTTTACTATTTTAATATTGTCTTATTATCTTTAACTACCCGATTACTCATTAATCAAGATAATTAAAGATAATTACCGTCGTTACTATTCATAATATCCAAAAAAAGAGTCTTAATTACATAATTTGGGCCTTCTGATTCAAAATATGTAATCCATTTTACCAAATTCCAAACACATAAATTGCAATAATTAATTAAAAAAAAAACTTCCCATTGTCAAAACAAATAGCGGGTTTTTTAGAAACAATATTTATGAAAAGTTCGGCACTTGTTTATGCCTAATTCCAAAGTGAAATTAATCCCAATGACCATCATTGAATTACATGGTAAAAATATATTTTAATTACACTTTAAAACAAATTTAAAAGATAATATAACCATATCATTAAAATATATGAAAAAGCAGTTTTGATGAAAAATGCGGTTTTTTCACTATTCATTGAAAAATGAACATTGTCAGAAAAATACCAAAAATTAACCCAAGTTAAATTTCAATGTCCCAATCATAAATAATATGTTTATTTTGAAAAAAAGAGCTTATTTAATTGTCAAAAAGTGGATTTAAAAGAGGTTCTCTATTAAAAGGCAGTTAATCGACCTTTTAATGAATATTGGAATGTTTACGCTTAAAATTGGATTCATTCGCATTTTTAATCCTATATCATTTATTGAAAGGAGTAAAAATATTTGACAAACATATATAAATTTTTTTAGTTAGTTATATTCATTCTCGCCATTACAACGGCTAGGCGTTAACTACCATTTAAAATAATATTATTTTATTATTAGAGTGCAATGCAAGATTCCAAAGAAACTCATTGTTGTGTATTTGGTACGACATCATGCATAGCATCCCCTTTAAAGTAATATTAATATTTTATTCACAAATATGGATAAATATGAAAATTTCATACTCTTTATTTACCCGGGGTGTTACAATACATATAAACGTATATATTTTATTTCATTCATTATGCCAATATATACGGAAATAATGTTCATGCGTACGCATGACTTGATGTCTCCAAGAATGATGTATTCTATATTGTATTTCTATATTTATATCATATTATAATCCGAATATACTATATATACATTAATTTTCTATCCTTTTTTAAATTATGTAATCATTATATAATTATAAGGACTGATGATATAAAAAATTAAGAAACATGCGATGAACAAGGAAAACAATAACTAAACTGAAACCTTAAGAGAGGATTGTTAACAAGAGGGTAATATAAGGTCATATTAAAAAAATATGGTATAATATATATGAATATGTTCTTTTTAATATTTTTAATAAGTTTAGATTTACTATACATTTGTTTTGAATTAGTATGTTGGGATTCAAGACACAAGTTAAGGGGATGTCATCTCACTTTCTACTTCTGTGAGATACATGCTTTCTTCACCGCTGAGTATTTTTGTGTGGTGTGTATACTAAAGATGGATGAATTAAATTATTCATATAAATAAAATTATGGGTATTTAAAAATCAATTATATGATCATTATATCATGTCATTCATGTTTTAATAGTTACCAAATTGGTAATATAGTTTTTTCTCAATTTTCCTTTTTTGAGACTCATGTTTGGTTATGAAACTATAATATATTTTCAGGTTCATAAACACCCATTTTACATTTAATATCATGAATATCCTTTTTTCATGTTATTTTAAACATCATGTAATTTTATTTTCTTACATAGATTGTGTGATACCAATATACCATGTGATAAGATTTTACTGAAACAAAATCAACACTTTTTAAAATTGTTATTAATTTTCACTCTTTGATGAAATATTACAATCCATATCTCAATAAGATTATTGATTTTCTTTATAGTCAATTTATAAATTATATATCAATGTATTAATACCATTTATTTAACTCTATGGTAGTGAATATTATTTAAAATATTTTTCTTTGAAAATATGAACATATTTCTATCTACGCTCAGAAATCTATTGTAATTTAAAAGCACTATTTTCAAAAAAAATCAGAAATTTTATAAAATGATCCTTGAAGATAATTTTCTGGAAGAAGGTATTTTAATTATTTTTTCTTAATTTATAATCATTCATTATAGTTTTTCGATTATATTTTCACTGATGTCGTTTTATAGGCTTTTATAGGTTTTCAATGTATTTTAAATGAAATAATTTTCAGAAACATTTTTGGATTTAATAATAAGTTTCAAATTAATTTCAATGAAATGGATTGCTAATATTTTTCATGATTTATTTAAAAAATGTCAAATTGATATCAATGAAAAAAAATTAAATGGTTTTTAAGAAGCTTTTTTATGATTCCCAGGAATATAATTTTCAAAATATTATAAAGATATATTTATATGTCTTTAAGGATAGTGTGTTTAAAATGGGTTTATGATTCAAAAATACCTTTTCAAATTTAAAAGAAATTATAATTATGAAATGATTCAAAATAACATTACAATTTATTTTCCATATAATATGAATCTCCATTGAAGTTACTCTAGACATTATAGGAAATGGTACAAAGGTTATATTTATATTATTTCGTAAAATAGATTATTATATGATTGAATGATTCTTTTTATGCCCATTTATCATCCACATTTTACAAGATTTTGATACCTGATTATTTTCTTGAGATAACTTTATGATGAAATAATTTTGTAACCTATATTTTTCCATTGGCTATGAAGTGATTACATATTTATAATACCAATTTCATTTATTTTTTTATTATTTGATTGTTTATAATTTGTATACCATGTATGTATTATTTCATTATGAGTTGGGTGGGACCTAAATCTCCATCTAATGTATTAGGTAATGATATCTATCTAATGACAAAGACATGTATTGTATTGGAAGTGATCCTTGACAACTAATATATCGATGCGAGTGATCCCTAACTACCAAATTTGTATGAGGATTGAAATCATGATACTAATATGGAAATGGAGGTGAACCATTACTAACAAGATGGTATATTGAGTAAACTAATACTAAAAATATTGTCTTGCATTTGATGCATTTTATACTATGTAACTCAAATTATATACTTATCTTTTCGTAATAATTTTGTGTTTTAATCCTATGTTATGTCCTCATTGAATATGTTCATTTTTTCTTTATTATATTTGTCTTATTATATTCCATGATATATTGAATAGTTCATGTATTATTTATTTGACTTGAATTGTATGGTATTTTATTTTCATGATCATGTACTCATGCTCTTATACTCAATATTATTCATAAAAATATCCCTTAATTACCCTTACCGAGTAATTGAGCTCAACAATTTTTATGTTTCCTTCCTCTAGTTATGAAGATATGTAATATGTTTGATGTATTTAAGAAGGTTTCTATTAAATAATAACATAGTGGGAGATAATGTATCACATTTATGTATAAATATAATTTTCCATATTTCTAAAGGCACAATAATATTATAATCTTTGGGTGTATTTTTTTATGATGTTCTATATATTCTAAATAAATTATGTCATGGTAATGTATGACAAGAGAGGATCATTATAGTTGGTATTAAATAAAAGGGATATTTTATATTTAAAATCTTTGATGAAAAACCATAGTGGTATCCCTATGTATATTAATAAGGATATGTCTAGGGATGTCTCTAAGGATGAGTATGAGGATGACTTAATGTTTAGGATAATGTCATGGATGCTTAGTAAAAGATAGAGTGAGTGGTTTGAAACAAATAAAACCCTTTTTTGTATACAAACATTGAATGTGGCATTGTAATAGTCGTACCTAGAGGTAACGCCCTTGACAAGATGTTCATGGCCTGACTCGGGGTGATCTAGTACTTGACAACATGTCATACTAGACACTTGGTTTGATACTCCTGGGGGATATTATTTGGGAAATAAAAAAAATATTTATGTACCATCATAAAATATTTAAACAGAGTATTACAATGAATAACCAAGCGTAAACCAATAGTTTCATTGACTAAAAATGTATGATCCATAATTTATGTTCCCTAAAATATTTTTTCATGATTATATGGTATCCTAATATGATAAATATTTCCCAAACTATTATATCATCATTTAGTTAATAGATAGAACTAGAATGAAATTGGATATCATTTAATGTTTTAGATGTTGGATGTATGTGAATTATTTGTATCTATTTTCAAAGTGGAAATATCATAAAACAAATCTATAAGGTAATATGAGTATTGGATATACTTTCCAAGATAATGATTCCATGAACGCCATGTGATGGGTATGTGTTGTTATTATTGAGATTCTTACATTAAACATAATAAGAATGACAATAGTGATTTTGAGAAACCCTGATACCTGATTCATATTTGATTTTATTTCAAATTGGTATTAAGTAATAAAATTACAAAGAATAATGACTCATTTAAAAATAATGTTCGACGAATGAGTAAATTTTGTTTGGGAATTAATAGATTATGTTATATGAATCATGAAATATATAATTAAATATAGTATATGTCTTAATTAAAGATAGAAAATAACATGTTTAATAGAAATGAATACATATAAAATTATTTCAGTGAAAGGTGATATTTTTATTAAGGGAATGTAACCCTTAATTTATGTCTTAAATTGAGATAAGGTTTTTTGGATAAATGTATGCATTATATGAATATGTGAATTGGACGGTATAGATTACCATGAATATGATAAGTAAAAATGTGTTATATTTTAGAAATGATGAATTTTATAACTCCATGGATTTATATAATATATATAGAAATCATTGGATAATAAATAATGCATGTTTTCAGAAAGAATTTAGGTTCTTTACACCCCATGATTCCATAGTACGTTATCTCTTTAATGTAATTAAATATCTTATGTTACACATATCACTGAGTTCAAGTGCATCCCCACCTATAAACAATCCATATAAAAAGAGGTAATGAATGGTAGTAAGCACATTTTTTATTTTATATATATCCTATGTAATTTTAACATTAATATATTTTTGTTTCATAGACATTATATATTGAAAATGTCAATTTTTTAGATGAATAATGTATTTTTCAAAAATTGAATTTTTTTCACCATTTAGTGGAAACCCCGTTTTAAATAACATATTTGACACTTTTAGATATTCAATATGATGAAATAGAATTCCTATTTATAATTGGGACAAAAAAATTTGTTTTGTAATTTTTGTTTTCTATTTTTATGATAACATTCATGTTTTGATGAATTGTGAAAAAATTGAATCTTTTTAGTAAAAACATCTTTCTTAATCAATATAAATTTAGGGTGTTTTGATATAAATTTTGGAAGCTATAAAGAAAACCAATAGTATATTTTTACCCTTTAATCAAATGTTTTCCATTAGAAATAATTTTATTTAATTATTAGACATAAAAATCGGTTAATATTTTGGTCGTTTTTACATGTTAAGAACATGTATTTTGGTTCCGGCAATGAGAAATAATTTTAAATTAATTTCTACAACTCTTCAGTTCGATTATTGAAAAATAGATTAAATATTTAAAATTAGTATTTCCATATTGTGTAAATAGTTATCTAATTATTTTTAGACATTATGAATAGAAACATCATTAAATATTTTATTTACCATGGTTAAAGAGTAAATATGGTTAATAAGTGTAAAAATTTATTAAAATAATATTAAATTACCTAACACATTTCCTAAACATATGGGATGATACAAGTCCGACCATGGACAACCTTGGGTCGATTTTGGCACCCCATGGTGGCACTACTATGTGATAATTACAATTTATAAAAAATAATTTAAATATAAGGAAAATGCAAGATAAACATTTATCTTATAGTAAAAAAATATTTATATGACTATATATAGTTTATCACTTCTTATATAAATATTAATTATCTAAATAAAAAATTTAATAAATAATGGAATTTTATATATAATTTTTAGGCATGAAATAATTTAATTTATTTATGACACAACAATGATGATGTATTTTCCATTTTAAGGAAAGATTCAAGTAAATGATAATATAAATATTAAAATAAATTTAAAATGAAAATTTGTATGTGATCCATAAATTTTATAGGTGAATATATAATGATAGGTATTATTAAATGTATTTTTATGTTGTAATCAATATTTTGATGACTTTCGCATAAACCAAATACTAATTAGTGTCAAAAATTAGATAAATGAGTATTTAAACAAATACAATTTTATTAAATGATTTATTATTTTAATAAATTTATTAATCATCCAAAGGAAATAAATAATGTTATATATGTCATCAATTAACCTCTTCAGCTTTCCATGGTAGTTCATAGTATGTTTATTAACCATATAGTGTAAAAATACTAGAAGGCATGGTAATAGTTAAACTATTTAACTAAGAGTTAAATATAAAAAATAAGGATACTATGGTGACCTAAACATGTCTAAAACCTATTGTTTGAGATTTTTTCGACCAATAAATACCTTAAACTCTAAATAAATCTTTTTTTTTCTATTAGAAATTGAAAATTATTTTAGAATAAATTAATATTTGATGTTTTTCATAAAGTTTCCCTCACATATATTATAAAAGAGTACTTCCCATTATCTTAAATTCAAACCACCAAATCCATTTGGATTTTTCAATACCTTATAAAATCTCATCCTGACTACCATAACATAAAAATCTAGGCCTTACATTGATCATAATGACACGTTATAGAGCCCTTCTGGTCAAATGAAAAGGAAAAAACATGAAGAAGAGGTAATTACATCATCATCTCTTTAAAT
The DNA here is from genome assembly GCA_963277665.1 of Viscum album. Classification (NCBI taxonomy): domain Eukaryota; kingdom Viridiplantae; phylum Streptophyta; class Magnoliopsida; order Santalales; family Viscaceae; genus Viscum; species Viscum album. Next base: position 938,792,331 of record OY728163.1, on the reverse strand, counting down.
TTTCTTTTCCTCTTCCACTTCATTTTTCATTGTCATTTAATTAACAAAATAGTAAATCAAGTAAATTATACATACTGAGATATTATTATAAATATGTTACAACCATATTCATTATTCTATCCATCACATGAATGAAAAAGCCCCCATATGTTTGTACGTAAGAATTATCGTCTCCATGTTGGGGTGTAGTTTGATATTAAAACATCATTATTTGGATGAGTATAATAATGAGTACAATTGACATAAATAATAAATATAACATGTTAATTATTATTTATATATAATTTACCAACCAAATTAAATAAAATATCTCCATCAATAGAAAAATAGTGTTTCCCATGCGTACGTACAACATACTGTCTCCACGACACGAAGACATTCATTTCCACATTCACCATTCCATGATGATTATAATAATATATATTCATATGTAACGTATTACATAATAATTCTACTGGATATATATATATATATATATTCAATTATCTCTTTCTCCAACTTATGTTTAATACTTTATGAAAACGAAAACAACATTTATGCGTACGTACGACCTACCGTCTCCATAAACGATGATTTCCAATACATATATATATCTATTATACAAATTTATGTTATGAATATATGTGATACATAAATAATGTTTTATATTTATGATGTAATTTAATCGTGATATATGTAATATGATTAATAATAAAAAGTTAAAACATGTATGATAAAGAAAGCGAATAAAACCCAAAATGTTATTTTTACATATAAATTATTAATAAATGGTATGTATAAAGTCATAAATGAATAATCATTCATAGCATAAATTTTAATATGGTTCTAGTATAATTTAATAAAATACTATGGTCATTTTACAAGAGGATAAAAGTACCCTCAACCGAAGGAAAGTACCGGGTAAGTGTTTTTTCCTCAATTTCATTATTATCATATATTGTTTATCTGAAAGTATCTACTAGTAAATATTTATAATATATGTCAATTTTTACGTAAAATGTTTATAAAAGGATGATTTTAATTTTAAATGTAAGGTAACCTTTAAATATATCATTATTTTAAATTTTTTTAAATATTTATTTTTCTAATTATTTTTAACTAATGTCCATGTTTTCAAAATTATTTTAAGGATTTATGTACGTGGACACGATTTTTTATAGTGTTAAATTATTTCAAAGGTTTCGACGTGGTATGAGATACATTTCTCCAAAAATGAATCCCATAATGACTAATCATTCTATATTAATGATATTAATGTTTTTTAAATCGAATACATGGTCAGTTATTTACCTTTCTATGTTGATCAATCTTATTGATTATTGATAGCTTTTAATTTACATAAATCATACTACGAATCTAATCTCTCCATTATTTCGTTTATTTATGAGGAATCCAAGAATTGTACTATAATTGATATGAATGGATATTCTAATGATAATAATGATACTCTCTAAAAAATTATGTTGTAATTTGTGTATTCAAGTTTATTTCAATAAATAAGTATATATCAAGTTAACCAAAAGTAATAAACTATAATAACTTTTAGTAAGAAATTTATTATATCATATTAAAATTTAATAATGTTGAATCATGATCTAGGATACATGGATACTAGGGTTAGAGTCATTTTATTATATACACCACATAAAAGTAAATAGGTGCATAATACCAAGTATATCTCAATGGAGTAGAAATTGATAAGAAATACTTTATAAAGTTCATATCATTGATGTTATAATTAATCAAGGAAGTTATTGTGTTTAACATTTGTAAATCAACAAAAAAATAAGTGTACGTACAATATAATATAATAAAAGTTACTTTCACACATAATCATGAATTAAAATAGTCAATGAAGTAGAAGTATAACCCATTGAATAGAAATTGAGTTATGAAACCTCTTACAAAGATCATATCATTGAAGTGGGATTTAATAAATGGAGTGAGTATGTTTAAAAAACCTAAAACACATAAGACAAGTGGAAATAAAATAGAATAAAATTGGTATCATTTCACACATAATCATGGAATAACATAGTCAATTAAGTAGATGTGTAACCAAATCACTGTGACGAGAGTGGACTGCAATATGCCCGTAATTCATCTGTAGGTCTCATTAGACAAATTAGTGTCTTGACAAAATGATTAGGAATGTTTTTTTGTAGACTTATCACGAGGCCATGAAATTTTTTTTATGATGTCCAACAATATGTATTCACTCATTATGAAATTAGTTATTACATGTGATTATTTGACTTGTATAATATACATGTGATTTTTTATATGGTAATGATTGATTTATTATTTCCATATAATGTTTTAGTTTAAGATTAAATGGTTGTTGTTATTATTACACTTCTTTCTTTAAATGTTTACATCTTCTGTTAAATTATATACCCTTACTGAGCATCTGAGCACCCCACTTTCTTATATTTTTTTCCCAAGATTCCAAGAGGTTTATTATGATTGATATTCATGGTTATGGAGGGGGAATAATGGTTTTCTCAATGAAGTATTTATTTTGTGTTTTATGCTTGAATGTGGAATGTTTCGTTCATGTATGTAATGTATTTTACAAGACTACTAAACTAATAGGTCCTTTTGGACTTGGCTACATGTATACATGCCAATGTATTATGATAATGCACCAGCTCCTGGATTCTGGTGTCGGAGTTTTACCATTGTTAATAGAAGAATTTTAGAAATAATGATGAAAACTACATTTATAAAAACAATAATTAGAGAATATTACCATAATATATACTTTGAGGATTATAATAGAAGAACATCAGAAATTTATGTAATGTAAAAACTATGTCGGTTATCCAAGAACTACACCCATATCTGGATACTACAAGTGGACATGGTTCTAACACATATGTACCTAGGACTGAAAACCCTATCAAGGAGATTTGGACTTGAACCCGAGTATCCTAGTACGTAAAACTGGGTCTTATTGTGCACCTAGTGTGACAATCCTGGTGGATATTCTTAAGATAATTACCATTTCCATTAAAACCCATAATGAAGTATTTATGAGTAAATATGTCAGCAATGAAATCTTTTTTATGATTCTGATACTTGATAAGTGAAAAAAGTCAATTCATTTTTAGAATTTCACAAAGTTATTGTATTATAAATTATGATTTGATTTAACCATGTGTATTTCATCATATATAAATGGAGCCATGTAGAACGAACGATATCTCTAGCAATACACATGATATGAAGAGTACGAAAGATCATATCATTCATGGTCTTAAGCAAACATTTAGAATGGAAATAGTCTCCCATGTATTCTCATCATTTGAAGGAATATTATCATGTGTTAATAAGAAACGTAATGATGTCTCATACACTATGGTTTTGAAAGGAAGAATGAGAAGAATAGAATGATAGAGAAAAATCTGGATAAAGGGAGAAAAGTAAAGAAGAATATTCTCACATGGGATAAATGTGAAAAATATCACCTTGGTAAATACATGAAGAAAATGAGAGTTTGATATAAGTGTGGAAAAAAGTACATCATGTTCATGATTGCAAGGTTAATAAAATGGTTTAAAATTTATATTGCTTCATCTGCAAGGATTTCAAACACGATGCGAATCAATTTCCCAATCATCAGAGTGTACCCATAATGATTCTATTAGATAATAATCAAGTTATGATACTATAGCAGATTAAGTAAAATGGTTAGTCTTCTTATGTTGTGATTAAACAATTAGGTCATTTGAGTGTTTTATCAATGATGTACATGTTATATGAAATATGGATATAAATAAGGATTATAATGCAGTACTATTTCATTGTAAATTTGATATTTTTTGGAACTATGAGAAGTGACTCAGTAGCAGGTTAAACCTTTTGGAAAATATATGGTTGAGGGAAAGATAAAACATAATATGGTCCAAATACTGAGGTAGTGATTTTGGAATAAATGATAACTGAGTTGAATAAACTCTATTGGATATTATTAATAACCTTGGAGCTAATTAATGTTTTGTTTTTTCCAACATTTGTGGAGATTACAAAATTTTCTTATTTAAGGAGTATATCCAATATTCTATGATTAGAAGAAGTTGTATTTAAGTAAATACCTATTCAAATAATTTTTTATGGTAAATAAATTTTTCATCATTTATTAATATAATACATGATGATTGTATTCATATGTTGTTAGGTGATAACAGATTTCATCATTATGTTATATTAACCGTCATTATAAATTTTTTGACTGTGAGTTTAGACACATGTATTTTGGAGATGTATAATGGTTGGAATTGACTAGGTCAAACACTTGCTATTTTTTGAGGTTAAAATATTTTTTATTTAATACTTTGAAAAAGAATTTTGGTTTTCAGTTATCATTTAGATGATTAAGCAAATACTTGTGGACCTTAGGATTTATCAAATGAGCTACTGGCATAAAAATTAATTTTTGTGCATTCATTTCCTAGTGTAAGGGATGAAGTTAAAATAGATTAAAGCCCTCCCAAATGATGATAATATGATTGTTATATGTAATGAAATCATGTATGTTTTCATTAGTTCTTATTTATATAGTAAATTAATCCATATTTTTTTAAAAACATTATCTAAATAAATGGTTTGTCCTAATACATTATGATTTGTATAACTGATGATTCTTTAAACCAACATATATTGATGGATTTGAGGCCCTCAATTTTACATTTTTAGTTCACCTGATTGTGATTTATGACCTCAATCACACCCTAGAAGAATTTACGTTTTCCCTCCAATTATGTGTCTATAATTTCCACCAATGTTCTTTTATTCGAATCCCTAATTTGATGGTGAAATTTTCACTTCTCTTTAACTCTCATTAAGACTAAATTTTAGTATCCCTATTTTCAATGTTGTTTTTCCAAAAAGGTATTTTCTATTCTCAACCATTTATTCTCGAAGGACAATTGGAAATTTTTAGGACACAATTTATGGAAGTAGGGGATAATGTAACACCCAAATATTTCCTAGTATGTTCTCTCTTTAATGTAATTCAATAGCTTGCACTACACGCTACACCGAATTCAAGCGCATCACGACCAATCAATCTTGCTGTTAAAAACACAGTTATGAATAGTTTTAACCACTTATATATTTTTTATATATATTATATAATTTTATCATTAAAATTATTCATTTCGTAGACATAAAATGAGGACAAATTCAATTTTTCAGATAAATGTAATATTTTTAAAAAATTGTAGTTTTTCACCTTTAATGGAGATCCCTTCTTAAATAAAATATTTTAGACATTTATATATTCAATTTTATGAAATTAAATATCTCTTTATAATCAAGAAAATAAAATTTAGTTTTTAAAAAAATTTATTACTTTTTTAATAACTTTTATATTTTGATAAACAGTGATGAAACCGTAAATTTTAATTGAAAATGAAACATTAAATCAAAATAATTTATAATGATAAATAATAAATGTTAATAGTTATATATTATAACTAGAATATATTTTTGTAGTTTAATCCAGTTTTGGTCATTGTATGTAATTTCAATTTATAATTAGATATAATCCAATGTCAATATTTTTGTAGTTTTTATTTCATAAGAACCACGTTTTTGGTTTTGACAATTAGAAATAAAATTTCAATTAATTTCGGAAACATCATTTTTTTAATTTTGAATAATGGATTCTATATTTGGAATCAGTAGGTCTAAATTGTGAAAATATGTATCTATTATTTTTAGAAATTATGAATAGAAACTTCAGTAAATATTTTATTTACTATTATTAAAGGGTAAATATGGTATATAAGGGTAAAAAATAATATTATAATAATATTAAATTAACCTAACATGTGTTATAACCATACAAGGTGATACATTTCCATCCATGTGAATCCTTGGGTTAATTTTGGGACCCCATATAGAAACTTATAATTGATCATTACACTTATTAAAAATTAATTTAAAGATAATAAAAATGATTCACAAACACATATGTTTTAGTAAAAAAAATTATATGAAGTTATATAATTTATATATTCAACAATAAATATTAATTATAAATATAAAAAAACATTCTACATTTGTGTATTTTATCGTTATTTTTTCAACATTAAATAATTAAATATATTATTGACATTATAATGACTAATTATTTTCCATATTAACGAATGAATCAAATAAATAATATTATAAATATTAAAATAAATTTAAATTGAAAACTTTAATGAAATACAATAATTTTCATGTGAATATATCATTTTAGGGGTTATTCAATATATTTTTTTCAAAGTAATCATGTTGTATGAATTTCACAAATACATAATAATAAATATGGTCAAAATTATCCTAAATGAGTTTTTAAATAGATTACTATTTTATTAAATGATGTAATATTTATAGAAATATCCATATCATCCAAAGAACATTAAAAATGATATATATTTCATCAATTAACCACTTTAGGTTCTCTAGGTAGTTTATACTAATTTTATTCACCATATAGTGATATAATATATGAAGTCGTTGTAAAAGTTAAGCTATTTAACTAAGAGTTAAATCAAATATATAAGGGTAATATGGTGACCAAAACTTGTTTAAAACCATTTGGATGAAAGTATGTCTTACCATACCAAAAATAATTTTTAAATAATTTTATTTGGATCTTTTATAAACCTAAAATTATATTATAATAAATTAATATTTCAATATTTTTTAAACTGCCCCTCACCTCTCTTATAAATGTACAGTTCCCCTTTTTTAAATTCACAACTACAATGCCATTTGACTCTACCAAACCCTGCTGCAATATCCTCCCAACTACCCTGAGATCAACCTATAGGCCATACATTGATCATAATTCCATCCTATTGATCCTTTTTGTTCAAATAGAATTGAATAACCTGAAGAAAGGGTAATTATTTCATCACCTCTATCAACGTTCTTTTCTTCTTCCACTTCATTTTTCTTTGTCACTTGAATAAAAAAATAACTACAGAAATATATATATATTGATATGTTAATATAAATATTTTACAGCCATATTAATTATTCAATCCATCCAATGAATGACAATGTCACCATATGTGCATATATATGGCTTACGGTCACCACGTCATGGTGTAGTTTGCTATTCCACACTTTATTATTTGGATTGGTATAATAATGAGAATAATTGATGTAAATAATAAATATAACATGTTAATTAAATTTTATATATAATTCAACATCGATTTACATACAATTTAACAATCAATAGAATGAAATCGTCGCCTGTGAGTACGTATGCATTACCGCCTCCATGACACGATGAGATTCATTTCCGCATTCCCCATTCTTAGATGATTATAAAAATATATATAAATTTGTAATATATGACACGATAATGATACTTGATATATATATATATATATATATATATTAAAATATATCTCATTCTCTTATTTCCATTCAATTCTATATTAAAATGGAAACAACCTTTATGCGTACGTACGACCTACCGTCCCCATAAATGGTGTTTTTCATTTCATATATATATATATATATCTCTATTAAAAATATTTATATTTAGAATGTAAGTGATAAATAAATATTATTTATATTTGGGATGTAATTAAATCATGATATAAATGATACGATTAAGAAAAAAATAAAAACACTTATGATAAATAAATAATTTTTTACCCAGAATGTTATTTTAACAAAGAAATTATTTTAAAATGGGTAGTATATTGTCATAAATGAATCATATATGATATCAAAAATATGATTATGTTTCTGGTATGCTTTAATAACATACTATGTAAATTATAAACGAGGATAAACATACCCTCAACCAAAGAGAATTACCAGTTAAGGGTTCTTTCCTCAATCTCATTATTATGCAAAATATTTTATCTATAAATTTTTAATGGGATGTATTTATCATATATGTACATGATTCATTAATATTTTTTTAAAATAATCATTTATGGTTTTATTGAAGGGAATTCATAACTATATCATCAATTTAAATATTATTAAATATTTCTGTTACTAATTTTTATAAATTAATGTCCTTGTTTTCAAAAAGATTTTTTGGATTTATTTACATGGAAATTATTTTTCTAAAGTGTTAATTTTATTCAACAGTTTCAAAGATTTATGTTACACCCTGATTAAATAATCTCTTGTAAATTAATTCCTATATAATTTGTGTGACTTTTAAATGATTTCATTTAAATAGATATTTCTATCACTGATTTTTATAGATTATTTTCAAATATGTAAACATCTATTATTGTAAATTATTCTTGATTGAGGTTGAATTAAATATATTACAGTCTTCCATATTGTATTGAATGAGTTATGACATGTTTGATTGTGGAGGTTTTTTTATATACCTTTCATGGTTTATGGTTAATGCATTTACCTTTAATATGGTAGTTTCATTATGAATTTTTATGTTTTGTTTCACATTTTTACATATAAGGAAGGAATTGGACATAGATAGGGACAGTTGGGTCCCTCTATAGCCCCATGTTGCATCGGTAGGTCTAATGAAGAAAATTTGTGTCTTGGAAGAAGACCTTAAAATTAAATTAAATTTTATGTCTTGGCATGAGCCCTTGATAATTCTATTATGATTTCTGATATTATGCATTCCCTTTTTATGAAAGTTTTTATTAAATATGATTATTCTACCAGTAAAATATCCATGTTCAAGTTTATATGGTAATATTTGATTTATTTTTGACATATTATGTTCGTGTTTATGTTTAAGATAATGTAACTTTTTTTACAAATATATCCTTAAAAGTTTATATATTCTGCTAAATTAAATACCCTTACTAAGCATCCAAGATCACCCCTTTCTTATGTTTTGTTTTCCTAATATTACAATAATTGTATTAAGGATGATATATATGGTTAAACTTGGGGAATAATTGTATTATGAAATTATTTGTTATGTTGTGTTTTTTGTTTTAATATGTAATTTAATATTCATGTTTGTAATATATTTTCCAATACTACTAAACTGATTGGTCCTTCAGGACATGATTCCATGTAATCAGGCCAATGTAATAAAATAATGCACCAGTTACAGGTTTTTGAGGTTGGGGCGTTACAATGGTAATTGTGGTTATTTCCATGTTTTAGAAGAATATACGATAAGGTTATTCACAAGTTTAGAATGAGACAAAACATTGTACATTGTTTTATATTAAGGGTAAATGATATGCCATTGTCATGAATTTATATCTATCAATTTGAATTTTAATCATTCCGATGTGTTATATTGGTAAACATTAGTGGAATGTTTAAGATAAACATCCCATAAAGTCAGTAATATTAATGTGTAATATCACTATATGAGGATTTATGCATGTTGGATCACATGGTAAAACGTATTTTTATTAAATTATAACTAATGGGTTGGAATATTATGGTACCCATGACCTATTAATACATCAGGAATAGAAATTTTAATTTCTTTTTTAGAAAAATAGTGGAAGTGGATCAAGAATAAACAAAGGGATATATTGTCCTAAAATCATGCATGCATATATTTGCCTGACATTTATTCAATATTTGGAAAAAAACCATAAAGCCAAAATGTTTTCCAACTACCAACATTTCAAATGAATTAGAAGGCCCCTTAATTAATCACAGAATTATGACATTTTTATTGTCAACTTTCTCCTAACATTGTTTTATATCATTATCTACAAGAACATTATAGTATGATTTGTCTTTCACTTACATGTTTTCACTTCCCACCTATGTTCTCATATGTGGTAATATAGTTATGAGTATATTTGGATAAATGTTATGGTTCCAATTTTTTAATTTATTGGTATGTTTTTGTAATCATTCATACAAATCGGGTTTATAAGAATAAAACATTATAGAACTAAACATTTGATAACCCAACTGATTTTTGAGGGAAATTCATTTTAATGGGGGTGGAAGGTATCACCATGATATTTTGTGCAATATTTTTTTATTCCAATGAATTAGTTTTAAATTAATTATGTATTTGAACCAGGTAAAATATTCTTTCAATTGGAACTGAAATTTCTTGTGATTAATGTAACATCAAATTTTTGTGCGTTATTCAAAACACTTAGTTTCTATGAAACATCATTTTATTGTTATAAATATTTAAATGAGATAATTATAACCTAGATGTTACGAATATTAATGTAAATAGTTATAACATACCTTAATATATTATTTATAATGGGTTTACATAAATTAATCATATTTATAATGAAATATATAATATTTTTTAAAGTCATTATATGTTTTTGAAATAATATTTTCTTAATGAATCATTTATGATGTCCTTTTATGAAAAATTATGAATCTATCATTAGAAACTAATTAAAATTTAATTTGATAAAATGATCTAAATATTTAAATCATAATGTAGAAACTAGGTCAAAGTGAATTTTGGGGATTTTTCGAGGATTTTTTTGGTTTTATAGTAAAAATTATTGCAATTTTGTTAAAACCTCATTTTAGTTCATGTACTGATTACTGTTGAATTATATTTTAAATTAGGTTTTAAATTCCCAATAAATAATTTATTAATATGTTAATATAATTTTTATCATTAGGGTCATTTTTTATGTTTAAATAATAAATAAAAACATATTTAACTTTGGAATTTTTTTACTTTAAAACCCTCTTTCTTGCAGCATCTATTTGATTACCATTAAACATGATTTTAATATTTTTGTGATTTGAATTTAGAAAAATAGACATAAAATGTCGTAAGTAGTATGGTATTTTTAATCAAATAATATCAACATAAATTTAGAGAAAAAATATTAAGGAAAGTGATTGTAAATAATCTCATCGATTAAAGAATAATTATGAATAATTAAGGACTAAAACATAATAAAAATGTCCAAAATGTACAGAATGCTTATCTAAAATCAATTATATGACAATAATTTTACCGTATACCCTCTTGTATATAATTCTGTGATTTTTTGTGATATTCTTAAATGGAAGTTACATATATAAATATTTTTTTAATTAAAAAGAAAAAAGGGTACTTTCCTAACCTATAACATTTATAAAACATTGAGATATGTTAAAATATTATATTTTTTATTATAGATAATGTTTCGAAATATATTTGGGATATTCTTATCTTAAAAATATATTAATATTTTTGATAAAAGATTTATCTACTTTATATTCTTATGAAACAGTCATGACATGTCCCCTAGTTTCCATTGTATGATAACCCCAACCTGGCCTCATATAGGATAGAGGTCAGAGTCTAGAATCGAGTAGTAATATCTCACAAATATGAGGCATTTTCTTAAGAACCAGTACAAATGCACCCAATGGAAATCGACAATGTTAGAGAGTGAAAAAAAACAATGAAAATACAATGTATGAAAACCACTACAACCCAACAATAGATTACGATGGAAAGTATTAATGAAAAGTAAAACTGGGACAAAATAAAATACCACTAAAAGAAAAAAAATGAAATGCCCACTAGAAAACAAGTGCACTTATGTGGCTCTATAAAGATGGAAGAAGCACATTTTTCAATCTGATCTCACAAGGCACCACATAGTCCATGTCTCGGTCCTGCCCATCTAAGAGTCCACAAAAGCGCCAGTCATTATCAAAAGATATATCATGTGTGGAAATTTACTATATATGGGTGATTACATAAATAATCAGTTGGGGACACCAACAACTGCAATGAAAATTAACACAATTGAAAACACCACCAAATAGACATAGTCAGCTCAACACAATTATATGTCATCAACACATATAAAAAGAACATATAATTATACTCATAAAGGATTCCAAGATGCAACATCTCATCTACTACTAGCCATATGGTTCTCTATGTATCACGCTTGATTTCAAGTGATAACACTCCTCGAGCAATCTAATCGTAACCAGGTAGAGAAAGTCTAATAAATGTATCTGAGAGAACATCTGGTATGGATACATCAGAATGTTTCCTTGAGATGTATAGTCTCACGTAGAAATGAAATATCTATACCCAAACTAATAATTCATCACCCTATTCTTCTCATGTCATGCACATCCCAAGGAGAAATTCTACATGAGCCATCAATCATCGTATAACTTTGCAAGGATATCCCTGATCATTTAGGTCCCACACTAAGAGAACACAGTAAGAACTACCAGAAATATAATGCTTCAATCACAATGATGAACATATTTTGTTTATGAGAGAGTCATCCCCAAAGAGTCACTATAGTCTTCTTGTCTACTGGTCCAATGTGGTTTTCTCTGCTATTACTCATCAGCCAAACTGCTAAGGCCTTCTCAACTACTGCTCATCTGTTAGGCTACTGAGGTCTTCTAGTCTACTCATCTGCTAGGCCATAGAGCTCTGCAGAGCTACACGTCTGCAAGTCCACACAAGTATAATCTCAATAAGGAAAACAATAATGGCAGCAATAACACTTTACTCATGTTGTATACTAAATCACACATCTCTAATGAGTGTTTGGGGCTATTGGATCACATAGTCCCACTATTGACATTGGACAGCTGGATCACCTAGACCCACTTATTTACTCGACCAACTGGATCACTTATTTCTGCTCATCTCATGGCCCAGTTGGATCACTTAAACCCACACGTCTCATGGGACAGATAGATTACATAGACACACATGTCACTTGGGCTTATTGAATCACACAGACCCACTCATCATATTATACTTGAAAAATCCACAAGTAAGTTTCCTGCTTGTAGAGTGCATGAATCTGAGAGAGTCTACTCAACAAGCTATCAGTCACATATAATCTTCCAAAAAATAACCTTTATATTATACCAAATTTATTTACTATTTACGATGATTCCAACACTTAAAATGTGTCGTCAATATAATTTATAGTGGGATTGTTATTCTCATTTTAATTAAAAGGGGCTGGTTGAGTCTAAGTTCCGTCCGACCTGTCCCAAAGGACAACTGACCAAACTCAGGTCTGACCCGACCTGGTCCTAGTCTAGCCTAGACTGACTAGGACCCAGTTCTCACCCACTTAATGTGGCCCAAAATACCTTTCTCAGACATGATGACAATCAATCCATCCGGCCTAGGTTAGCACAACCGTTTCACAATGGGTCCATCTTGTCCTTGTCCTGTGGGAATACTGCAATCATTCCACATGATGCAGCTTAGTGTTTTGTCTACTAAGGACCCACTATCAGTAGTTTACGGTTGCCCTAGTCACCACCCCGTGGTGGTTTTTGTGGGGTTCTCCACTACTATAGTGTGGCACCCTCCGGACTACTACAAAACTAGGGTCAGAACCTCTTCCCCCCGACATGGCCTCCTCCACTTCAGTGCGCTACTGATATTAACATCCAACCGCATGTCGCTACAGCCACATGCATCCTCTTTTGTTGGCCTTCATTGTGGTGGACCCATGTCCCCATGACCTCCTACTGTGGAACATGTTCACTACTATTTCTATCCACCACCATATTGTGATCATTGAATTTTGGTAGTGACAGAGATCATAAGAACAATGAATGTGGGAGGAAAAGGCTCACATGAACACCCATGGTGGAGGGATCATGCCTTGTCTGTTTCATCCTTGATCTTTCAACATAAGATATTTAAGGGTGGCTAAACAATGATATAAATCAGAACACAGATTCAATATGGTCGTATATTCCTGATGTTTATCCAAAAATAAAACCCATCCTGCAAGAACAGACTACTCGTAGATCAAACTATTAGTGGGTTGATTTACAATCGTTTTTCTAGAAATATTGAATAAGAAATAAATTCAAAATGAATTTAAACCTTCCTGTAGATGGATTTATTTAAGGAAAATATGGAAGTTGAATCACCACATCGATCGTTGTTATGTCGGTTATCGCTTGTTTGTTGCCACTTGATCGAACCTCGATCACTGATCCATCATCGCTGGAAAGAGAGACTCCTCCCCTTTACATTATTTAATCTCCGATGTCCCATAGAAATTGTCCAGCGTTATGAATTATAATGACAGAATAAGTCCATGATTAATGGAAGATATGTGATAATTCATTAACACATTTTAGCATTACTATTTATCTTTAAATGAGTGTCACCAAACTGTATTATTTTTTAATGGAGAGAGGGTTAGTCTGTCAGTGCATTGCTACAACACCATGAAGTGAAATTATAAAAGGATATAAAATAAAATTCTTTTAGTTTATTTTAGTCCCGTTTTAATATTCCAAAAATTAACTTTTACCCTCTACCCATGTCGGTCGAGTTTAAGTCCTCATTATTATGAATATCTCATTATGAACTCAATGATGGTCTCCGATTTTTAATATGAGTTACAATTTGAGAGTTATGAATATTAGAAATATAAAATATTTTGTACTAAAATTATTTTATTTATGGTTACCTCCCAAAACAACATTCACAACCAGCCCGCGTCTTCCAATGTTTGGCTCCAAATAAAGAATTCATGTCATTATGATCTCAACAGTGATATCTGATTTCCAATTTGAATTACCGTTCAAGAGATATAAGGATTTGAAAATGAAAAAACTTAACTTAATTATTATATTTATGGACAAAAACCGATTTCCAATTTTATGCTCTTCCTAAGGAAAAAATACCCTCAAGATCTCAACGGGGGTCTTCGATTTTCAATCTGCATCACTGTTTGTGAGTTATAAGGATATAAAAAATATTATAATTTTGTTTTATTAATTGATTTACGGTTATTCCATTTTTGTGTTTTCTCACTATAGACTCTATCCGTCTAATCTTAAGTATTTCTTATGGAAATCCTTTTATTCTGAAAGTAAATGTGCCATTATATTTCCAATATGGATATCCATTTAAGAGTTATTCTACTTTTTCTGGAAAACCACTCAATTGTACTGTTTAAAACATAACAATCTTCAACAGAACATTCAGTACACACAAGTCATTAGAATCACAAGTCCCCTTCACATCTAGTCCTAGATTAATATCATATAATTTAAAAATATTTAGGGAATTCTAGGACATTCATTAAATTCAAATTTAGTGATTATTTAGTTAATAATTAACTAAAATTCATGATACTGTAAATGTAACAGGTGACATGAATTTTGTGAATTGCTGTATTGAAATGTTTTATAATATTAATATTTCATTTTAATCATCTATAATGTAAATTAATTTTAATTCTAATATTATTTTTACATATTAAAAATAAAATTAAATAAGTAATTTCCAAAATTGAAATTATTGTCATTTTAAAATAAATGATATTTATTAAATTATTTAAAATTAAAATCTAAAATATTAATAAAATTGATTTTATGGATTAAAAAAGTTTAAATATAGTATATTGATGGAAGAATTTATCATTTATAAATATCATATTGAACCATATATTGATAAAAAAATTATCACGGTCCTGTTTTAGGAGTGTTTTTTTAAGGTCACATGCGCTTGTTTTAAAAATAAATTACCAAAACACAGGTGTTTTTATTAAATTAGGTATAATATTTATAATTAATTAGATCTATATTATATAATAAATAATAATTTAAATTTTTATTACTAATTATATTACTTTTGTAAGATAACTATATGCATTAATAAAAACCAAAGTAATAAAATTTGGGAATCCTAGAAGTTAAAGTATCAAATTTGGAAAAATTAAATATCATTATGTCCTGTTTATTTTTTATACCATTATATAATATTACTATATTATTCTTCCATTTTGGGAAAACATAGGTAAACCGGATATCCCATTTTTGAATACCTTTTGGTATTTAAAAAAGTGACAATCCCTCTATACTAAAAAAGGCATGAACTCTAGCCCTTCCTCAGACCTCTTAGGCCACATTGGCGTCTAAATAATATTCCCATATATTCTCCTAACATACCTAAAATTCTCCTTGAAACATCCATTTTTTTATGAATAAATACAAATAATCCTTTTGGATCAAACCAAAAGGAGTTACCCGATTAAGAGGTAATATCATCCCTCAAACTCTTTTCTTTTATTTTCATTATCCGCTCCCAAAATTATTATTGATTCATGATTTTAATAAAAAAATGTATAAAAAATATTCTACAATGTTTTTATTCCATGTATTATACCTAAAATTACATTCACATCCATCTAATGGTTAATGAACATATTATTTATGTATATGGGGAACTACCACTTTAGTAAATGATGACTGTTCATTTTTTCATTAACACTTACCATGATGAAAATTATAAAGGAAAATGTGTTTTAATATTATATATATAATATTTATTATTTATTTAATATTATTTATTATTTTATAACACATATCATTATAATTTCCATTTGGTGTTAATAAAATAATTTTATTTAAGGATGTGAGTATATCACCCAATCAAAGTGATGTGAGTCGTTCACACACTACATGAAATGTAATAAAGATGGGTTTAGCTAAATTATATGATACATATATATCCTGATAAAGTAATTATAATTTTATTTAATAACTTTATATGTATATTTCTTTTTTTTTTCTTTATTTTAGTATGATAAAAAAAATCAAAAACAACATTCATGTCTACGTACAACTTACCATCTCCATGAATAGTGTATTTCATTTCAAAACATATATTCTATAGATTATTATAATAAAAACATATACTGAATACTAATGATATTTAAATAAATTTTTAATATCTGGAATCATTTTAAATCAATAAATACTGAATATATAACAAATTATGACAAATGCGATGAAAAGGACAGATATTACCCGATGTGAAAATGTGAAATATGATTTTTAAAAAGAGTTTAATATATGTTAATAGTAAAATCATATATAATACTATATATAAAAATATGGTCTTAAAAATATTTATACTAAATTTAAATTTATTATAAATGTTTCTCAACAGTGTAATATGGGATTCAAGACCCAAGTTAAGTGGATTTCATTTTACTTTTTATTTCCAACGATACATGATTTATTCCCCACCCATTAATTTTTTGTTGGGTATGCATTCCATGGATGTATGAAATTATTATTGTAATTGAATTTATGAGTATTTATATATCCATTATATGATTTCTATAAAAATTTTTTAATAAGTTTTCAAATTGAGTAAATAGTTTTGCCTCCATTTTATTCTTTGAGACTCATATTAGGTTATGCACCTAAATTAATTTTAGAGGTGTATATAATTCAATCATTAAATTCAAATAATAAATATTATTAATTTCATGATATTATAAACATAATTTAATTTTAATTTCATACATGTAGTTTATGATCCCATGTTACCATGTGATAAGAGTTTATTGGAACAATTTCATCAATTTTCATGATTGTTAATTATTATGCTTCATTGATGAAATATTATAATCCATCTCTCAATAAGACTAAGGATTTTACTTATCCTCTATTTATTCAATACATATCCCTGTATTATAATCATACATTCACTCTTTGGTACAATAGATAATTAATAAATCATTTTTATGAAAATCTGAATGTATATTTATCTCCTGTCAGAAATCTATATTATTTTAGAAATTATGGTTTGAAAAATGTTTTCTAATGATAAATGAAAATAATTTTTAGCAAAAAAAGAATTTAAAAATGTTCTAGTGTTTTCAATGATTAATTTTTAATGTTTCAAATATATTTCATTGGAAATGGTTTCCAAATAAAAATTTAGGACTAAAATATATATTAAATGTTTTCGTCATTTATTTTCAAGTTGTAAAATTATTTTTAGTGAAATGTTTTTCAAAAGGTTTCAATGATTTATTTATAATTTTTCATCGTATTTTAATATAAATAGTTTTCAATTATTGTGATGATTTATTTATAACATTTCAATTTAATTTCAATTATGTAGATTTCAAAACATAATATAGATTTCATTAAAAGTATTCAAATTTTTTCAAAGAAAAAGAATTTTTAAATATTTTCAATATTAATTTATATGTTTTAATGGAAATGTTAATTCACATTGTTTTAAATGTTCATTTCAAATGATTTCATGTTAAATTATTTTCAAATGGTTTTATTTTTTATATATTATTTTTGAAATAAGAAAGGATATTTTCCTCAAATTATGTTAAAAAAATATCATTCCATGTTATTTTCTATCTAAGATGACATCCATTGATGTTAGTCAAGCCCTAGTAAGAAATTATCTAGATGATACATTCATATAATATCATTAATGGTTATTTTTATGGAATTATTCTTATGACATCCATTTCTGTTCCACTAGATACATGATTATGAAACCCGGTTTCATTCATTGGTTATGTTTATGATGAAATTATTATAGAACTTGTCTTTTCCGACATGTTTTATATGATTACATGTTTATTATATACATTTAATTTAATTGTTTATTATATTTTTTTTTGGAAAATGTATGTATGATTTCATTATGAGATATGTGGGACATATATCTCCCTCCGATACATTGGCTAACTAAATATATCTCATGATATAGATATAGATGGAATTTTGAGTGATCCCTGACACAAATATGTCCCTTTGAGTGAACCGTGAATACCAAGATGGTATTAAGAGGGAATTAATGCTACATTAAGTCCATGTTAGTGATCCATGTCTACCAAGATGGTATGGGGAGTGAAACTATACTACTAATATTGAATTGACAGTGATGCCTTTTCTACTAAAAAATCAGATTATATTCTTATGTGTATTCCAAATTTCAATGTTTTACTCAAATATTATGTTGTCTATATTATGGTCATTAATTAATTTTCATTCATGTCTTATGAAACACTATGATTTATGCCATGCTTCATGTATATGATATTTGTTATAAAGGGCTTGATCTTCTAGTTTTGTGATCATGTACTCGTACTATTATACTCATTATTATCCTTCCATATTACCCTTCTTTACCCCTACTCAGCATATAAGATCACCCATGTTATGCTTCCATACCAATTATATGAATATATTTGTTATGTTTTATGTCTTATAGAAGGGTTCTAGGGAAGAATAATTTAATGTGAGTTAATGTATGTAACTTTTGTATAAAAATTTATGATTCTATGCATCTAGGGGCACTATAGTAGTACGACCTTTGGGGGTATGTTTTTAGAATTTTTTATTTATTATGTAAATTTTATGTAATGTTAATGTATGAAAAGTGATGGTTATTAGAGGCCACATGCTCTTCCATTACCATTAAATATTCTCTATCCTCCTAAAAAATATCACCTCATGTATTCAAACTCAATACAGTAACCAAAAAATTACCTTCATTATGATTATAATATATCGCAATGTAATAGTTTTATGGGGACTCCATCTATCATAATTAATTTAAATTCGTTTATATATATATATATATATATATTATATTTTATAAATAAAAATATACTGAAATAATTTAATACTATAAAGATCACACTATTGATAGAATTTCAGATATACATTAGTGTAACAACTATAACATCCAAATAAATATCATAGTTGTCGTTAATTAATTTATGGGGATGAATTAATTTGATAAATAGATATCTCTTTTAAAAAATTAAAAAATAACATCATAAAAAATGGTCTGAATACCCATAGTACAACTTGAACATTACTCCTTATAAAAATAAATTGATTAGTGAAATAATTAATTTCTTTTCAAGATACTAAAAACAATATGAAATTGATCATCCTATATAATAAATAAATCCTTCCTTTTCATGTTTTTCAGTATTTTCATAATATTGAAGAAATAAAACTATATCCTACTCTAACAAATTAAAATAACAAGAAATAATTCTCCTTCAAATTGATTCAGTGTGCTACCAATGAATCAAATTCTTCCATAATTGAATTGTTGATCGCTAAACGATATTGATACTGGAAATTCATGAGTAAATTCTCCACATGAATCTAAATAATTAACAAGGATAAATTTTGAAATATTTAATTCCACTGATGAATATCTAAAACAACACATGGATATTTTTAATTGCTTATATATAGACCTTGTTTGGGTAGTTGTCTCTAGTTTCTAGAAAAGATAATATCACATTATTTATTTCTATTTATTGGTAAATTTTTTAGAGATTGAATATTCATTGTAGGGAACCCTAGTAGCTGTGATAATACGACCTAGCAAGTATCACGTAATCCTTGATAACATTACATTCAATTATATTTATCTATGATATTATTCACAATGTTTTTTATATCACATTGATAATATGTGTTATAGAACTCATTTGTGGTGGTCTATTGAGTGTTATATTACACCGTATTTTGTTTGTCATTTGGTACCTAGGTATATTTGTTGGATTCATGTAGGGATGGGGAATGAACCCACTATAATATTCTTAAATTTTTAAATTAATAGAAGTAGAGGAGCATTGGAAAAATTTCTTCTCATGATGCAAGCTCCGATATTTCCTTTTTTTAAAAATTTAATTTTTTTTGATACATGTATTATTTTGGATTCTGGAATAAATTTTTTTCATACTTTGTAGTGATGTGAATGGAAATATCATTTTTTCCATGAGACAACCTTTAGATATTTTTATATATTATAGACTTAAAGTTGATTTTATAATTCCACTATTTACATAAATGATTACTAATTCTATGTTATCCTTTGAAAAAATTGTATTGTCTTCCCTCATATGCACAATAGGCTCTTAGTTCTAGTTGGATGCCTCCGGATTACCAGGTTGTGCGCATGAGGTCATGTGACCCATCTTCTTGGGGAATCATTTAGTGGAATCTATTTTGTGATATTACAAATTGGTATCAACGAATTTTTTTTCTGGGGTTATTATTATTTTCATTCAATGGATAGGTTTTAGAAATGATTTAGAATTTGGTAATGAGATTTCTTTGAGTGTACCTAACTCACATAAAGGGAAAAAGTAAAATTTTCTGAAATAGAATTAGTTTTTCATTATTTTTCCAATTATAGATGATACGATTCCACTATTGGATTAAAATAATCTGATATTATGTTAAATTTAGTTATTGATTCATTGTTTCCCATTTAAGGGAGTTTAAGCATCCCATGCAACAATTTACGAACATTTTGGGATCCCTTTTCCATGCCATATTAGATAAATTTCATGACTATATGAACATGTGATTTGCTCATCACAGAAAATACTTTTTATCATTCTAGTTCTATTTTAGGTAATGGAGAAACATATTTAGAATGTTGACTTAATTTTATAACCTAAATAATGTTTTTTATATGCTATACCATCCACTCAATGTCGTAATCTATGGAATATGGAGTCATTAACAATTAGTTCCACAAACTAGAACGTGTTTGGTATTGAATATGAGGTCACCATATTTTTGTTCTTGAGGTGTATATTTCTTTTTTGTTCATATATTTTGATACATTAGGTTCAACCATATAAAGATACTTATTATATAACTGTGAATTGAAATGGAAAATTCAAATTGTAGAATAGAGAATGTGAATAAGGACCAATTTTTGAGTGTAAATTAATCAATGTCTTTAATAATTTTTATGAGTTTTTGTTTTTTACATAGACATATATTTAAGAGAATGAATATGTGACTGATCGTATTATAGTAATTTTTTACTCATCCTACCCATTAACCATGATTTATATGTTATCAATATTTTTTGTGGCCTGTGTTTGGAAATATTGAGACATTTTCCCCCAAAACCCACTAGTTATATTCCATTAGGGTGTCATCAACAATACTATTGAGGTTTCGGGATGTGGGGTATGAGTAGATCCTCTGGTAGAGCCCTTTTAGGATCTTGAGGGTTTAACAAAATAGGTTGTAGAGGAACAGTTTCATGAGGGTATCTTATTCTATATGAGGAGCTTATTGGGAGCATCTAGAACTTCCTAATATGTGGAAGAGATGATGTGTTAGTTCAAAAACAATATACCACATTTTCAGGGAATGATGGTCCATAGAATTTTCATATATAACTTGATATATATATTTTATTTTCAAGCATATAAGGACACCTACTAAGAGGATAGGGAAGCACATGACTTATATGTTTTTTTTGAGAGGCTAAGTGGTGGATGGATGTTTTTGAAATTATCAATGAAAAAAATGTTATAGTTTTGAGGGATTTAGATTGCATGTTTTAATATAATCTTTTTGAGACCCTGAGATCAAAAAGGAACATTTATTTTATGCGTCAAAATTACGGAATAGTAAGAGTTATGGAATATTATGAACACATTATAGAGAATTATAGATTTGAAACAATATAACAAGATGATGTGACATAGAGGGAGAGAATATTTTAGAAGGGTCACAAACATTACTTTGAATCATAGGTCAATATGTTCATGTTGAATTATATTACGTAGATAGTGAATTATAATTAGAATAGAAAGTATAAAAAGAATGAATCTATTAGTTAAGTGCACGCCAATATAGGCTCTCATCAAAGTGGTTGAAAATTATTTAGCAGGAATACTATTTTTTATACATCCCTTGAGATGTGAAAAATATATGTTTTTAGTTATGGTAATGATATTATTTTCACCAGTTTGATAGTTGAAGACATTTGACGAATTAGTGTGGTTGAGACCCTGTCGATCACTGATCATGCGGAAGGATGGTTCACATACAATATTTTTTAAGCACCCTCACTCAAGTGGTTAGTGGAATGGGATCGACACTAACTCTAATTATAGGGATGGGATTCACAAATACACCTCAGGATGGGCTATGTGATTGAATCCGTCATTGAAGAAGTTATTTACATCAAGGGTGAGGACACTAAGTAAAATTTGTACTTACAAGGCATTGTTGACCAACTCTGGTTAGTGAGGTTGTTTCAGAAGGATTCGGTCAGGAAAGATATATTTGTTTGGCCTTCCACTAGGGATAAAAGCTTCATTACATATATTTTGATAGGTACAATCTAACTAGTCTCTATACTAGCATATAATCATTTTAATATAGGGGATTCTCAAAATTTTGTAGATGCATCTATAGTGGAAAGAATTTTCCTTATTGATCAATTTTATTACAGTGTTATGAACAAGGATTCTTCACTGGGGATAATAATGGAGGTTGTAGTCTATTGTTGGGATTGTCACCTGATATTAGTGTGTGACACAATGTATAGAATCTTTTTTTTCAATGAGATGTCATGGCATGATGTCATACTCAGGATGGGATTTCTTGTTTATTAATGTTCCCATGTTTATTATAATCACATGATATAGACTTTCACATAACGAAAGAGTAGATTTTTTATTCAAAAGGTTATATGTCATTTATAGGAGAGTTGATCTGGACTAGAACATCAAGGGTTTTGTGGGATGAAAACATTTATTTTTAGTTTATATCTAGATGATCAGGGATTGCGTCAAGTAGATTTACAACCAGTGGTTTATCCTTTCCGAGAGATCTTTCCAGAAGATTTATATGGGGTTCATTGTAAGAGAATAGTGGATATCTTTAATGATTTCATTCAAAGAGCTATAATAGTATCCATTTCATAATATTATATTGCTACAACAATGTTGTAGGATCTAAAATGATTACTAGAGGATTTATAAGCGTAGTGGATTATATGACCCAATACGTAACCATTGGGTTGGGTGGTCATTTTTGTTAAAAAATGGTGGATGATACCGTCATTCAATGTGTAGATTACAATAAAAAAGGATATTTTGAGAGTTTAGAACTATTATGATGACATAATGATAGATGAATATTATGACATGCTTGGGGGATTTCTGGTTTTCTCAGAGCTTCATTTGGAATTAGGTTACCATCATCTGTGTGTTAGAACAATATAGATACATCATATTAATTTTAATAACACATATTTTGTATATGAGTGTCCAGTTATTCCATTAAATCTCATGAATGAACTAGTATTTTTAATGGACCAGATGTTCTCAGTCATCCATCCATATCTTGATTAATTTGAGGAGATTTTCACGGAACATATAACCACATGCTCTAAAAACTGAGAAGACCATTACAAAAATCATGAGAACATTTTGTATACACTAATAGAGAATCAATAATATTCTATGCACACAATGTTACACTTTTTTATTGAGAATATTCAATTCCTTTGTCAGATTAACTTGGATACATCAGTATAAGTTGACCATGAAAAGGTGACATTTATTGTAAATTAAGAGAATGCGAAGAGCATAATTGAAATAATTTTATTGGGGATATCAAGATATTAGAGAGTTTCATACATGATATATATTTCTAAAAAATGACTTATATTGTGTTGACTGAGTAGGAGGTAATATTTTAATGGATTGATACATACAAGAAAACCATTAATGAGCTTAAAGGGTGACTAACTTTAGCATCAGTCATGATTCTTCTAGAGCCGATAATGAATTATACAATGTTTTATGTTGCATCAAATATCTAACTAGGTATATTTATAATGTTTAGGGTATAATAGGGGTTGAAATACTGTTTTAGTTGGGTCCACTAAAGAAGAAATACCCAATACATGATCTCGATCTAGTCGATGTTGTACATACCTTGCATTGTGCGAGGCACAATTTATTGTGTGAGTATTAATTGGAGTTCAAGGACCACAAAATCCTCATGTATATATGTGAAAATAATTTTAGGATATAATGATGGGTGGAGTACCTACATTACTTTGACTATAAAATTTCCTATAATCATGTATAGGATAATGCAGTATCTGAAACAATGAGCATGAGGACATAGATATAAGAGGTTAAAGATGTAGTAGTGAGTGGATGCTTATGAAATTATTTTAATAAATGAACTAAGTTATTATGGTTGGATAATATAAAACAATAATTTAATCATTATAAATGACTTAATATCTTCAATATATAGTGAGGATGATAGAGTTATCTGATTCATGGGGCCTACTCATGTAGGATAGTGTGGCAGATGGGGACCCTCTTGCTTGATGGAATATGGTACAAGATGTCATCCTTCATATTCATGGTCAATTATTGGTTACAAAATACATAAATGATGATCTTACTTGTGAGTTACATGCATTAGTTTGGGATGTGAATCCCGAAATTACCGTGATGTATCCTAATTTACATTTCAAATCTTGGTGGGCAAGGATTTAATGTAAGATTGAATGGCTTTTAAAAAGGTTTTCCACCAATTATATGATGAAGGAAAAATGACTAGATGAAATATTATAACATATTCACATTCGTTTGTGGATGTTGAATGATATAGTGAGGGATTTCATGACTAGTTTAATGATGCTGCAATGACATATTAATGTTATGTGGGTTATTATTTACATGTTATGAATGTCAAGTTATTTCCTATTGATCACGGAGAACATATTATTAGACGATATTATGAGGTAGTATATTAGTGATATAATATTACATAAAGGGGTTTCTTATACTATAGTATCATATATATATTATTGATTTAAATATCCTTTCTGGAAGTGTTTGCAAAGGTATTTGGGTACACATGTGTATTTTGTCATGGTATACTGACCTCAGAGTGATTCCAGTTCTAGAACATGATTCAGGTGCATGAGGATATGGTGAGAGCATATGTCCTTGATTTTGTGGGGTTGAAGGGGGAGTAATATTCCCTATGCTATTTTAACCTACAATAATATCAATAATTAAACTATAAATATCGATCTATATAATGATTTTTATTATATAACATGATGATCAACCATGTGCTGGTTATTGGTTGGTGAGGTGTCTTTACCGGGACCTCATATATTTAAAAAGAATTCATAGAATGTCTTGTGGAATAAAAAATTGATGGATACTACATAGTCATGATAGAAATCGTATTCTTATCTATTATAATATCCTTTAGAGATTGAGGTTGCAGATTAGGTATTTTTAAATATCTATCAAATGAGGGGACATCAAAAAGTTAGGAGACTTGGTAAGAAACCACATCGATATGGCTATCTATTTAATTTTCTAGAGAGAGATATAATGGTTTCCTATTATTTGTAGTTACCTCATAGGTATCATGACATGTATGATGTCTTCCATAAATCTTATATATATTGTTATCACTCGGACACATCTCATAATCTACTGAAGAAGGTGGTGGATATATAGGTATATTATTCCTTTGTGGAGTGTCAATTTCATATCATTGATATGAGCATGATTTTTCACTGAGGATAATTATTTCCTCTAGTACATGTGTTATGGTCGCATGAACGATTCTTGTAAGTGACTTCATAATGGGATGTCGACGTACATGATAAGTGGATAGAGTTATTCATAGGTGATTCTAGACCACCGTTGGAAGAGAAATGTGGGGTAGGTTTATTTAAGGGTTGGGGAGATTATTATATCTTTGTTTCTCATATGAGATACATATAATTGGTTTTTCTGTATAAATACGCATTTATAGCCTTATGTGAGTACCCAGTAAGATCATGGGTGTATCAGTGGTGTTGGGGGATTTTTCTGATCTCTGAACCCCACTATTTTGGGAAAAAATATCGCATAGAGGGTTATGAGAAACATTATAGGATATGACACACCGTTACCCCTAACCATGTGGGGTTTGATAGTGGGGTGAAACAGGTCCCATGGTTTAAGTAAAACAATCCACCTCAAGTGCATGCCTCTGTGATAGGATCTATAAATTTTATCAAATGGAGCATTATGTTATGTTCATGTTAAGTCAAACTATATTAATGAAACCATTTGAGGATCCCCTTGATATAGTAAAGAGTGTAAGGTTTGTTTAAGGTTTTCCAAACATGTGGAGAAACAATATTACATGGTTAAAATAGTGGTAGTTAAAATTTCTCCTTATAAAATTTATTAAAACCTAATCACTTTTATATTATTATTTCCAATGAAAATGAGGGATTTTATTTCTCCAATTTTTTCTCTCTAACACATCTTCAATTGGGTTTTCTTCCTATCATTCATCTGAACATTCATTCATAAACATTTTTTCTCATTGGATATGTGATGGAGTGTTCTACAATCATATTGTGTCATTAAATGTTTACCTAGGTTTTAGATAAGCTATTTTGGGGAAATCTAATATGGATTTTTTTCATTCATTCTTCATTTTTCATCCAATCATGATTGAATCAATAAGTGATTATAGATGTGTGTTATACTAATGACCTATGGTTTGTTGTATATAACATTTCCAATAGGGTTTGGATATTTTATTGTAATCCATTATTATTCCACATGTATTAATTTCCTACAGTGCTACTTGAATCGATAAAATTATCGAATTAAATGAATTGGAACATATATAATTTGACCACTACCATCTATGAGATTTTATTGTATATTGTTTCCCCAACTATGTCCATCCATTTACTATACCGTTGTATATTCCCTATGTTATAAAAACTATGGGGTGCATGTAAGATCACAAAATTAGATAGATTCCTTTATTAAGTTGATTGATGTTTGAATTGATATGATCGGTGGGAGATGATGCCTCTAATCCACGTGTTTATATGTAGCTTTATTAATTATATGGTTTATTTGTTATGTATATTTTGTTGAAATTCTAGATATGAGTATGTAAACTCTTGAAATGTGAATTACTATGAAATGATTATTGATATGTGATGATTAGCTGAAATGGAATTGGATTCCTTGGTTCATATACCTTGGATCATGATTCCTTAGATCTATTGATGTTCTCCCATGGATCTTGTTTATGGCAGTGGATTACATGGACATGTCTTATCCTTGGGTCTTGATTCCGTAGGATTCCACATGCCCCTATACCCCATAGATTTGGATTGATAGGGATCATAGTGGACATGGTCTTTTGAAATGATCCTGGATCCCACTCAATTATTTTTCCGATCGTCCGTCGAGACGATCACATGACATGAAGTGGATGCCTTGGTCTTATATACCTTGGATCCAACCCTTTATGGAATAAAACATTTTATTACTTTGTGAGGCCATTGTGGATTAATCATATTATATGACATGGCCATGTGGAGTGTTATATAATAGACTATAAAATGATTTCATTATTAGGGTTGTTCACTTGGTTGTACGACGTGACCATGATGTATATTTTTTTTATAGATAGCCATGGTTTTGGTATTTGACTTTAATGGGTAGAGTAGAAAGAAAAACATACATTATTTATCTCTATATATACCCATGTTCATAAGATCTTGAAATTGTTTTGTTGAGAGCCTTGGTAAACTGGACAGTAACACCTAACATGTATCACACACGCCTTAAAAAATTAACTTTTATTACTTTTTACCTCTGATATGTTGCACATTGGTTTTGGTGATATCACATAGACTATATTTCTTATAGACACTTATGTTTATGGCCTGCCATTTTCCTTCTCACACTCATTTGAGGTAATCGTTGTGTAATCGGACAGTATTCATGGGTATAGGTATGAAATGGGGATAGCACCCACTATATAATTCATGACTTATATTCTTATTTAGAGTTAGGGAGCACATGAATGAGCTATTCCCATGATTCAAGTTTGGTTAGATCATTTATCTTATTTTTTGTATTTATATATATATATTTTTTAATAGATTATTGTGTACATGTTCTCATAATTTGTTGAGGCATGAATGGAATATAATTTTTTATATTATATTTCCTTCAGCATTTTTAATTTATTACAATATTCTGGTAGATTTAATGCTTCCACTGTCGATCTAAATGATTCATATCACTGTTTTATACTCAAACTTGATAGAATGGTCTTCCAAAAGATGCATCATATGCCCTCACAACTAGTAAGTATCTTTTGGCATACAAGGATGATTTCTTGAGGGTATATAAACAATTATATCTAGGAACCATTTATTGGTATCCAGGTAGGGGCATCTAAATTATTATTTAGCAACGAAATATAAAATTATTTAAATAAATTAATATTAATAATTTTTTTTCAAAAATTATTTAGTTATAATGATTATGAATATTGTAATTGGTAATATAATTGGTAATAATAATTATTAATTTTGTAATTATTAATCTATTAGTTCTGTAATATTTTTATATTAATAATGTAATTAATTATTGTTAATATTAATTAATTAATAATATAAGATTACAATTATTAACAACAAACAATGGTACCAATATTATGATTAATTATAATTACTTATTAGTACAATTAATTTAAATATTAATAATTGATAATAATGTAATTGAAAATAATTTAATAAAAAAGTAACTGAAAATAAATTATATTATTTATAATTTTAATTGCTATTTACATAACTTTAGGTAAAAATGTAATTACTAATAATTTTTAAAATTATTAATAATAAGAAATAATATAGTTGATAATGTAATTATTAATCAAGGAAAACATAAACCATATATTTGGATACCCCAAATACATGGTTCAATAATATATTTTAAATTACATCATGCACTAATATATTTTAAAGGAAGTGTGACTTTCATTAATTATGTGAAAAAACACCACTAACTAGAAATGCGAAAAAATCCCCAAAATATAATTTTTTTAGTCACCATATTAATCATGTATCATGAATCCTCGAAATGTAATTATGAAAAAACATTTATAATTAATGTTATTCTATTTTCACTATTATAAGAGTCATTGTGTCTTTTTTGTTGTTGATCTATTATGTATTTCTTGGTAGGTAACCATGAAATAGTGTTTCAACTAATTATTGATGACCCTTTCTTCTAATCTGATACTACTCAAGATTCGTCCTCTATAAACACCCTTTTATTCCAATGAGTATTCGATGGAGTAATAGATGTTCTGCAATGATCATTATAGTGTATCACATGATATCCTTGTGCAATATCATTGTATAAAGAAATGAACATCATTAATATGACATACACAAGTAATTTTTGATTGGGATCTTCACTAGTGTTACCATTGATTTAGCCTAGATCCTTGAACCTTCCCCAATCAATATGATACTGTATAACAATAGAATTTAGACTCAAATTCTTATAAAATGAACCCTAATTAAGAGTCTAATATTAAATATATATTTTTTAATTTTAACAAGAATAACAATTGGCTATCCCATAGATACATTTATAATTCTCCCAATTAATATTTAATAAATTAATATAGGTTTCTATATTTTTTGACATCATCAAAAAATTCCCCATTAAAGTGAATTTTCCATTTCTTTTTCCCCATATATATGTGACATGCATATTATATCATTCTATATATGGAATAATATACCCATGATATCCCAGTATGTCATCAAATGGTGTTGTTTTGTATCACCCATACTAGAGGGATCCTATAGCCTATATAGTGTGGTCATTCAAACTTCATCTTTCTTTTTTCGAGACAACAACATTATAGGAGCCATCTATATTATTCTAAACTTTTTTATTAATTTTCATAACCTTATCATTTAATTGATCACATTAGGGAACATGTGTCTTAATAAAAAAATCAATAGTATTTTTAATTACAACAGTGTCTAATTTTTTCCTTTTAGGAATCCCTAAATGCTCCATCATTTAAAAAAATTTCATGTGTAGAATAAGACCCAGTGTCACCTATATCATAAATTGAAGTTGAATTTATAGTTATCAAATGGATTTATAAGATTCATCTCATTGATGTAATTCAAAATAGTTATAAATATATCAGTAAAATGACTATTATGACTACATGTAGAATAAAATTAAGAAATTCATTCAAATAAAATATAATTATCAATCCTGATCTCATAAGAAAATAAAAATATAGTATCAATAATGGGAAAACCAAATAAAACCACAATCAGAATTATTGAAAATGGACATACCGATCGTAATTAGTTTAGTTTATAAATTTAATGATAATTCCCGCTATATAGGAGATATACCATAACATTTGTGAGTTCAAAATGAAAACATTTATTCCTACAGTTTGAACATGTAATTACCCCATCTATAGTAACCCATTAAGAATATTTACTTTTTTAAAGAGGAAATTTACATAAGGGTTGTTGAATATCCTTTTAGTTTTTAATGAAAATGTTTTTTATTTATGGAAAATAGGATTTTTTGATAAATTTTTCATTAATCTTGTGACATAGTGTTTCTGAAATCTATTATGCCAGATTTCATTATGAGGGTTAAGAAACATTCCATAATATATTTTTGAGGAGGTTTGAAATTTTCATAAAAACATTTATCAAACATTATTAATAATTCACATAATGATAATCATTTTTTCATGATAATAGAATCATGGAAAACCTCATGATCAAATATTATTTTCAATGGGATGTATCACAACCACTAACAATATATCACCAGATGAAAGTTAATAAGAAAAAGAATATTTTCATGGGAGATATTTCATAACAATAGTCCGAATAAGTATTTCTATATAATGAATATAATTTATAATACTAGGTAGATATTCTATAAAATACATGAGATAAAGGATGAAAAGTACCACTTTACATTAGTTAATGAAAAAATATCAACAGAGTGAAAAATATAAAAGCACTAGATATACCATGAATAAGATTATTAGAATGTAGTTTTATAATGATCTGTCATCATCTAAATTCAGGTAATATAAAAATTTATAATCCAATTTCATTTTATAGGATTACCGTGCAATGAAAAAATTGAATTTATGAATGTTATGTATAGGTAAAAAATAAAATATTTAAAGGTACTGCACCCAATGAATGATAGTAGTAACTATCCAATAGATAGATATACTAGATAAAACATGGATAATGATATCAGATGAATATTTGTGGAAAAAGGAGTATTTATATTATTTCAAAAATAATATGAACTATAATAAATAGTGAGAAATATAAATATATGGAGATTGGAAATTATAATTAGATATATAATTTCATTTATAATAGAAATCTTCTGAAGATGAAATAATACTTATTCAAATAAATAACCATGTGAAACAGACTACTTTTGATGATGTTTTCATGTATAAAATCAATATGGTGTAAAAATGAAAATAGTTTGTTACATGATGTGGAATACATAAGGTCATTAATTCACATTTTGGGAGGAATTGGTTGGAGTACATCATATGATTAAACATCAGATATATAATGATATTATATGGACAAAGAATAAACATAATAAATTTAGTAGAATACACACTTAAGGGTCTATTAGACTGATGACGTTTAGGTTAATAAATTTTTTGTAGTCAGATGGATTATTTAGACTGATTTTTTTAAATTTAATAATCATATGACATCAAATCTAATGATGGGTGACTAGAAAGATTCATTATAATGATGTAAAGTGTTAAACATATTATTTTCAGTGTATAGAGGTGTTCCTAATAATGACACAAATAAATTACACCACAATGATATTTAGAGATGATTTAACTTATTTTTTAATTCCAATTACAATGATATTGATGTGTTGTTTTTCAAATTTTGTTATCTTGTGTTGATAAGAAAGATTCAATAACATCTATATTATCATATTTAAGAATATTTGAAGTGCTGGAGCTGGTGATGATTTTTTAAGAAGATTATATAATACTATAGAAAACTTGAGAATAAACTATATAGTTCTAGATGATATAGAAAATGAAATTTTGTTCCCTATAATAAAATTTTGAGTGACCCAATAAAGAGGGGTGGATGTATTGTACTAAATGACACAATACATATATCCAAAAAAGTTTGAAACATATAATATTTAAACATAATGAAAATTAAATTGAATTAAATGATGATTATTAGAACTATAAAGAGTAATTAGGTAAAGTTTTACTATTTAGATACTAATTTTATTAATTTCAAATTTCCATAAATAGTCTTACAGAGTAGACAAATGAGACAGAGGACCTGAAAAGGAAATCAGAAAGAGGTTTTAAGGAAGTTTATCAAGTGAAATATTTTTTTTCATTAAATGAAATATATTTGACATAACATATTGAATTTCATTGAGTAACAATATAAGGATAATAATGGATAATATAATGCCACAAAGATAATATTTTACATGATGAATAAAAAGGAGAGAACTTTTGGATGAATATTGAATTGAATGTGAATAATTTATGTCTATATTATGTTGGATTTGAATCATAAAAAATTGTTATATAACTAATGATACTCGATATTATATATATAATTAGGATAAAAAATATTATACTGATAGTTGACTCATGTTTTATTCAATTTTTATTAATAAGGAATATCAACTAATGGAATGGAGTTTCCACGTAAAGGATGTTTCTTTTCACACTAAGGAAAGGACTTGTAAATATTTCAACAATTTGTTTAGTTTTAAATAATTTCATTCTTGTGAGGTTGTTATATAAAATTAATATTGATGATAAATTTTACATGTTTTCATGGATACATTTAATGCATTAAAATTTAAAAAAAGATTACTATAGTTTCACCCCCACCATGTTTCTCAGTGGTTCACACAAGCCAATGGAAAAATCAATCAGTATTAGTGGGAAGGATCTACTATTATATCATTTTAATAAAAAAATCAACGTAGTGAAAAATTTATGTACTGTAATCATCAATGGAAATATAATCATTGGGTTAAAAATTATGATCATACCATATCTTATATATATTTTAATATAGGTAATTGATTCAAATATAACTAGGTTCCACACATTGAATACAATTATAATATAACATATTTTGAAAAATATTGAGGTTGATGAGAGGGATATAAATTCCATTATATTGATATAGTATAAAAATAAATTAGTAAGGTGGGATGTCTAAAAATAACTAATAAATATTATGAAACAAATGAAATTATTTTAAAATTAAATACCAAATTGAAGGTGGAAAAATTAAAATATTGAATATCATAATAAATGATATTAAAATAAATAGTGTAGAAAACCTTTTTGACTATTCCACCATAGTTAATTAATTTTATTATAACAATAGTGGATTCAGAGTTGTCTTGGTATTTTATACTATTGAAAAAAGACACATGAGAAAATACATGATGGGTTTAATTTGAAAATAACTTCTTTAGAATATAAAGATGATTAGAATCTTAATGAATTATAAAAAATTCATGTTTCATATAAGATGAGGAAAAAATTATCTTCTAAATGTACAATAATGGTTGAATTGAAATTAATGAAATACAAAAATTAAAAATCTATTTCTGTTAAATTTTTGTGTAGTCATTTGAAATATGATGATTATGATTAAATTAATTACAAAAACAATTCATTTCTCTCTAAAATAAATTCATATGAAGAAAAAATATGGAAGAAGAATCTAACATAAAATTCCTATTAGTGGTTGAATGGGGAAATTTTCTATGAATTTTACAATGAAGGAATATAGATAACATGACATTATTTCTTAATAAAAACCATAGTGTAAGATTTGGAGAAATAGTTCAAGATATGATAATAAATACACTATTGGTAAGAATAAAATTTCATGATGTTGACGATGTATGGTGTATAAGAAAAATATTTTACATACAAATAGATATGTTTGTTCATAAAACATTTAAATTGTTTTATATAATTATTTTATATGAATTAAATTTTTAAGAGTGTTATCATGTTCTATCATTTATTCATGCATAGATACGTCATTCAAGGAAAACAAACTGACTTTCATTACTCACCTCAATCTTTGGAACTTTTTTGATTTTATAGATATTGTTTATTAGGAAGTACGTAAAGAAAATATATCACATTTCATTAGTTATGCAACATGATACATGGGATTGTATTATTGATTTATGTGTGGAGAATTTGTGAATTTGTGGAGTTTTGTCATTGGAATCATTAAGCATTATGGTTTTTTATTCTTCTTTGGTACATTGATTTTATTTATGATGTCATCTAATTTTAAGTGTTTTTAGCCATTTTGGTTTTATGTTGGGTTTTATTACATTGTTAGTATGCATCATATAGTGGATATTATTATGTTTTCCTTTTTAATGGTTGATTTTTATGGGAAAAATCTTCTCCCAATTATATTAAATACTACTGGACTTTGAAATAATGGGGATTTCACACAAGGCCATGTTATAATTCATCCCTATCTCTGGAAAATGAATTGGTTAGGGACGTTACAAGTGTTGTCATCTTTTTGGGTCCTTTACTTTTAAATGATAGCAATTTTTTCAGTCCATGGTCACTAATTTATTCAATCTTACAGTTGAGAATCATTCTTCTTTATTCATTATGTTGGGATGGTCTAAAAGTGAATGATTTTATGAAAATGAAATGTAGAGTAAAATTTTCATATAAAAATTACTTATTTGGAAATTAATTTTATCACGGATTTGGGTCCAAAAGGTATTTGGAAACACTTATATAAGATTCAATGTCATTTTCATTGGTTCAGCTAATATGGAGAGAATAACATGAATTTTAGAAGTGAATTCACACTATGAGTACATATTTTATTTTATTCCATGAATAATGATATAGTGAAAAAATGTTGATTTATGGAAAAAATTGAAGTTGGTTTCAAATGTATGATTTTGTAAACAGTATGGATATGGTATTTTGAAAATGTTTTTATCATCAATGTCATTACGCACTTTTTACAAATGGGTTGAAAAATAATTATTTTATTTTTGGATTGACTTGTTCTGATTATGGTGATGTGGTAGAATTTGAAAATATTAAAGCATCTCTTCCTAGATAGGGATATTTCTGAGTTTTTTTTGTTATAGAAAACGAAACTTGGTAAAAGTTGTAATAACCTATTAATATTCCCACTGAGAATATATTTTCCCTTGATCCACTGGTGAACCAATATTCTATTCATGGAATCATTCAGAATTTTAAAAAACATGTTTCCTGACTATAACTATATTCTCTTTTTTTGATATCTATAACTACTAGAAATCCATGTTGAGGAATTATAGTTTTCTTCATAAGAGGAGGTAAGAACACTAACACTAATAGAATGAAGAAGATGGACAACTATTCTAAAGGATATGGAACATATAAAAATTATCCACAAGATTATT
This sequence comes from Viscum album, assembly GCA_963277665.1. Taxonomy (NCBI): domain Eukaryota; kingdom Viridiplantae; phylum Streptophyta; class Magnoliopsida; order Santalales; family Viscaceae; genus Viscum; species Viscum album. The sequence goes on along the minus strand of OY728163.1, from coordinate 938,756,437 downwards.
TATGCTCCCACAAAATACCAAAATTAAGAGGGTATTTTTCCAATAAGGTTCTATATTTAATATCACGTGATAATGTATGACAACACGTAGAGAATGACACAATTGTGAACAAATGGTGTATCTTCCACAATATTGTCATAGAGATCCAACATTGAGGGTATGGGAAACATATCATGTTTCAAAGATGTTAAATGATTTGACAGGGTGATGGAAGAAAAATTCATTTCTTCAGAAGAAACCAGATAGCCATGTTTATTCTAAAAATACCATGACTCCTCATTAATGTAGTTCTCATGAAGGCCACAAAAATTATAGTATAATGAGTATGGAATTATATGGGACTGAGAATGTTATTATTGAAAAATTGTAAGGACAATCGATAATGACTGTTCCGATTAATTTATATTATACCACTATGAAATATTAGATTCATATGATTACATCACAGTGGATTTTTCTTCACATTCTACTGATATTCTAGGTTTTTATGTTGATATGATTCCTAATGTTTTGAAACACATAATTCCTCATGTTTAAAGAGAATTCAGAGACATCACGTGTTGATCATGCTCTATAACTCTTGATGGAGTTGATTTGATATTTTGTATCTATGTTCTATAGATATATTTTTGTGAAATAATCAAGGATATAGATTTATTGCCATTATTCAAGGATCACATCTTTTTTTATATAATAAGAGTTAGTTTCATGATTGAGGATGCTATAAATCCCTTATTTAGAGGAAAAATTAATGTAAAGAAACCTATGACTGGATTATTGGCACTATAATTTGGATTGATATCAAAGAAATTAGATGTATTTGAATTGGAATATATAAAAGAGAACGAGAATTATAGTTTCATAGTAGTTTTTATGAGTTTTATGATGTATTTGTAGAAACATTATCACGGTTTCCACCTACATGAGAAGTGGATTTTTTATTGATCCCCTTTGGGGGAATATTCAAATTTTCCTTCCATATTATAATATTTCACCAAGAGGATTAATATAAGTAAAGGTAATTTTGTAAGATATGGAATGCAAATGTATTATCTGGCATAGCACGCCACCGGGGGAAATAAATGGCTTGTTTGACATAAAGAATGGTGTAACTATTTATTTGACTATATATTATCCTAAAATTTACCATGTTATTATAATGAATAATAATCGACATCCATGTATTGATTATTTTTTTGATAAATTGAGGGGATATTTGTGGTCATTTAAGATTTACATGTTCTCTAGGTATCAAAAATTGTGGTATCAAAATGGGGATATCCTATAGACACTTTTGATGAATATATATGGCCATTATTTATACATGATTATGCTTTGTGGTCATACAAAAGTTGAAAAATTCATTGTGGAATTGTGGTATTTCAAATTTAAATAGTATCATGAATGTTTTTTGGTGGTTTTTGTAGATTACAAATTTGTTTTTTCATGGATTAGTGATGAGCATGATCAATACTCAGAGATAGTGTTTGGGATTTTTTAGGATCATCAACTGTAAGAAAAATTATAAAATATTGAATTTTGGATACATAAGGTACATGTAATCGGCCATGTAAACTCTAAAATATGTGTTTTTGTGAACCTAAGAAATAGATGTTTTTATTTCTTGGCTATCACCAAAGTATTTATTCTAGATACATAGTTTGCTTTGATAGGTTTGTTATTACCAATTCTTTTTTCACTATTTTTCATGACTAGATTCACCTATAATAGCTTCAACTAATCAAAAAGTTCAATTCCAATGGAATGAATACTGTCATAATTCATTTCAAGAGATAACGATTTTCTGTAAATTATAAATAATATTGATATTATCTGAATCAAAACAAGGGTATGTGGTGTATTTTGATGATTCGGGGTCTATGTTAGGGTGTGTTATCTTGTAGGGAGATGACATTTTTTCTTATGTCTCAAGGAAATTACAATTACATGAGAAGAACTACCTAATACACTATTTTAATTTTGATTTTGTAGACTATGATTTGAGGACATGGTGTAATTCATTATTTTATGAAAAATTTAAGTTTTTATGGATCACAAGATCATGAATCATATTATCTCGCAAAGGGATTTAAATATGAGTCAAATAAGAAGGATTATGTTTATAAAAATGTTTGACATTTAATCTATGTATACACCATATAATGGAAATTATATAGCATATCAATTTACAAGAATTTATGTGCTCCGTTGAGAAATTAGACATCAGATATGTGGTAGTTGAAGTTAGTGATAGATGACATGCATATGAAATGTGATGAATAAGGATGTGTTGTGGATTTCCTTTCATTTTTATTTGTTCCTAATTTTTTTATAGTGATAGATGCATTGAATTATGATTCAAATTGTGTTTCTATATGGTAAAAAATCAATGGTGTTGAGACCGTTGATGGATAGATTCTTGACATGAGTTCAGTTTTTTGGTTTTGAAATTGGATGGTCGTACACATATCTTGTACAAAACAACATGTTCATTATTCCCACTATTCAATATGGACTCAAAATATTGGAATATATAAGATGTATATGGGATTTGTGGAACAGTTTTTGTGGGTCAGTATGAAATGAATGGTGACTGAGTTTTTCGATGATTCTAGACATGTCATCACATTTGGCCAGAACATCAGCGACTATCGAGTCTATTGTAGTATTTACATATTTCTATTTTTAATTGGTATCACATTTCTATGTATTCTATAATAGATCTCCCAATAATGATTTAGAAAAATGATTCCATATGGGTGATGTGGATTTTCTGGAAAATTAATCCCCGTTTACCCATATTTGAGAATCTCAAATAGTGGGGAACTTGTCAAAAATATAAATTTGATATGTCGTTTAGAGGAACGAAGAACCGATTTTGATATTATAATATAGAGATCCAATATTTATATCTTGATTATATAATTACATATAGTAATCCAACAGAACATTGTTGATATGAGTGTGGGGTATCATCCGTAGATGTATATCCAATATAAAAGGACGATACAAACATTGGAAGAATTGTTGTGGGCAAGTTTTATGGATTTTGTGGGATCGTGGGATCATAATGTATAGTTAGTAGTGTTTTAATAAAAGAAACGTAATCTTTTCTTGATACATATGGGTTTTTTTGAAGCATTGTATGGAATTCCATGCCGGTAAAAATTTTTTTGGTGAAAATAGGATAGACTTCACTAGTTCGATCGAGAATTTTCCATGGTACAGAGGTGATGATTCAGTAGAACTGGATGTGAATTAAGACAACTTAGAGCCTTCTGAAATGATATAGAGATCATCAGGTACTAGAACTATCATTCTAGGTCAGTAATCATGTGTTATGTAGTATATCTCTGAGGCTTGGTCATATTCATTTTGAGATGTAGGTGTTGTTATTTCCTAAATAAATAGGTCTATTTGATATACACGAATGTGTTTGTGAGTTGGCCTATCAGTTCAATTTTCCACCATGTTTTAGTGTATTTCATAATTTATTTCATGTGTATTATCTGAAAAAATATATTCCTAATCCTGACAATGAGATTTTATGGGATAACATTAACCTAGATCTAGTTGTTTGGTCGTTTGATTTTCTCGTATTAATAGTTGATAGTCCTAAAAAAGTAAATTATTGTCAAAGCATCATTCTAGTATGGGTTTTCTCCCAACATGGTCCAATTAATGAAGACATTTGTGCATGTGAAAAGTAAATAATAGACAAATGGATAGAACTATTTTAGATAAATGATAATTTTTTAGTTTTTGGGAATAGAATAGTTGATGGGGGAGGATATAGCACCTTTGGATTAACGTAACCCATTAATTAACCTTTATATGTATTTAATATGTCTGTTAGAGGATTTTGATGGTTCTGAATAAATTATTAAAGTTGTTTTTATAGTTTCTAGAGGTCCTTGATTTGATCATGGTTAGTAGAGACTATGAATATCCTATAAGAAACTTTGAAATGTGAGGTAGTGGGATCTGGGTAGGTACATGGATAAGAATATAGTTTGGGAAATCCATGCAGCTACCTATGAGTAACAGTGAAAAGAAGAATATATGGGAAAACATAGTTGGCGCATGAGTTTTCTAACTGTGTGATCTAACCATGAAAATGGTGTTGATAGGTAGTTATAATCACTTGTTTTCCACAGATCATTTCTAACTGTGCAACCCAACTATCCACAGTTAGATCTTATATTCAATATAGTTTATCAAACATAGATTAAATTCTAAACCACTCTTTTTCCCATCTATTTTGATCGTAAATAATTTTTTCTCCCTCCCAAAAGATTTTGAGACTCTCCCCTTCAATGAGAATGATATATTATGAAAAATCATGGGGTGTTGAAACACAATTTACTTGGTAAGTTTTCATTCTCGTAAATTTTCATTAGATATACTTCTATTCCATATCTTATATTTATAGAACAAGTATGTTGGGGATAGACCTAGGATATTGGTTCCAAACATTTTGAGATATGACTATTTTAATGTTTGGGATTGAGATCTAAGGTGTGTTTTTGGAGACTAAACACTCTATTATTGATTAATTCTTATCCTTATTTGATTATTATATATTTACATAGTTAGGTGGAATTAATAATGATTACTATTTCTAGAACTATATGTCATGATTTCAAATTGATTTTTTTTCTTAAAATTGTTTTTGAATTTTTTTCCGATTGTTGGTTGAATCTTTCTTTACCGTTGTCTCATGGAATTTTGAAATTGTTAAGTAATGTTGTTTCAAAAATGATTTTAAAATATTGATTTTAAATGGATTATGTGATTGATTCAAGAAAAAGGTTTTTATAGAAAGGTTTTAAATTAAAATATTGTTTTATTGAAATGGTTTTGGAATAATTTTATTGGAATGGGGTTTGTGCAAATTAAGATGGTGTGTGTCCATTTTTCATTTTATGAGGGCTTATTGAAGAATGACTTGTTGCTCAGTACCAAAGTGTTAATATTAATTCGGATATTTTATAACATGTGAATAATAGGTAGATAGATTATGGACCACTAATGAGTATATAATTATCACCATGGCATTCATTTGTGTATGTGTGGATTGGAATAGTTTATTCCAATGGCGATGTAAAATAGTTTGAAAAAATTTTATGTTTCTTTCCATAAAAAATGATTTTTTTCCAAAAAAAAATTTCTTAGAAATAATTTTGGTTCTATTATAAACTATTAAAAATTGTTTTATATAATTGTTATATAAAAATTGTTTTATGAAAACTTGATAACATTTTTTATCCTTATGGTTTAATTAGAGATTTCATTCGGGGAAAACCTACTATGTTTTGGTACTCTCCCCCTTGTTTGGATCCATCGTGAATTTTCGGATATTTATTATTGGGACACATTTAAGGGAACAATATCTCACATATTTAGTGATGCATCATAAAAAATTTGGATTTTTTGTGGAGTTAGAGTATGGAACATGTTTGGGGATGAAGATTTATGTCTTGGGAATCATTGAGGTTTTTTGTTTAGTCATCTCATTTGGTACACTAATTTTCTTTTATGATGTAGATATCTAGTATTTGGGTTTTTCTATTTCTTTTATTTTTTGTTCAATTGTATTATGTTGTTATTATGAATTATATTTTGGGTTGGGATATATAAGGACCCAAGTCTGATGTACATGGACAACACATTTTCTTTTAAGGATTACTTAACACATGACATAAACAAATTCCCAAAGACCGTATTTGTTTAGTTTCATTAGAAACTAGGAAAATAAAATTCTAATCATAGTGAAAGATCTTTAACATATCCAAAAATGATCTTCCCCTTTTATTTTACCACCAAAAACATTTATATATATCCTACAGAAAAGAAATCATGGAAAGAGAGGGCTCAAATTCTCAGTAAGGGTAATCATTGAAAACATAAAATGAACCATAAACATTTGAACGTATATACATGAACATAAATTTTATACATCAACATCGTGACATATTAAATAAATCATGGTAGTAAGTAAGGCATAGAACCTAAAGGAAAATAAATTTTTATAAAGTATCATGGGAATAATACATGGAATTATGGAAAACAATTAAGAACATAATATGATTTCCATAGTAGCCAAGGCATTGTTGCCAAGACCATTATTGGGGACAAAGTTTATTACTAAACAGAGTTTACCTATAATTCCATCCATATATTATTGAACTAGATTTACCTGTCATTCCAGTCATTTTAATCTCATGAGATATAAATCTCTACCCAATGCAACAAAGGGAGATATAGGTCCCACCCAAATCATATTGAAATCATACTTAAATATACCACAAAAATAGAAATAATTCATCATATCATAACCCATGAAATAAAACGGGGTTCTAAAAATTCATTCCATCATAACATAATCCATATAAAATAACATTTCATCATTAAAAAAATCAAATCAGAGTAATAAAAGGGATTTAAATATAACACTATTTAATGAGTGTCATTTTAGATGGAAAATAATTTTTTTAAGCCACTTGAACTATATTATTGAATAAAATATAATTTTTTCTTATATAAATTCATTTCTCAAAATGTCATGAAATTTTGAATGGAAATAAGTTAATTGAAAATAATCTTCATAATATGTAACAGACGATACATGGTAATAATAATTTATGAAATCGTAAAAATCCATTCATGTTGTATATGTTAAATAACAGTCTCCTCTTACTTTTATAGGTAAATTCAAAATGTACCTCCTATAGTAAACAAAATAATGATACATACATACCATATAATAAAATTAAAAAAGGGGTAAAAATGAATTTAAACATAAATAGAAGAATAGTTGACATTTCATTATTTTATTTATAAAACACGGACATGGATGCCAAATATATCCTCAGAAAATACATACATATAAACAATATCAGATAAAAATGAGATTACAAGATTATCACTTTCCTTAGGTTGGATTTATTTTGTATGTCTCTAAAACTTTTTTATAGTGGGTTTAAACATATTATTAAATAGTAACATACCCATAATGATATTTATGATATCATATATGATTCAATTATTACATTATATTACCCATTCATTTGTCAATTCACTGTTAAAGAAACGTTTTGGGAAATAATAGTTTCATTTTTGTTATGTTTTTTGACTAGTTATTCTTATAGGATTACATAGATCATGATTTACTTACCTGAAGAATGTAGAACATGATTTATATATCATATATATTCTATATATATATATATATATATAATAGATTGATAAATGGAATGGAATAAATTGTTCATATAGACGGTATGTTGTATGTACCGATGAACATTTTTTTCATTTCCATATTAAATTGAATTGAAGTTAGTAAATGAAATATATATATATATATATCAAAAAAAATTATTATGTCATATATTTCATGGTTATTTATTATACATACTTTATAATCATTCTTGAATGGTGAACATGGATAATGAATCCCATCACGTCATGGAGACGTTATGTCGTATGTACAGACGAGCAATGATATCGTTATCATAATTGTTGAATCGTATTGAACTGGATGATGTACAATATATCAGAATTATTATCAAGTTATAATAATAATATATAGTTGTTATTTCCACCAGTATACCCATCCATGTATGTTGGTGGTTAAAAACATATTACACCATGGCGTGGATACAGTAAGTCGTACGTACGCACTCGTGGTGATTTAATTTTTTGTAGGTTGGATAGAAGGTGAAATAGGGTTTTTTAATATTTATAATAACATATAATTATATGATTGAGACTGATTTTATTAATTTATTATGAAACAACTAAAGAAAAAAAGTATAAGAAAAAATAAATTTGAAATAATTGGTAGAAGAGATTACTTCTTCCTCAATGTGCCTCCTTATAACTTCCTCTTAAGGATATGTATTATGTCTTTTTAAAATGAAAAAACCTATATAATATAATTATGTACGTTAAGTGAATAAAACAGATGTTTTTTACTGAGAATGAAGTCCCAAAATAGAGGGTAGAGGATAGGGAGGAGGTTCTATTTTTTAATAGTGAAGAATGGTACATTAGGAAAGTTCTAAAATATAAATTTATTATAAATTCAATTTCAATTTAAAAGGGTCAAAAACATATTTAATTATAAAAAAAGATGATTTATATTCTATTACTTATTATACAATAATTTTTTGACAATTTTAGAATATTGTTTTATCCTTACCTTTTTTTAACCCTTATTTTTCCCTTTTTAATCTTAGTGTGATTTAGTGTATTTTCAGATAGTGGGTTAATGTAATTACCATATCATGTCAAAAAAACAAAAAATAAAATACTTTATGACATATATGGAATTATATTAACCATTTTTCTGAATCATAGATTTTTAATAATTTAATATCATTTGATAAACTATTTTATGTTTTACGTTTTGAATTATTTAAATTTTGGGTACTATTCATATTTGATTTTTTTTAAATTCATAAAAAACTTATTTATTCGATCCAAATAAATGAACTCACTCCTAATATGTCAATAAAATCCATAAAATTAGTGGATGGCATCAAAATATTCAATTTAATGTTATTTCAATATTGCTAAATTTATTTATTTGAATATTTTATTAATGAGGTAATCACTATATCATAATTGTGACATAAATAAATAAATTTCTGTAATGTAAAATAAATATATATATCAAAACATGATTTAGGAAATATATTTATATTACCAACGAATATTTATAGGCATATATATCTTTTATATAACAACATATTAAAATAAATTTATTAAATGATATATGTTTATGTTATAATTATCTTTACTTCAAATTAATTCTTATAATTTTCCATTTTCACATCCAAGTGAATCCATTTAGTCCCAAAATAGACCCAAGGATGACCTTGGTCTAAAATATCTCATTGAATAGGATTAGGTCACATGTTATGGTAATTAATAATATTATACTGTTAATTTTTTACCCTTATTTTCCAGATTTACCCATTAACCATAGTAAATAGAATAGTTTCTAAAGTTACTATTCATAATGTCTAAAAATAAATGATACATATTTAAAAGAAATTAAACCACATGATTCAAAATATCGAATCAGTTTTTCCAAATTCAAAACATAGATGTTGCAGTAATTAATTAAAAATTAATCATGTTGTTAAGAAATCCAGTTTTAAAAGTTTAAACATTGTAAAAGACTGAATTTTTTACCTATTACATCAATTTGAAGTTAATTATAATGAAATAAATTATATTAAACGGTAAAAATATAATCTTTTTATACATTAAAACCATTAATTAGTAAAATTTAACAATATAAAATATCTCCATGAAGAAATTTTCTTCTTGTAAAATTTAACATATATTTAATATTCATCAAAATGTGAAAGTTATCAGAAAAATAATAAATATTTATCAAACATAAATTTTTATATCATGATACAAAATAGGAATTTTATTTTTTCAAATTGATTTCATAAACATGTCAAAAATTATATTTTAAATGGTTGTTCCATCAAAAGACGGTAAAACTCCCTTTTTTTAAAATATTTCTATTATCCAAAAAATATATTTTGTTCTCATACCATGTTCTAGAAAATGATTACGATGAAAGATAATGATAAAAAATTAAAAATTTGGTTAATACTATTAATAAAATATAGTTCATAATTATATTATAACAATATATCATTTTTTAGTGAAACTCGGTATCATGTTCAACACATGCTATCAACTAATGTCACTCCTACGTATAATTCAAGAAAATTCAGTGTTTTCTATAGTGAATGATTCATTTCATGTTGTGTATTTCGTAGTCAAAACTAAATTGATTAATACATCGAACAAATTCTACAGTCAGTGTTGAATGAAATGAATTCTATCAAAAGAACAAGAAATTGTGTGCCACACAAGAAAACAATAGTGTTGTGTATACTGTAATCTAATACGGTGTAATGTATAGCGCAAGATAATATAATATTAGCGTACAACACAAGAAAACAATTAAATTTAAAAAACATATCTTTTAAAATATAATGGTGTTACATTCTACCACCCCTTAAAATGAATTTCTCCCTCAAAATTCGTTGAGGTTATAAATGGTTTTTAAGTTAAATGTTTCTTTTATAGAAACCCACATCATAAAATGAAATATTAAAATTAACTTTAAAAAAGAATGTTATAAACACATTGGTTACCCAAAAAATATCATCATTGTGTTTCAATAGAGTATAACATTTGTGGGAATTGTAAACATCGACATAGAAGAGAAATCTAACCCTTAAGTTATGATGGATAGTGATAGAGAATAAGGTTTGGTGAACATTAACTACCTGAAAGCAATAAATATGAAATGATTTAAGGTACCATCTAATTTATCAGTTAATGAGGTACTAGGATAACATTTTTAGTTTCTATGATACTTTCCCTAAATTTGATGAATTTTCCATGAGAATAAATACATAATTGATTTTGGTGAATCTCACCATTGTTTGTGACTTGAACATTTTACACTCCATCTCTTATTTAATAAAATGAAGTTAAATTATGAATTCTTGAAGTTTCAGCAGATCATGCAATCGAATGATTGGTCATTCTATGAGTCTTTACCACAAAAGGATAGAACATGTTATAAAACATAGATAAGTCCATCTACGGTGATATTAATCATATATGGTTCTATATATGGACATATACATCATATTTCATAGAACTAAATAAAATAAATCTAATTTCTACTAACCAGGGACTTTTATTTGGCCAATTATAGGCAATAAAGGCATTTCACACTTTAGTTGTGGGTTTGATTCCCGAAGCCTAGTCTGATGCGATGGGTTGTCACATGTCCTGCGGGTTGTCCATTTTGTAAAACAATATTATTTTAACATTCCAGAAATAAAAAATATATTAAAACTTCTTGCCTTAAAAAATACTATATGATGTCCAACATAATCCATTTCATCTTATATGATTACCCAAAAGTCTTCTGTCTAATATCACAATACAAGGAAAATAATTACCATAAATTTCATATAACAAGCATGTGAATACCATCATTTATCCCCCATATATCACATGATATATCAAGTTGGTCACATTACAATCATTTTAATGACATCATCATTAATTCTCTTGATATATGATAGTAACATAAATTGCCATATAACCTTAGTGACAACAAGAATTCTATCAAAATTAATTTTTCCATACACAAAATATACCAGAAATTCTATATACCCAAACCATGATATCACTTTTTAATGTTTATCCATCACAAGATCTTTAGTACTATAAAAAATATTATTTTATCCCTATACCTTCATTATGTACATATACTCTACTTTCCAATAATTTTTCTATCGCTTTTCATGGTTATTGGTACCATATAATTATTGATAACCATAATAGACCAATACATTGATATTCAAATTTTCTATAATAATATAAATGAGATTCCACAACACTATTTTGAAATCAAATTACATAAACACTTTATCATTCCACTACTTCATTTTCATCCACAACATCACAATTAGTGCTCACATATGACATCCCTTTTTCTTCTCCCTTAAGAGGTTGCTGATGTCGATCATATTTAACCCTTGGATTAGTGTATTAGTTTGCATAATGCCTCATTTAATTGAACTTACAGTTTTGTAGTGTTGGTGATGAATTCTCTATATTATTTTACTCATTAACATTCTTAACAACCTTTTTACCATTACATTGGAACTGAATTTCTCGATGACCTTGTTTTTCACAATTGAATAATTTTTTAGTCCCTTTAAGATATTCTCCACCATTATTCTTTTCACAATTTGAGCATAGGGGAACATTTATCTTCATTTCACTATTCTTTTGGAATTTCCCCTTGAAAACCATCTTTATTTTATTGTAAAAACCATGAGATGGATATGTTACACCAACATACAATTGAACCTTGATAGAATAATGAACAATATCTTCATATCTGCTGAAGTCTCCTATAGTTAATGCTCTTCAAAGACTTAGTTTTAATAAACTGAAGAATAGATGAACCTTACTTCTAGGTTGAATGATAAATATAGAAGAATACCTTCTATATTAGGTAAGCGCTTCCTTATATCAACCGACATATTCATCATTCTTTTTCTAAATCTCATGGAACTCTTTTTCAATTATTTTTTGAAGAATACAATGGATGTAATTATGGAGAAATAAGTACTTGAACTCATCCCATTACATGGAATCAGCTTCGTCTTGTAGCCTTATATTCTTAATTAGAGTCCACCACTGTTATGCATCACATTCTAAATGATAGATAACCTAAATGGAATTTTCATGCTCTGAAAAGAGAAGGACAAAAATATCCTTTCAATGGTACTTATCCATTGTCCAGTAAAAAGGGGATCGGACGACCAATTATAATATGATGGATATTGCCACAGGAAGGACTCAATAGAACGTTGTTCCTTTCCCTGCTCATTTTGGTGTCTAGATTTATTCATATATTGTGTATGTATAGTAATGATATTTTTCTTTCAATTTACCATAACATTTGGTTGTTCAGGAGGAAAATTATTACATTGCCCAGTGCATTGATCATTAACACGGTTCCTTTGAAATTTATCCATCGTCTAAAACCCAAAAATAATATTTTGGGTTGAAAAAATAAAACTAGGAAAACAACATAATCTAGGGGTGCACATTCAATATTTAACATCATTTGTTTAATCATAGGTTATTCACGATCATTATCATAATTCTAGTAATAAAAAATATTGATATTCTTAACCTTATGCACATCCCTATACAAACTATAAAAATATACATAGGGATCTCACTAATGTTTTTCCATACTAGTTTCTAATGGATGACTAAAACGTTTCTCTGAATCAAAATGTAGATACCCAAGCTTGATGTACATGGACCTTACATTTTATTTTTCAAAATACTTAAAATATTAAACAAACAAATTCCCCAAGATCATATTAGTTTAGTGACTTCAGAAAATATGAACACAATCAAGTAATCATGGTGAAATATATTAAGCATCTTCCAGAAAGATATCCACCTTTGGTTTTTCTACCTAAAACACTTATTCACATCCTAGAGAAATGAAAACATAGAAAGGGAGAGCTCAAATGCTCATTCATGGTAAAAATAGAGAATATAAAACAAACCATAGTCATTCGATCAAAAAAACATGATCATAAATTTCAAACTTCAAGAACATGGGTCTTGAAATAAATCTTACCAGTACGTAAGGTGAAGAACATATAGAAAATTAATCATAATAAAATTTCATGGGCATTAAACATGTAATTATAGATAAAAAATTTCCATAATTTAATATTTCCATAGTATCCAATTAATTTCTTTCAAGACCATCATTGTGGACATTGTCCATTACTGAACCATGTTTACTTGTCTATCCCGGCATGTATTAGTAAACAAGATTTACCTACCATTCATTCAAATCTATCTCATGGGATATAAATCATTACCCAATGAATTATATGGAGATATAGGTCCCACTCAAATCATATTGAATTCATTTTAGAATTTTCCACAAAAACATAAATCACTAATTATAACAAAACCCAGAAATAAAATGGGTTTCTTATACGTTGTTCCATCACAACGTAATCCATACACAATACCATTTCATAATTAACACAATAAAATAAGAGTAATAATTGGTATTTAAATATAACAATAATTACAGAGTGTGACCTTAGATGGAAATTAATTTTGTTAAACCACAAGAAATATGTTCATGAGGAAAATATCCTATTTCATCAAAAACATTTTCTTTTCTCAAATTGACTTGTAATTTTAAAAAAAATAAGTTAATTTAAAATAATCATGAAAACATCTAAAATAATTTTCATGTAAATATTAATTTATTAATGTGTAAAAATCCATTCATTCAATATAATTAAAAAAACAATCTCCATGTACTTTTACCTGAAATGTCATAAAAGTACCTCGTATGGTAAAAAAAGAATGATTCCTTCAACACCAAGTATTAAAAATCAAATAGGTGTAAAAATGAATTTAAAAATACATAGATTAATTTTAAACATTTTATGAAATCATTTTTATAAAACATGGACATAGATGATAAATATATCTCAAAAAAATACTTACATATAAACACAATCAGATAAAAATGAGATTGAAATATTATCCCTAACCGTAGGTCCGATTTCTTATGTATGTCTCCAGAAATTCTGTATAGTGGGTTCAAAATTATTATTAACATTTAACAGAACAATAATAATATTTATTATATCATATATGATTCACTTATGACTTTCTATTACCCATCCATTTTCCAATTCCATATTAATGCAACATTTTGGGTAATAATTGTTTCATTTATCATATGTGTTTGGACTTGTTATTATTTATATGAATAGTTAGATCATGATTTAATTATTTCCAGAATATAAAACATTACTTATATGTAATATATATTCCATATATATATATATAATTTACTGATAAATAGAATGTAATGCAGCATTGATGGAGACGACAAGCTGTACGTACGCATGAACCATGTTTTTGTTTTCTTATTAAATTGAATGGATGTATGTAAATAATATATATATATATATAGTATCATTATTATGTCCTGTATTTCATGATTATTAGTTATATATACTTTATAATCATTTTTTAATGGTTTACAAGGAGAATGAATATCATCGTGTCGTAGAGATGGTAAGTCGTACGTATGCACGAGCGATGATATAGTTCACATTATTGTTGAATGGAATTGAATTGGATGGTGTATAAAATATCATTATTAGTATCATGTTATAATAATAATATATAGTGTTTATTTACACCATTATACACATCCATGAATGGGGGAGTGACAAATAGATTACACTGCAGCGTGGAGACGGTAAGTCGCATGTACGCACATGTGGGGATTTTATTTTTTGTAGGATAGATAGATTGTGAAGTAGGATTGTTTCACATATATAATAAAATTTAATTTTATTATTGATACTGATTTTTTTACATTACAATAAAACAGGTAAAGAATATGATGTAGAATAAGAAATAAATTTGGATGAATCAGTAGAAGAGATTACCTCTTTCTCGACGTGGCTCCATTAAAATTCATCATAGGGAACTATAGTTGGACTTTTTAGAATATTAGAACCATTTTAATGTAATTATTAAATTTTATAAGAGAAAATTATAGGGTCTAGCTGAGAAATATGGCCCAAAATTTAGTGATGATAAGAGGGAGGATGTGTCCTTTTATAAGAGAGGAAAGTGGCATATTAGGAATGTTCCAAAATACTAATTTATTATAAACCTATTTTCGATTTAAAAGGTTACAAAACATATTTAATTTTAATATAAGATGATTTTGGTTTAAATAACCATTATTCAATAATTTTTTGAAATGTTTAGAGTATTTTAATCCTTATCTTTTTGGTTTTACACATATTTTACCATTTTTAATCTTACTGTGATAACAATTATTTACACATTGTTGGTTAATTTTATTACAATATCATATCAAACGAACATAATAAATTCATTTATGACATATTTTGAATTATATTAACTATTTGGATGAATAATAGATTTTTAAAAATTTAATATAATTCAATAAACTGTTTTATGTTTTATGTTATGTATAATGTCAATTTTAGATACTATTCAGACATGAATTTTCAAAAAATTCATAACAACTATATTACATCGATTAAAAGGCTCTAATGCATCCCTAAATATGTCATTGTTATTCATAAAATTCGTGGATGGCATAAAAATATACAAAATAAACTTATTTAAATATTTATAAATTTATTTATTTTAATCATTCATTAATGAGGGAATCAATACATAGTAGTTGTGTCATAAATAAAAATATTTATCTAATGTCCCAAAATTCTAAATGAAATACTATGACATATGAATTATTTTTATCTTTCTATTTAATATTTATAGATATAAATATCTATTATATAACCCCATATAAAAATCGATTTAGTAAAACATTTATGTTTGAGTTATAATTATCATTACTTTAAATTAATTCTTAAAAATTCTAATTTTCTTATCCAAGTGAATCCATGGGGTCCCAAAATCGACCAAAGTATTCCCATGGTCAGAAATATCTCATATAATAGGATTAGGGAATGTGTTACGGTAAATTAATATTATTATAATATTATTTTTACCCTTTTTAGGAGATTTAACCTAAAAGAATGGTAAATAGAATATATACTGATGTTTCTATTCATAATGTATAAAAATTGATGTTACATATTTAAAACAATTTTACCACTTGATTCCAAATATGGAATTCATTTTTCAAATTCATAACAATGAATTTGCTGTAATTAATTAAAAATTAATCTCGTTGTTAAGAAAACATGTTTTAATGGTTCAAAAATAGAAAAAGATTGAAAATGATTCACCTATGAATTCAATGTAATATTAATATTAATGAAATAAAATATATTTAATGGTAAAAATTTATTTTATTTTTATTTTAAAACCATTCGGTATTATAATTTATCCATATAAATTTTCATGATGGAAAAGGTTGTCTTATTTAAAATATACCATGTTTTTACTATTCATCAAAGTATTAATGTTATAAGAAAAATATCGAAAATTTATCCAACATAATGTTTTATATCCTGATTCAAAAAAATAAGTATATATTATAAATTTTATCTTATAATTGTGTTAAAAATTAGATTTAAAATGGTTGCACCATCAAATGGCGGTAAAACTGCATGTTTTTAAAAATTCTTCTTTTATCTGTAAAATTTATATTGTTCCCATATAATGTACTAAAATATATAAGTATAATTATAATGTTTTAAAATTTAAAATTTGGTTAATACTATTGAAAACGTCTAGTTGAATATAATATAATAATAATAAATAAATGTTTAGTGTAACTCAGTATCGCATTCAAGGAAATGTGTCGAGGAATGCCACTCTTTCATTTAACGCAAGCCAAGTCAGTGACTCATGTAGTGAATATTTCCTTTGGTGTTGCGTATTTGATAATAAAATTTTAGTTAATTTATTCATTCAAAAAAAATATATTCTCAATGTTTCATGAAATGAATTCTATCAAAATAACTTGAAATTGTGTACAACATTAGAAAAGAATAGTATGGCATATAATGTAAGAAAATACGGTGTTGCATATGGCGCATGATAATATTGGTGTTGCATGCAACACAAGATATAAATGTAATTAAAATAAATATATCTCATAGTATCTTAGGGTGTTACAGTTATGGTGTGCATGGTTTTTTTCCGGTTTTCAAATAGAAAATATCACCCCAATTGTATATAATCTCTTGGAATTTATTACTAGCCTTTAGCTTCATAGGGATATCTCTTATGACCATTTATCAATTCCATCTCAACTCAATCCAATCTGGGAGGGGGGTGGGGTGTTACATATATAATAAATCTGAGAATTGATAATAAACAAGAGTACACAATAAATGATTCAAATATTTTAAAAAAGAAAAACAGAATAGAACACCAATAAAATTCTCTATAAATTACTAAAAAAAATTTAGTGGATGAAAGGAGGAGTAAATGTTTAGTAGAAATGGGAGGAAGTATGTTATTGGAATACAAACATTATATGTCATTATCGAGAGAAGTTGTTACTGTTAGGACTAAGCTGGAGGAAGAGATGGTTTGCATGGATTGTCTTTTGTTGATCTTAAGGAAGTTTTCATAAAGGAAAGACATCTTGAATTTATAAGAATTCGGAAGGAGGATGTTTGAATATTTGGAACCGGGTACATTGAACATTCAGAACCTAGTGTTCAAAGAATTCGGAGTCTGGAAATTGAGAAGTTCAGAACCCGGAAATTGCACATTCTTGAAGGCTGGCATATAGGAGATGTGAAGGCCCTAATTGTGATGATGCTTTTCTATTTTGTAACTCTAATTTGTGATTATATAAATGTACTCATGATATAAGAAAAAGTTGGGTGGTAAGGATATTCCGAGAATTTGGATGATCCATTCCGAGAACCTGAGGTTCTTAGCGAGATGATCCTAGTCGAGTTGCTGGAGAGGAAGATTGTAGAGAGAAGTTAATAGTCGACTTCTTAAGTGAAGAGTTCGTAACAGAATGTTCGGAGTCGACTTGATGAAGAAGAAGTTCGTAGAGAGAAGTTCAGAGTCGACTTCCTGAGTAAGAAGTTCGTAGTGGAATGTTCAGAGTCGACTTGCTGAAGAAGAAGTTCTTAGCAAGAAGTTCAGAGTCGACTTCCTGAGTCAGAAGTTCGTAGGAGGATGTTCGGAGTCAGCATGCTGAGATAGAAGTTCTGAGTGAAGAAGTTCAATGTCGACTTCCTAAACCTGATGATTCTAGCTAGAAGTACGGAGTCACACCGAGAATGGAGAAATCATGCCGAGAAGCGATGTAGAGTCATGCAGAGAATTGAAAGTGATGCGAAATACTCAAGAAGAGTGTATCCGAGAATGTGATACTGATAAACATGTGTACCAAGGTCAGATCCGGAAAAGGCCAAAGCACTAAATCAAGTGAAGGAAATGATGATTCTAGAAGATTCTTTAAGTGTTGACAATGTCTTAATTACTCTGAGATTTCAGGAGAAATTATGATTTGGGTGAATTTATGTGAGCGGGAAAATATTTTGGTTTCCCGCCAAACACACTTTAGAACACCTATAGAAGGAGATCTGAGTGAAAAGTAAGTGATTGATGAAAATTTAGAGAGGGAAGCACTGATAATCTAGAGAGAAGAAGTAGTGTTTGGACGACATAGTTTCATTACAGCCTTAATTGAAACGAGAATTTGATATTGGTCGACACCGTATTGAATCTCTTGAATTGGGAAAATTTTGAGTGAAGAAGAGAATTCAGAGTAGATATTTTGAATGGGGAATCGGTACTGGCTGTCACCGAATTGAGTTTCTCAGACTGAGGAAGACTCAGATTGAAGAATTAGAGTGAAGAAGAAAGCTTGGAGTGAGGAATTCAGAGTGGAGATTCGGAAAGGGGAATCAGTACTGGTTGTCCCCATACTGAGTTACATAGACTGAAGAAGATTCAGATTAAAGAATCGGAATGGGAAAATTCAGAGTTGATATTCGGAATGGTATTTTCGGACTATAATTGATATATCTCAAGTCCAAGGATTCCATTCCTTTCTTCTAGTTATGGATGTTATGATTTGTGTTGAACTTTCTTACACTTGTGTATTTTAAAGGAAGTGTAGGTAACATAAGTTTTTACAAGAAAAGAGACAATTCCCTATTATTCTAAGAGGGTGCACACACCCTGGAGTGATTTTTTCATCGTGCTTCACAAGCGTAAGGGTATATCTGACTCGTTGTAATCCAAGGACTGAATTCATAGTGGATTGTATGGTGCTGGATTGTTTCCAACCATACCAAGGGCGTAGCTATTCTTATTGAATACTGTACCTTGTAAATTGTAGTGTTCCTTTGGATGTGTGCTTGTTTGTTTTGTCAGCAGGGAATTATATCTTTTACATGATACAATGGTTGTTCTCAATATTAATGGATCTTGAAAAGAAAAAGGTGTACCAGTGATTCACCCCCCCCCCTCTCTGGGGTTCATTGCTCCAACTAGGTCCTTACAAGTGGTATCAGAGGGAGGTTTCCTTTTTCCCTCACTGAAGGATAATCTGAATTTTGAGAAAAATAAAGGCATTCTATTATTCTATCGGAAGAACAATCACATCTAGAAGGATATAATGCTACCGTATCTCATGTCTATTAGTTATGAGTTCCTTGAATCTTCAACAGTTGGGTTTCCCCCCATTGAAGACAATGTTCCACTTACACCTGTTGACAAGAAGTTTTTGAGAATGATGGAAGAGCCAATATTTCTATAATGTCTTCACATTATGAAATTGAATTCTTAAGAGTAAAAGGAGTTTCCAGAACCAAAGGTATATGTGAAAAAATGAAAAAAATATACGAATGAAATACAAAAGTCAAGAAGGAAAAACATCAAATCTGGAGATTGAAGTGTGAGGACATGAAGATGGGAGAGCATGAATCTGTTGGGGATTTCTTCACCAAGGTAAATGATATTTTTATTACTATCAGATGTCTTGGTGATGATCTGAAAGACTCTAATGTGTTGGAATTCTTTTTTGAGGATTCTTCCAGATAAATTTGATGTGAAGGTACCTTCATTAGAAGACAAAGACTCAAAGACTCTATCTCTTGATGATTTGCATAGAACACTCATTTCTTATGAGATAAGAAGGGAAAAGGTTATGAAGACCAAGAAAAATGTTGACAAGGAATTATCATTCAAGGACATGAATAAGGATAAATCTTAGAAGATCTTGATTAAAGAAGGTGGTGGTGCCCCTAACTCTGAAAGTGAGGTATGTAAAAATCTTAATGATATTTTATCCTTGTTTTCAAAAAAAAATTAAAAGAGGCACAGGTAAATACAATAGAATCATCCCTTGAAGTGTTTTGAATGAAGAGGCATTGTCCACTTTGAGGCTAACTGTACTCAATGGGAGAATGAAGAAGACAGTGATGAAGAAGAAAGAAATCGAGGAATGTTATGGAAGAAGCAGGGTGGTAAAGTAAAATTGGGGAAAGATAAGAAGTTATTCAAATCCAAGAGAAAAATCTTCCTATCCATAAATTAATATGTTGAAGAATGTGATGCTGAATCTGAAAAATCCATTGAGCATGGTGTTGAGAATACATTCATTACAATAGTGAATTATGAGGATTTCAGAAGTAGCAGCTCTGAAGAAGAAGAAACTCAGCTTGAGATGCATCTGAAAGAAGAATTGAAGGAACGTTTAAGGAAGATTAGAAGGCTGGAGAAGCTTAGCAAAAAGTTGGAAGATGAATGTTTCTCATAATCCAATCAAGACAATGATAAATAAGAACTTGAGAAAGTTACTTATGTGGACAACACCAGCGTTACTGGGAACTCTGAAGTTTCAAGGAATCCTAAGTCTAACACTGGTAAAAAACAAGAAAAATTAGAGAAGTAAGAATTCCAGTAGAGTAATCTTGATAACAAAAGAATGGTTGGTGGGGATAAATAAATAGCAACAAAGAAGTATCATAACAAAAGATTTAGAGGAAGGTACTCCTTCTATGGGTACTGTTGGTATTGTGGTGGATTTGGGCATACATAAAATATGTTTTGGATCATTCAACATTATTATCATCACCCCAGAAGTTATGAAAGGCAGAGATAGAGGGGATTCAATCTCCTCAAAGTAAGAATATTGAGAAGTTTTTCTTGAAGAAAGTTGAGAAAAATGATGTCAAGACAGAAAATAGGTTTCATCCTCTAGAGACCATTTGTGAAAGGTGTGAACAACCTGAACACCTTGAAAATGGATGTCTCGTGTTGTTACCAGCTCAACAAAAAGATCATAATTTTCTGAAGCTAAAGGTAAAGAAAGAAGTGAAAGAAGAAAAAGTTATTGTTGTTGAAAATTCTCTAAAAGTTACAAAGGAAGAACGACCTTGATACTTGATAGTGGGTGTTCTTCACATATGACAGGAAACATGAAGTTTCTAAATAATATGAAAAAGTTTAAAGAAGGCACAATCTCATTTGGAAATGATGAATATTTAAAAATACAAGTGGTTGGATCAGCCATCATTGGAAAGAAAAAATTAATGTCCAAGAAAATTATGTATGTTTATGGGATGAAGCACAACATGATGAGTGTATCAAAATTGTTTGATGAGGGTAACAATGTTATCTTAAAAAATGGAGTATTTGTGAAAAGTGAAGAATATGGGCAGATTGTTAAAAGAGTCCAACGAACCAACAAAAATCTGTTTCATGTTGGAAATTCAAAAAAAACCTGTGACATGAGTATAGTGGAAGAAAATCCGTTGTGGCACAGAAGACTTAGACACATGTGTCAGATAAATATGATCATTTTATCGTAATGGGACAGTGTTCGAGATATTCAAAATTTTCCAAGAAGAAGAGATTGGTGTTGCACTACCTATCAAAAAGGAAATATTACAAGTTTTGTGCATAAGAAGGTTGACATTTGTTCTAAACAACCCCTTGAACTAATACATTCTAATATATGTGGGCCGATGAGAAAACAATCAACAAATGGAGACAAGTACATCATCAATTACATTGATTATTTTACTCGAATTATGTGTGTCATTTTTATGAAGAACAAGTCAGACACCCTGAAAATGTTTAAAATCTTCAGAAGGAATGTTGAGAAAGAATGTGAGTACTATGTGAAGAAGTTGAGAACAGATAATGGTGGTGAGTATAGAATTAAATAATTTTAAGAATATCTTGAGAAGAATGGGATTCAACATAAATATAGTTCTCCATATACACCTCAAACAAATGGGGTTTCTGAAAGGAAAAATAGAATCTTGGTGGAAATGGGAAGAACCACGTAGCGTGAACATGGCCTTACTCATTACTTTTGGAGGAAATCTACAAGTATATCTGTTTATATTCAAAATCGATGTTTCTATAGAACTCAATCAAACAAAACTCCATATGATATTTTCTATGTAATTACACAAAGTATGAAGCATGCTTATTTTTTTGGGAGCCCATTCATTATATCAAAGAAAGGTGGAAGCTGTGGAAAATTCGAGCAAAAAGGAGAAGATGGAATTTTTCATGGATATGCACCATTAGGAAGAGGTTATAGATTCTTTAAAAAAGCAATACAGAGAAATGTGGATGCAGTTGATTTAAAATTCATTGAATTTAATGACCCGTAAAATTCAATTATTTTTTTTCTTAATTTTTATTGTAATTTTACATGAACGCAGTTTCTAACGGCGCCTGATTCCGAGGCCCGGTGTGCCCAGAATCATTTTCCAAAGTTTAGCTCATGTACGTTCAGTGAACGAACGAGTGTGGTTTTCTAACTTTTGAACCAGTGCTCAGAATCAAATTCGGAGGGCACCGATGGAATCATAGTGCCAGTATTTTCTTAGAAACGCCTTTTCCCAAGATGTGTTTTCTTGGGTGTGGTTTTTAATTTTTGGGGTTAAGTTAAGAAATAAAATAAAAGTGGTGCAACACTTTATTTTTATTTCACATAAAGCATCTTAACCTATGTTAAGAAGATAAGTTGAGACCCACAATATCCTCCCCACATGGTAGGATATTTGTGAGGTGGGGCCCGCACGAGCCCCATCGTTTCTTCCCTCCTAAGTAACGCAACCGCAACCCCCATTTTTAATGAAAGTCAGACCTTGCATATTTCTTGTTAAGTAACACCTCATTAAATTGGGCGGTTAAATCATTACAATTAATTCTTTGAATTAATTGTTCGTTTCTTATCTTTTGAATTTCAAAAGATTAGGTTATGATAATAAAATAAGTGTTGAAATATTTTTATTTGGTTGGTTTTCTGGTTGTGGTAGCCTTTGGGAGAAATAGATAGGAGTCTTCATTCTTCGATGAAGAACGCGAAGAACGCACCACTACCAACGATGAACGCCAACCCCCGACGGAGGACGACGACGAGAGACGCCTTCCTCAGAGATAACCTAACACCAACGGATATCCTCTTCTTCCGCATCGATCCTATTCTTCCACGATGGTTAATTCCATGAAGAACGCTAATTCGACAACAGTGTTGAGGTAGGGATTTATTTTATTTGTTAGTTAGTGAAATCTTCGGTCGCTTTCTCCTTTTCCTTGAACTGCCTGTTTTCGTGATAACGGGAGGAGGTCGGACTGCATGAACACGGCGGACACACCTCCCCATTTTGGTTATTGGTTTTGTTGCGGCGAGCAAGGCAACACAGTGCCGAATCACCACGCGGATTTTTGATAAGGAAAGGGGAGAAGCGTGGCGCCGTCGCACCACGCCGTTGAAGGCGAACCAAGACGTGGCACCGTCGCGCCGCACCGTTGAAAGCGAACCAAAGATGCGGCGCCGTCATGCCACACCGGAGAACCACTAATGCACCGCGGCCGGAGCAGGGCCGCGATGGAGGGGCGCGGCGCCGTCACGCCGCGTCGGACGAACAAAGGCCGCGGCCGGTTCCGGGCCGTGGTGGAGCAAGGGAACCGGGGGCCGGTTCCAGGCCGCAAGCATCGGTCCCAGGGGACCGGCCTCGCCGGTCCCGTGGCGGAAGAAGCTGGCTGGCCAGAGCGGGCCGGCCGGACCGTGGAAGAACCGGGGGTCCGAGACCCCCTGCTGGCCAGACATGAGCGGACTCTTTAAGGGGTCGTGGTTTCTCCACGCAGGGCATCGCACCCCCCCCCCCCCCCCCCCCCCCGCGCATCAGAAATGGCTCGGCCGTTCGGCCGAGCCCCTGTCCAGCGCGCCCCGCGCTGGGCCGGCTGCCCTGGCCGGTCCGCCAGACCGGGCCACCAGGCTGTGCCGGGCCACGCCAGCCCTGCCAGGACGCGCCCAAGCGTGCCGTACATGGACTCGGGATGGTTCGACTCTGTTCAAGCCGACAATGGGGGTATCCGGCTGAGTCAGACCGGGCCCGAACCCCCAATTACCGAACCTCTTTCGGTCTGTTGCCCATAACATGAGCTACGAGCCTCCGATCGACGCACCATTAGTTGCGATGCGATCCTTGGATGGAGAAGATAGTTTCGTTATATCACACTCAAGGTTTCGGAATAATTTGGGTTCGTCTGGGTTGGTTCGTACACGAAACCAACTGGGCCCTCAGAGTGGAAACACTCATAACTTGAACTCCGGACGTCCGATCGACGTTTCGTCGACTTTGATGGATTCCTCATAGGGAGACAGATATTTTGGCTTACTTCGCCCAAGTTTTGGACTCAGGTGGAGTATGGTCGGGTTGGTTTTGACTTAAAAACCAACAGGGCCACTGGGACGAAAAAGCCAATAACTCTCAGACCGGGCGTCCAATTGATGCGTCGTCTGCGACGTTGAGTTCCTGTTGATGATACGGAACTTTTGGATACATCAACTCCAGACTATGTGTCAGTTGATGTATCAGACTCTTGGCTCGTGGAGCGGACCCTCCCGAACGAGTTTGCTGTGTGCAGAAACCCTAGAGCTGGCTGCGACTGCGAAGATGGCGACGACTGTACAGAGATCCTCAGTGGACTTGATGGGGACGACTACATCACTCAGCGATCCTACGTGGATCATTGCTACAGATCCTGTGTGGGTCCTATCTTCTGTGGGTCAGCGCTCACCGGTCCTGTGTGGGCCAGTGCCTATAGATCCTGTGTGAGTCTGATCCGGTGTGGATCTTTGCGGGGGTTAGTTACCTATCGATCATGTGTGGGTCATTGTGAGGGTTAGTTACCTATCGATCCTGTGTGGGTTAGATCCTTTCTCGGTCATTGCGGGGGTTAGTACCTATCGATCCTTTGTGGGTCTGATGGCTTAGATGAATCAGTGGATATATCTGATCATCTCTATCATCATATGATGAAGTATTCTTGTGTGAGCTGACTCCTGTTTTGCTTTCCTATGTGGATCGTGTTGTGCTATCCTCTGTGGATTTATTCTTTGCATTCTTGTGTGTACTGGGTTATCATTTCCTGTGTGGACTGGGTTGTACATGGTCTCGGAGGTTGGAGTGTACTGGAATTGATGACTTAGGTATATATATGGGCATATACCTAAGAAGTGTCGAATGTTACTTCGTGATTGTATCTTTCTTTTTTGGATTATCCTTTGTGGATTCTGGGAGAACATCGGGGGTCTCGGGGTCCCTACTGAGTAGCTTATACTCAACCTTGCATGGGCTATGCCCGCACTACGTTTTGATGGTTATAGACGACAGATAGTGCTAATCGTGGTTGAGGCTTTTGGAGCAGGACAATACTTGGTGGTGGGCTACTGGGCAGGACGTACTCGGAGCGGACGGCTGGACAGTAGGAGCTGTGGAGGCCATCTGTACTCACCATTCAGGTGGGACTTCCAGTGGACGGCTTGATGTTGTGGCTTTTCTTTTTAGTTTCTGTTTTCCCTTTCAAGTTGTACTTTACATTCAGTTTGGGATTGTATTCTGGCCCAATTACTTTTCCACACTTACTGTTGTACTTAGTTTTTACATAGTGTTTACTTCTGCTTGCATGCTCTATGGAGTTTTTTGTTTACATTACATAGGCAATTCCTTCTCTTTTAAACTGGATTTACGCCTTGGTGCTAGTCGCTAGACACTAGCCTATGGAAGGTGGGCTTGGGGTAGTCATGGCACGGGCCCCGAGGACGGGTCGTTACAAATTGGTATCAGAGGAGTTCAGTTCTATCACAGTACATTGGACTCTAATCACTTTCTATGTAAATAAATAGTGTTAAGCGTATTGGGTGTGGTTAACAGTCCAGGGAGTCCAGTGTTGGTGCGGCGGCCGACATATCCGTACAGCAGGACCCTGACTTCTGATTTCCTACTTAATGCGTGAAAACATTGATTGCATGTGTGTTTGAATTTTTCTTTGTGATTACATTGTGTCAGCTCACTAGGTATACTGTTTTGATCGTGGCACACATGTTTCATTTCAGGATGGCCCCATGATGGCAACCATCTAGGGTTCTGAGAGTTGTGTGTGACGACATCCCACCGAGCGATGAGGCCTCGGTACAAGGCACTTTGACATGTGAGGCACCGACAGTACCTCTACCCGCCGAGCCCCTGATGCTTCCAGCCCCAGCTGCTGATGATGCACATCGCCATAGTGCACTGCACGGGTTTCAGTGCCAGCGACTGCCCAGGTTCCCTGGGGATACAGACCCCCAGGTAGCCGAGGATTTTCTAGAGGCAGTGGTACGAGTTACAAGGTTAGTGAGGACACCAGTAGACCTCATGGTGATCCTCACAGCGAGCCTACTGCACGTGGCAGTGGGCCGATGGTGGAGCTTGATGCTCCAGGTGCACGATGAGGCATCTCTCCTCTAGACGGACTTTGAGATCCCCTTCCGCTCGGAGTACGTCACAGCCACCCTCCGTGCGGTGCACATCCAGGAGCTTCTACAACTGCGGCAGGGCAGCTTAACGGTTTCCCAGAACTCGGCGAGATTTACCGATCTCTCGCGCTACTCGATAGACATGGTACGGGGCCCATTCTTCTGGTCCCGGACCTTTTAGCAGGGATTGAGGCATGAGATCAGGGCATCACTGATCTTCCTCAGCATTCCAACTCAGGAATGAGTACTGGATCGAGCCCTTTTGATCGAGAGTTTCTTTGCTGAGCCTTTTTCATAAGGGAGACCTACCACGGGGCGGTACGTAGAAGAGTCTTCTGCAGTAGGCAGCCGACGGATGAGTCATGGGTCCAGGCAGACCAGACCCTCAAGCAAACGACCACTAGACAATGGCTCAGCAGTACGGGGAACACAGCGCGGGGCCAGTCTTTCGAGAGGTAGACAGTGCTACAAATTGCGGCGGGCAGGGCCACATGGCTTGTGACTGCCCGACCCGCCGTGCCGAGGAGCAGTAGATGGTTGAGGGTCCACCCAGGCAGAGGCAGAGGGTTGACCGTGGCGGTCCGCAGGGAGCCGGCGGACGAGGCAGAGGAGATGGCCGAGCATCAGGTGGTGGGTGACAGTTTGAGGCTCTACCACCACCACCACCAAGAGGTCCACCCCGACCACAGGGACCTGGCGGGCAGAGACAGACACAACTCCCGACAGTGTATGCCTACGACCACATCGCGTCCGAGATGATTCGAGGTACTATCTGTGTCTATTCCACCCTTTCTCCAGTTCTTATAGACATAGGAGCGAGTCATTCCTTCATAGGCGCTGCCTTTGTTTGGAGCTCAGAGATTCTGACAGAGCCGTTGGCTCGATCCATACGGCTAGAGACTCCTACAGAAGCAGACTCATTGATTACGCACTGGTTCCGGCTGTGTGAGCTTACTCTAGGAGGCGAGAGCTTCAGCTGGGATCTTCTTGTAGCAGTTTCAAGGCCTTACGACGTCATATTGGGCATGGATTTCTTATCTACAGTCCATGCTCAGATTGACTGTATTAGGCGCAAGGTGCGATGTGTACGCACCGACAGAAGCAGGTTCACCTTCACCGGCGAGAAAGGAGCCTTTGCAGAACAGGATGGACTCTTGCAGAGGAGGGGACAACACATCACTCATTAGTTGGCTAGCCTCATCCTAGGAGCAGTTGACGTGCAGAGTCTTAGTTTTCCTGCAGTGGTGGATCAGTATGCGGACGTCTTTCCCAACGATGTTTCAGGACAACCTCCTTGAAGAGAGGTAGAATTTTATATTAATATGTACCCCGAGACATCCCTGATATCCACCCCATCATATCGGATGTCTACTGGCGAGCTTTGAGATCTACGGGTAGAGTTGGAGGACTTTCAGGGAAAGGGATTCCCCCGACCCAGTGTTTCACCCTGGGCTTCCCTGATTTTGTTCGCCAAGAAGGCGGACGAGAGCTTGCGACTTTGTGTCGACTATCATCGCCTGAACCAAGTGACAGTGAGGAACAAGTATCCTCTACCGAGGATAGATGACCTCTTCGATCAGCTCAAGGGAGCACTGTGGTTCTCAAAGATAGACCTCAGGTCAGGCTATCAGCAGCTCAGAGTTCGGGATGAGGACGTGAAGAAGACGACCTTCAGATGTCGGTATGGACACTATGAGTTCTTTTTTATGCCCTTTGGCGTAAATAATGCTCCCACAGTGTTCATGGGCCTCATGAAGAAGATCTTTCAGCCATACCTCGATCGTTTTTTCGTGGTCTTCATCGACGACATTTTGATATACTCGACCACTGAGGTGGAGCACACCTACCACTTGAGGGTTCTACTAGACACACTCCGAGAGCACAATCTTTATGGAAAGCTCTCGAAGTGACAGTTCTGCATACGTGAGGTCCACTTCTTGGGACCCTTCATCTCTGAGGTGGGAGTTGTTGTGGATCCTGCGAATATCAAGGCAGTGCTAGCTTGGGAACCAACTATGAGCGTGATGGAGGTGCGGAGTTTCATGGGACTAGTTGGATACTATCGAAGATTTGTTCCAGACTTCTCCAGAGTTGCGGCACCACTCTCAGCTCTCATGAAGAAGGGGAAACCCTTTGTGTGGTCAGATAGATGTCAGCATAGCTTCTAAGAGCTGAGACAGAGATTGACCAGCACACCTATCTTGAGGTTTCCGGAGGAGGGAGTAGGGTACGTAGTCTACTGCGATGTATCAAGGACCGGACACAGATGTGTCCTGATGCAAGAGCGGGCATTGATCGCCTATGGTTCACGTTAGTTGAGACTGCATGAGTAGAACTACGCTACCCATGACCTGGAGTTAACAGGAGTGGTCTTCGCTCTGATCTAAAACATATATATAGTGATTAAAATTAATTTTGTGGTGATGAATTTGGGATATTGTTAAAATAAAAAGAAATTATGCATTATAGAAACATGTTTGATATGTCTAAACCATTGAAATCTGAAAATCCCTACATCTAACCATAATTATGTTGATGTTATAAAATTATACAAAAAATGTCTCATATATTAAACATGATTTAGTTTCAGAGGTTATTGAACCTAAATAGTGGTTACATTCTCAGAATTATTCTTATATAATATTATAAAAATTTGTAGCTATGAAGTTGATCCCTAATCCATTGGAAAGAATATTGAAGAATCAATTTGGGTTTTGAAAAAAAAATATGAATAAAAATAGATAAATTTCAGGAAACAAATGGTTAGTTTTTTAATGTAATTATTAATAGGTAGGGGTTTTATATATTTAATAAATTAACAATATGAATGTGAGATTATGTACAATAATAATTTTTTAATAGTTATAGCATATATTTTTTATAATTTTTATATAATAGATGTTAATTAAACATTCATAATTTGTGGATTTGGGCAAGAAGGTTAGAATTAGATTCCTAGTTATTTTCTACCTGATAAATATATAATAAATTTTGTATAAGTTGTTGAATGATATTTATGGGTTAATGAAATATCTAAAGAAATGTAATTTCAAATAAGATATCATCCTAATGTAGTCGAATATTTCTAAAATCATCGTTGATAAACAAATTTATGTAAATAAAAATAGCATAGGTAACCTAATTTTTGTTATTGATATTGAAGACACAATGTGTGCTGATGGAATGAATAATGAATTGGAAGAGTTATTTAAATAAATTAATGAAATATTTTAATTGTTAATGATTAGAGAATGAACATTCATTATGTTCTTAAATGATCTGCATATGAAGACATATATCATTATAGAATAAGGAATGTATGATAGGGGTTTCTATAATAGTTTTTTTCATTGGATTGAAATTTTTTTTACTCTAATTTTATTTGACATTAAGATATTTATTAAGAATTGTTGAAAACATTGAATTAAATGGTATTCAGGATGTTGGTACGAATATTTATCTACCAAACAGATTCATGGATTGCAATTTTATATGATTATAAATTGTGTGATAAAATTTTAGTGATCAAAATAAATCACATATATGGATGATAAAAGAACACTCAGTTATATTAATGGAAAATATTTTTATTGAAATTTGTATAATATATAATTACTAAAAAAACATTCACGGGTACACTGATTATAATTTTGAAAGATATTGTGATGAAATAACAAAACAGTAAGATAATATTTTTCATGGTAGAATGTTTAGTGTGATGACATAAAGAGAAAAGTCTGCAACCCGTTCCAAATAGAGGAATAATAATATGATAATTCTATCTAAAATGGTTTTAAAATTATTTAGAATTTTTTTTCAATTCAATTATTTGATAATAATTATTTTAAAATGTGATGATTTTTATAATGATCATAGTAGCCTCGATACTTACAGAAACCATGTATAACATTAGATTTCACAAAAAATTGACATTATGTATAACATAATAGTGGATAAATTTGATATTGGAAATGAAATTAATAGTTATATTTCAAAAAAGTACGATAATTTATAATGATTTCAAAAAATCTATTTTAAGTAATGTATTTGGGGAATTGGGGCTGAAACTACATTTTAGCCTCCACCTATGACTTATTAAAGCCTATAAATAAAATCCATATTTTTCTTTGTATTATATTAAAATTGGATGTGTATGTTTTTTTGAAGTATTGGAGGTGTATGTACCAAATTATAATAATATGTAATTCTCATTCCCAAATGAATATGAAACCATTGTTATACAAAATAGTGGAGAAATTAAAATTGAGTGAGATTTTATCTTTACATGGCCATAAGAGTACAATGAACCAAGGAAAAGTATTATATAAAAAATATTACATTATCCATTTGATTGTTTTAAAAAAATATTATGAGAAGGCTATGAATTTATAAATGTATATATTTTTTAGAAATGTGGTGTTTAAGTAAAAAATATGTTAATAGTTGTAATTACTGTTTCTAAATAATAAAAAATTGGAGATCGATGATTGATTATGCTATTTTTTAAATTATTATATTTATTTATTGATAATTTTTTTTAAGAATTCTTCTATTAGGATGGTGAGAAACATTTAATGAATTTTATTTTTAAATTTATCCCTAGGGGGAATTAGAAATATTTATAATGGGATGATAGAGGTAGTAAGATATATTCCTTAACATTGGTATAAAACTTACAACTTATGTAAGATTAATATAAGACATTCATCATGTACATAAAATAATGAAAAAAAGTAATTATTCATGATTATCTTCCAAGGTGTAAATCATGGTCATGAGACATAGAAAACAAGATAAATATGATCAGATGAAGAAGATTCTAACAAGGATAATTCATAATCATAGTGGTTGTACAATGTTAAAGATGAAGTACTAGATTATGACCATTTTACCGATGTTCTTAATAATGATTTAATAGAAAAGAAACAAAATCTCATAATCCATGTTGTCATACAATTATCACTAGATTCAAAAATAGTTGAGTACATTATGTATATATTGTATGTTTATCTGAAGGAGTTTGGATAATATTTATTAATTATCGAGGTAAGGCTATTAGAGAAATTATGAAGGATTAATAATGATTTCAAAATATTATATGATTATCACCCCATGTTTATGAATTTTACATAATTGTAAAAATGAACAACATAATGGTAGTATTCACAATTGATAATGCCAACAAGAATCTTCATAACATGTTTGTTTTTAAAGGAGAGATAATTTATTCATTGATAGATGATATTAGATGTTTCATAAATGTCAATTCATATAAAAAAATCATGTGAAATAGAATGGGGAATACATTGTTTTAGTATATAAATCTAGTTCAATGTTCAAATTATAATATTTTTCTAAATACTATATTAAGGATTCATTCATAAATTTTTTCTAGAAGTCATTTGTTTAAGTCAATTTTGAGATGAACAAACATGTCCAAATATAGTAGAATGAGAAATTTTGAACTAGTGGAAAAAGAAGAAAATATTGAGATGAATATATCGATAATAGGATCATCATATGCACATTATTGATATCTTCTTAGGGATTAGAAATAGATGTTATCCAAAAATTTATTATTTTATTAATATTCATGAATTATGTTTGAGATGATACCAGACAACTATATATATTTAGTAAGATGAGTAATAGTGGGTAATTAAATCTGTATATCAAGAAAGAGATGTTCTGAAAACAATAAAACACACAAAATTTTACCAGAAATAGATATTGAAAATCCTTAAAGAGCATTATAAATACCTTTATAGTGATGATGTTTATTGAAAATATCAAATTATATAATCTATCTGGGATAATGATGATCAATTATGTTAAATAAACCTATGTCTAAAGAATATTTATGATACAGAGATGATGATGAGTTTATAGGAAGATTATAGAATACAAAATAATTCATGAAAAAAATCATGTTTTTTTTATGAGTGGGAAAATGAAATTTATTTCTCAAATATTCTCTATTGAGTGATCCCTGAAAGATGGGTATGATGAATGGTAAGATCTAACACATTTAACTCTTGAAAAAAATATCACTCTCTAATGTTTTGTGTAGTATGATATTCAACCTATAATTATTTATGATTGAAACTAAAATTTTTAATAAATTATATTTTCATAAAAGAGACACTAGATATATTTTCAGTTCAGAGTACATGATAGTTCCTTACTATGATGCGGGATCCAATAGAGCATTGGATATAGCTATCAAATATAGGTAATGAGACATGTTGTAAGGCTCAGTATTTTATTTCATTTTACATCACACATGCATGGAAATATGAAAAATTGCATTGAGATATACTAGATATTGAATTATTCAAAAAGTTATGGGAACCAATTGTACATTTATTATATAAATAAAAATTGAATGGATGATTATTTATAAACTATTACTGGCAAATATAGAATATTTTATAATCTTAATTTGGATTTTAAATATTACAAAAAAATTGATATATAATTGTTTTGGGTATAATAATTCATATCATGAGATAAAATGAATATAATGGTAGATTTTATAATTTATTTACATATTATTAATGATAAATATCTATGTACTATTGAGATAAAATATGTAAAGGATTGGGGGTTTTCATATTGAGGTTGATCCTTTTAATTTTGTCTTCCTTATTTTTACTTTATAAAAACTATAAGTAATCAATGTTTTCATATATATTACATATGGATAGTAACATGACCATGTCTGTAGGGTTAATTTTTTAAAAGAAATTAATTTTTAACATGACTACCACTTATTCAAACTCTTTTATCAATGCATCTCAGTATTCTAAGGAATGTAAGTTAAATAATGATGGATCAAGAAATTTATCACTCTTAAGAGACAATACACATACATGATTTCTATATTATGTAGAAGAAAAAGACATTGCAAGTATAATATTATTGAATCCTTAAAATTAATTCAATGATTTATCATTTATATTTTTGGGAATAGAAAATATAATAAATGGTAATCTAAAATCCAATTTAAGTATAATGAAAAATGTAAAAAATCATTATTAGATAAGGAATTACTAATATAGCTGAGTGGATCCAAACATATGATATTTAATCAATAACTGTATATTCAAATAGAATCAATAGAATATATCAATGTGACAATCAAATGGATTATAATAAATAATATACCAATGATGTAAATTAGTGTTTTTGAATTTCATGATCCTTCTTTTTAGGACTCATAAAAAGACATCAGGAACCATACTATCAATTCCCTATTTTATGATATTTTAATTACTCAGTAGGTATACACCGAATAACCATCTAATTTGATTTATAGTTTGTATCGTATGAGTGGTCAAATATAAAATAAGATTTCATTAGTCATGACCCACCCACCACATACATTTGTCTGAGGCATTTCTCATACATTGAATCAATAATATATTACACAATCAATATACCATATCAAAATATAAATATATTTTATTTAATATAAATATAGAAAATCAATATATCCCATGTAAAAGAAATAACTTTGAAAATATTATTCCTTCATATAACCCCATATATAGTAATGTTCTATTTAGAATACAATATTATAATGATAAATATATACATTATACAATATAATGTGGATGTAGAGGGAAAAAATAATGTCAAATAAAAAAAAAGATTGATAGAGATCTTGATCAAAATAAACTAAATGATCAAAAAGTTGGGATCAATACAAAAATAAATAATTGATGAGAAAAAACATAAATGGATAAAAAAAATAATATATCAATATGTATTTTAAAAATTATTGAGAAATATCATTGGGAAAAATAAAAAAATTAAATTCATTAATTTTTTTAATCTTATGTTTGTAAAAAATAAAAATCATCCAAATTTTTTTTATTTAGATTTAAAAGAAAATTTATTTTTATATAAAAAAATTAATAAAATAATAAAATATTTATAATCAATAAAAAGTATGGGAAATTTTAATACTGAATACATAATAATATTCATGTAGATAAGAAAATATTTTTCCACCATATACATTAAAAACAATCATTTAACAATTTTGTAGAAATGTCAATAATGACTGTTTTTAAGAACAATAAAAATATTTCATTTATATACATTAAATTAAATACATAGGTAGCAGAAAACTATATTCATTATAAATTTATATAAATAAAAAATCTTCTAATACTATTTTACGAATATATTCATTGAATAGAAATATACCTTAATTAAATAAGACATTACATCAGTTTTCCATAAATCATAATTTCTGTCCACATATTCCAATTAGTAGAAACGATGGATGAAGAAATGGGAAACCAAAAATTAATTGTAGGAATAGAAAATATATTTATTTCATAAATATGAGGATATTATAATTATTTCAATGATAATTTTAATATTAATATACCCAATGTATAGTTACAAAACAAAATATTACTTTATGACATTAATAACATTTGAATCAAAATTAATTTATAGGGAAAACATAAATTAAAACAAAAAATCACAGTAATAATTAATATTTATTAGTTGAATATTTCCAAATGGATATAAATACATCATTTAAATCAAATTTTGTTTGTAATATATATTATATCTTAATGAAGTTGAATTGAGATGGAAACCCCACAACATGGATTTGTTGTTTCTTCGGCCCGTTATATCCTCTTGAAAAATGAATATATTTTTTATATACATTATGAAATAAATTATTTGTCTAAAATAAATTTTATATGATCATTTTTTGATGATTCAAAATCCCATTATTCAATAGTAAATATTTATTTCAACCACTTAATGTTCTATAGTTATTTGTAGCAAAATCACATCAGAATATTGAACATGAGAAAAGGTGTTGTGAAATTATTATTTCATATCATAAATTATAATAAGTTAATTAAGTTATTATTTATTCATTGTATACGATTTTATTACTTCCTATAAAATACAATTACAATAAAATGAATCACATATTTTTTTTGGAGGTGATTGTCCATATGTACACACAATCGATATTATCATTTTCCAATAGATGGAAGGATATGAATAAATATTAAATGTTATAATTATAGAATCATAATTATGTCATAAATACAATATCTATTGTCTAATTATATCTGTATATCCATATATATGAATTAGTAATGTTTTCTTATTTACGAAACTACGTAGTGATATTAGTTTGTATATACATTTCAGTGATGTTTTATTTTTCCATAGGGGTGAAATGAGAGAGAAAATGGGTAATTATATAAATGTATAAAATATAATTATAAGAATATTACATACATAATTATGTTATTTTTTTAATTGATGATTTTTTTGAATTTAATAATGAAATTACCTTTTAAATATTCTATAAGTACATATACCAATGCTTTCTGTAACCACCTTTGTGTTACACCTTAATTCTGCTTGAAGTGAAATTTTAATTTGAATAGGACCCCTAGGACATTATAAGAGAATTGTAAATGGATATTTTTTATGTATTGGTCAACATATTTGCATAAATAATAATTGGGAATAGAAGAGGGGGTGTTTCTTTTAATAATTTAGGTTAGTGTAAAATTTTTAAATATTAAAATCATTTAATATAATAATGTAATAATAATAAGAATATGGATCCAAACAGACGCTGTTCAACATATGGTTAGATATAGGTTTGAAATAAATTGAAAAAATAGTATTTTTAAAAGTGTTTTTGGATATTTTAACCCTTATAGCTTTAGTTTAACCCTCTGGTAAATCATATTTTCCCTAAATGTAGACGTATGTTTTTACTACGGTTACTATAAATATGACCAAACATTATGTTGACATAATTCCCAAATATTTATTATGATGATATAAAATATTTAGTATATTATATTATATTATATTAAATTAATGTTTGGAAATTAATTTTATTATATGTCAATAACTCCAAATGAAAATGTTGTTTTTAGAAAAATGTTAATTTTATGCATTTAAATGATTTTATAATAAGATATTATATTATATCGTTTCAAATGGATATAATTGTATTAATTTTTCTCAAGACTGATATTTTTTATTATCAAACCACATAATATATAGATGTTTAATTTGAAAACATGATTAGAATAGAATTTACAGAAATATTTCTCATTTGAAAAAAAATTTATTATTAATTTCCAAATATAAAACCTATATTTATATGTTTTAAAATATATTTTAAATGAATTATAAAACTTAATTAAACTAAATGTTTTCTATAAAAGGTGTTTAAAAATTTTCAATTCAGTATTAAGTAATATAACATCCTAAAATTGATATTATTGTAAAATCAATATACTATTGACCCATACATCAACTATCTATAAAAAATAAATAAAATTTCACCAAGTATAATTGTTACAATATAAATTTGAAAATAAATTTCATGGCCTAATATTATAGATATAATATTATAAAAATTACGTTTTAAAAAATTATTTAATCTGTCAATATTCATTATTTATGGGTTTTATTAGATATTAAATAATTAAATATTATAATTGCAGCCAAAGTGTTAATTTTTCCCTATATCAAGAAAATATATATATTTTTTTTAATAATTTCATATAATAAAAAAATTATTTTATTTCATATTCATATATTATTTATATTCCATACATTTCTATTATATCATTAGATATTTCCAATGTATTGCTTCAATTAGAGTCAATCAAATCTTCTACACTTGTTTTTTAGGGTCACAAATCTGTATGGGAACATCAAAATAAGATATATTTCTACAAAAACGGCCTATATCAGTGCTCAAATGGGCTTTAAAAGCGCTAAAAAGCACTATAATGCTCAATGATAATAGAGTTTGGTCCCTTTTATCTGTGATTTTTCATAGCACTATTAAAATGGAATTTTAATAGTGCTTTTAAAAAGTGATGATAAATTTTTTAAAAAAATAAAAAAGATAAAAATGAATTAAATAATGCGATAGAATCTTTTATCAGCAGTTGACCCCCCCCCCCCTTATTAGCTCTAAAAGGAGGTCTCCCGTGCGCTTCCCTTCTCGTGCATCCTCATACGTATGCATCACCTTTTCTACAACCCGAACACTAACCTGCAACATCCCCCTTTCGCGGCTGCACCTTTACCACTAATGTAATTGTTTTTTTCTATTTAATGATATATCTATTTATAAATATATAGTTATTTTTATTTTTATATTGATATAGATTCATATTAATATAATTATATTTATTGATAAATTAATAAATATATATTCATTAGTATATTAATATATATATATATATATATATTTAGTTATAATTTTTAATCTGTATATTTATTTGTATATTAATACAAACTTATAAGATTAGTTTTAAATAAATTTATGAAATATGTTTTGTATGTGTGTTTATAATTATATAAATAAATAATTCAATACAAACATACATATATATATATATATAAAACACAAATACACACACAGAGACACACACACACACAGACACGTAT
The DNA here is from genome assembly GCA_963277665.1 of Viscum album. Lineage (NCBI taxonomy): Eukaryota > Viridiplantae > Streptophyta > Magnoliopsida > Santalales > Viscaceae > Viscum > Viscum album. The sequence continues at coordinate 938,718,078 of OY728163.1, read as the reverse complement.
TTATTTATGAATAAATAGATATATATGTGTATTTGATAAGTCATAGAATGTTAAAACGACCATAACATATAATCTAGAAGCCCGTTTCAACTCTTCAACCGATCAAATCAAATAAAATGATACAATATTCAATATGATATGTGGTAAAGGGCTAACAGACATTTGGATTAGAAGTTATACCTGTTTGAATGTTATCAAATCAGGGTATCTCGACTAAAAACTCTATTTTAGAGGACTTCTAGGCTTTTTTCCCTCAAACGATGTGACATAGGCTTTTCTTGTGTCAGCAACGCATAGAGCTCATCGCAAGCTTCAATTTGATATGATTTAGAGCTCAAAAAACACCCGGATCAAAAGATATGGCTGTTTGAATTTTGAGTTACATTTTCATCTAATTTTAGACCTTTTATTAATTGTTTTTATTTTTTATGTCTTTAAATGGTTATTAAATTATTTTAAATCAATAATAATTGGAAAATTATTAATTAATAATATTTTTTAAATATTCTAAATCCATTTTCACTAAATTTGTTATATATCAAATGTAACAGTCTAATTATACGTATCTAAAACATATATGAAAAATATATATTATATTTATATATGAAAAAATATACTTATATAACAATATTTTTTTCATGATTTTTTTAAATCTAAATTTCATTAACGCTGATAAATCCCCCCTTTACCAGTGATTGTTTTTAGCACTGATAATGGGGTAGAGCTTTCCTTGCCATTTTTTAGTAGTGATTAATCCAGTAAAAAATTCATTTTTTACGTGATTACTAGTATTGGCTATGCAATATTGATTATTAATGAAATAAGTAATATATTAGGAACATGATATTGTTTGGGAATAAGGGGTAATGGTATTTCATAATTCAAAATCATCTTAAAATATCAAAAATACCGATGTAGGTGGGACATACATTTCATTTTTCTAACCCAAAAACTCCCATCTATATAAATTCCTTCAAGAAAAATAACCCCAACAAAAAATTAAAAATCGATTATTTTCTTTTCATCATATATTTTTTAATTTATTTATGCTTTTTTAATATTAATATAAACAGTTTTCTCTTTTATCAATGCCTCCAAAAAATTATTGTTGAATAAAATCTTCAAATCATCAATTTTATCACACAATGTTGTCATAAAAATTATTTTATATTAAAATTCATTAAATGGTTTCATTTTATATCTTAAATGAAAGATATTATTTTATTATAATTCCTCAAAAGATGAATACTAATCCAATTTTCATTAAAATTATAGTGATCACAATATTATCATATATTACAATGTTTGAATATTATTTTAACACTATCCGTCAATCTGAGGGAGATATAGAGTTCCAAAATGTTTATCAATGTTTATATCATTAAAATTATTTTTTGATTATATATATATATATATATCATAAGTCAATATAATTTCAAATTAAATTAGATATAGTATATACTGTCACAGCATCATTTTTATAGAGTTTATTGAGGGGATCAAGAAGTTAACTCTCCCCAAGATAAAAGAAAATTGCATAATAGGCCATGAGATTAATAACAAAAAATTTGTCATAATTTCATTATAATTTCTTTAGATGTACTATAAAGTTGTTAATGTAATATCATACCATTTCAATATAAGAATAAATATAAATTTCATTATTCATATAATATCCATTCACTCATGATTTTATAGTTGAAAAACCAGGCATCTTGATATATAGCTAAAATTTCTTACTTCATATTATTTCACAAATATTGTTCTCTTAAATCCCTATCCATCATTGTACTAATTTTCTTTATAATGAAATTGGATCTATGGGTTTCATCATGTAATTGCCTATTGATTTCATGTATTAATGGAACACATATCCCCTTTTAATTTCCAAAAATCATATTTATAAATATATTCATCCAAATTCTGATTATTAATGAATATCATTTTATTTAATAAATCATAATCAACATGTTATAAATTTTAAACGTCTCTATTAAAAATGTATGGAAATCATTTTGAAAATGTAATATTCTTCCACTTATCCAATTATTACCATATAAAACTATATTAAATATATAAATATAGGATATTTTAGATTTTAATTTTTAGTCAAATCACCCTGACCATCCCTACTCAATACATAAAAACACTTTATTTGATTCCTATTATCGTATCACGTTGAGAAATCATAATCCATGAGTATCTCAATCTATGTCCCCGATCTCGTGGGGGTATTTTTTGTTAAACATTTATTTCTAAAATTTAAATCGATATACATCACAAAACATTCACTATATAGATAATTCACCAAAACCGTCATGGGAAATAATAATCCATTCAAATTGAGATCATGCGTTAGATTGTTTTTTTAGGATATTTATATATCATTATTAATAATAAATAAATATATTAATATATTTATTGATAAATCCAATTCTGTTAAGTGATTCATAAATATATAAAAAATACCTTCCATTGTCATTACTAATTTAAATATAAATAAATTGACTATCATATTCTTTAGTGAATAAAAAAATTCTTTAAATAATTTTGAATTGTAAAAATAACCTTTTTATTTGTCAACCTGGTGAATGTGTTCCCAAAATATAATATTGTTTTAACAATTTTCCAATAGTAAACTATTAATCCATGTAAACTATATACTCTAGTAATGTTAATCAGACTTGGACAATCATTAAAATACTTTTTATTTTAAGGATCAATGAATATTCCATCAATAATGAAAATATGTCCATGTAATGAAACCTCATGTTGCTATAATTCACTCTTATTAACTATTCAATAAAACTCATTCCATCCGAGATATTTATAAATTGATCTCATGTTGAGTTTATGATTATCATATATTTTTTATTTTACTATTATATCATTTAAAAATACCATAAATAAATCATCAACATAATCTTGGAATATGTTTTGATCATATACATAAAAAATATAGGTTTTATTAATCAATCCAAAAAGAAATATAAAAACTCATAATTTTTGTAACATGTGTGAAATAAAATATTTTGAATCTCTTCTATACATACCTACTATTGTTGATACCAAAAATAATGATATATATTTGAAAATATTATGCTCACAGAAGTTGATCAATGTTACACCCCAACTATGGAAATATTTTTATTTAATTATTTTCATGTAATTTGATATTCATGTGTAGGTTCATATTGAGAACTAGTTATATTTATTAATTTTTATTCATAAAAATGTATGTATTTTTCCTTGGAAGCAAGGGTTGAATAGTTAGTTCATAGTTAGGGGAATCTATATGTATGCTCCATGGTAACTATGTGGTTTCCTTTGTTTCCAGGGGTAAGATGCATGCGTTATGAATGGTTTTGTAAACCATTCTACAAGCATGTGGTATGGCCTTATAATAGGGCACTAGCATTTTCCATGGTAGGGAATAGTTTGGGAAACCATGTGGCCAACCCACATTGGTTGCCCTTTATATTTTTGATTAGGTGTGTGGTTGGCGCCCTATTTTTCAAATTTTGTGCCCTAACCTTACAGGTTGCCCAGTTCAATGAATATGTGGGAATAATAGTATTTTCCTATATTTTTAACCAATTTTATGATTACAACCCCTTTTTACCAATGTGTAGCCGAGCATCATTTTATCTACTCTTTCATTGATTTCTATCCATTTTTGTGTCCCCTTAAAAATTCTATGGTTCGTTCCTTCATATTTTTGGTCAATTTTTACCTCTTATTCGTCTTCTTTTCTATTTATTCTTGGTCTCCCTTGATGGGGTTTCTATTTTTCTCAACAATTAGTGGTTATGTATTATGTGTGATTCAATTGTTTATATGTATGTGTGTGTTGATTGTCACTTGAGGTGTATTCATCCTCCTTACAATGTTTCTTCACATTTACATGTCATTGAGGTATGTGTTTCTATCCATTCCATTTCAAAAACCATCCTCCAATGATTTTACTATACTAAATTATTTAAAAACATGTTTTCCATACGTTTGATATGTTAGAATGATGTTTTTGGTATGACATGTTGGATAATTGGTGTGAAATGGGTTTTAAAGGGGTTATATAACTACTTTTTCTTTTATATTCACACAAGGTATTCGTTTGAATTTAATATGTATGTATTAATTTAATTTCAGTTCATTGAGTTGTGTTTCCATTGCTTACATTTTGATAATTATGTTGGATTGGGGGGAAGGTGTTACATGTGTAATTGGGTAGCTCATATGGTGGGAATCTTATGTGAGGCTTATTGTTCTAACATGAAAATAGATGATGTTACTCTGTATAGTTGTTTTCAAAAGTGGGTTGAAATGAGAAAGTGTTGGAAGTTAGTTTTCAAAAAAATATTCATCGGGTTTTTCCATTTTTATACCATATAAAGGAACCATTTAATTTTGAAAGAATTGAAAACCTTGTTACAATGGTGTTAAAATTCGAATATGAAATTTAAAGGGGTTGTTCCAATGGAAATGTTTAGTTTGAAAATGTGTTATTCATGTGGTGTTTTCAAATGGATATCATAAATTTTGAAAGTTGTGTGAAATTTATTTCCGAAAGAATTTGGTGTGTGTTTGATTTAAGGGTAAAAAAAATTTCCCAAGATAGTGTTTGGTTTTTATGTGTGTTCTATAAAAGGTTCTTTGATTCCCAGTTGGAACTTTTTGTGTTGTGGTATATTATAATTTTTTTTGGAAGAGTTTTGTATTTTAAATGTAAATGGTTATTAGGATTTTTGTAATTTAAATTTGTGTGATATATTTATCTTAGAAATTGTTTGCAAATATTTTTGTATATTTATTACGATTGTTAATGTATTTTCTAATTGGAAATTCAGATATCCTTGAGGTTTTTATGAAAAATATAATGATATGAATGCCCAGTTGGGGAATTATCGAGGTAATAAGAGGTCATTTTGATTTCAATTCCCCATTGTCTTGTTGTAATGTTTTAGAAATTGTTTTAGAACTCATGTGATGTATGGTCTTGGTGGGAATGTTTTCACATATTGGAAAATGTGTTGAAAACTTATGTATTGTGAGAAACAGTTGGAATTTGTCATAATTTTGAATGAAATTGATTTTTATATGAGTTTGGATTCTTAGATTATATTTTAAACACACTCTAACTCAGGATACATTCCCCTCTAGAGGCTCATGTAGGAGGAAAATTTTGTATTTAGTCATTTAGACCTATGTGTGGGATACCCTAAAATCGACTATGTATGATAACACTATTGGTTGGGGTTTTTATACAACTTATTTCCAAGTATTATTTTTATTAACATCATGGTATTCCTCAGAACCATATAGCTCTTGAACTGATTGATTCTTTTTAACCTCATGTTAAATAGGTTGATTCACACTGTGCTTGATAATACAAGGTTTTACATTCCATTGAATGGTCTAGCTATGCGAGGTTGGTTGGTTATTGATTATGGAGAAATAACATTTTCTGTTAGGTGATTCCAATCAGAATACATCCAAGGTTAGTTTTATATATGATCAAGAAATTATCATCATTCACTATCTATATGTTCATTTTATTTATGATTCTTATTAGTTATTAGATTTTATATTTTTTCATATTATTTTGGATTCCTTTACTTTCTGTATATCCTATTTTGATTATATTGGTTATATTTGAGTTCTTGTATTGAAATGGGTTGTGGTATGTGAAACTAGTTTTGAAAAGGAATGGTGTTCGAGTTGTCTAAAAAAATAAATTATTTAATTATATGTCTACTTGATGAAATTTATTTAAAATATTATCCTAAAAATGTATTTTCAATATAGTAATTGTGGAATTTTTTAGGAATGAAAATTCCTGGACTCTGTGGTGATTATATAATGGGATGTTGAATCTCAAAAAAAACTTATATCATTCGGTGTCGGTATAACCCTGGTGTTTTGTAGGATCATGATTCATGGTCATGTTTTTGGTTTGAGTTTCTCTTGAAGTAGGATGGTCTTGTGTATGATGGTGACAAAAATATCATGTGTATATCTCCATAGCATTGTCCTGTTTTGGTTTTGTTTTGGTCTGCAATTGTTAGACATGGATAAATTTATCTATTTATTGAGATTCCATTATTATTGGTTAGCCCTCATGTTTAATTTATTTGATAGAACCAAGATTTTCTAAGGAAAAGTCATTCTCATAGACATTAATTTCATTTCATTCACTAGTTTCCAAATAATGGGAATCCAAAACACCCATCCGACCATATCCCGAATCGGGTCAGGTGTTGGGTTGGATGGAATCCAACCTTGGTTCATTACAAAATGTTATCCGAGATGACCCTTTATTATTTAGGGATTTATGATTTTCAATACTATTAATTTATGATTTCTATAGTTAGGCACAAGAATGATTATGTGAACCCTTGGTCATTCTAATCCAAATGTTTCCATGGGTGGCCTTTTTTGAGTCTTTTGTTTTTTGGTTTTGTATTGAGATGATGTGTAATGAAAATAGAGGATAACCAGTGTTATTTCATGATATAAATTAGAGTAGTGACCTTTTTTTAGTTTTATTACATGGTTGATAGTCCAATTTATGGATAATTCTTACATGTATTATGTCCCCATTACTATGTTTTCAAATTAGGAATAACCACTAAATCCTCATTCTAGTGGTTTGGTGTGAGTTTTGATTTGTCTTGGGTTTAGTGGGTTGGAGTGGATTTTTTATATAAAAACAAAAACTGAAATGAAAATGATTCCTTTATATTGGTATCGTAATTTAACTTAAACTAAGTATTTAAAATATAATGAGATTGATATTATGAATTTGAAAATTGAATTGGTTTTATGATATAGTTGTGTGTGTGAAACATAATTTTCTTTATGAACGGTCACATATGTGTGGTTATGTAGAGAAACTGAATATTGTAACATAATCATGTTCAATAAAAGAATAGTTGGAATAGACACCCATGTGACGTTTTATAGGATCTCATGGCTTTGTATTTTTGGTAAAATGTTTTTCAATGTTTTAAAAAAAATATCAAATGGAAATTGATTTTAGGGTACATTTCAAATTAAAATGTGGATTATTTCTTTCGGAAAATTTTTTTTTCTTATTTTCACTGTGGCCTTAGAAAATGGGGATTTGAAATTTAAATTAACATCATGAATTAGGAAAATAGAATTTTTGGTTATGCATATATGTGTTTGGATTGTGATCTTGTTGATTTTTTGTTGAGTTCATCGTTTCGATTTGTTATAGGTTGATGTTGAACCGGATTTTTTGAGCATTATGTTTTTTAGAGTATACAACCTAGAAAGACACCCAATATTTCTTGTCATTCATTCCATATTTCTTTTTCATCTCTTCTTTTCCCAACAATCTTAATGATCAAGTTATGTTATAGAATATGATATGGAATGAAAAAATTGATTATGTCCAAAATGTTTTGGGAACACTAGAAGTTATGACAGTGTATACTAGTGAATATTAGTCTTACAGTACAAATATAGATAGTGGAAGTTGATTTCTTCATCATTAATGGATGTTGAGAGGACAAGAGATATTATTAGGATAACTTTGTTCTGATGGTTCATACCTGAGGAGGTAAAGATGTGAAAGGTGGAAGTGCACTTGAGTATTTAGTAATTTCGGCACTCAGTGAAAGCCTATGTTGAGAAATTCATAGAGTTGATTTCATTCTCTTCACAGATAACATCACATGATTATGTTAAAGATTCTCCCTTTCATTTTGGGTGTTCAACTTGATAACAAGGAGAGAGTGCGTTCTTATAGCTATTTTTATTTTTAGAAGTTGGTAGATGAATCGTTTTTTTTCGAGTTTTCTATTGAGGTGCTGCTAGTGGTTATTGATTTACATGTTTCTCATGGATCCCATGATGGTTCCCCATATGATGAGGGGGACTTTTTTTAAGTATTCTTCTTCACTGGTTCATGATTCCAATTTTTGACGCCATTCACTTGTGTGTTTTTAGTTTAGAGGGTTTGGACACCTGATGTCGTCATACTATAATTATATGAAGTTATATGGTCATTGTGTCCATTTTGTCTTTCTAGAATGATTTTATAAGAAGTGTTCTCAAAGGATTAAATACTCATTGAAGGATTTCAACATCTAGATTCATTTTAGAGGCTTTGTGATCCTATTTTCTTGTGTTCTATTTTGTTCCTTCATTGGGGATATTTATAGGTTTTCATTAAATGAATTAGTTTCTTATACCCTATTTTTCTTATGAAGAGATATATATTCTTCATAAAATTGAAGACTATTTCCAATTTTCAATGTTTTCATTCTTTTCATGTTCTTTTTTTGTATTTATATCATTCATGGGTGTTTTTGTTAAAGTTATGAGTTCCTAGTATTCCATGTGGTGGGTTTTCTGTGTTGGTGCTAACATATTTGAGTTTTATTGTTTGTGGAATTAGTTGAGTTATTTTTGTCGGGGGAAACCTCTATTATTATGTAATTTCCTTTAATTTTAAGGATTCCTCTAGAATGGTTGGGTGGAAATTGTGGATCAGAAGGTCACCCAGAGGTTCATGGTATTGTTCAACTCTATTCATTTTTTGGATCTAGATATGTTTATCCATTAGCTAGGTGACATTCTATATCAGTCTCAACCATGGAAATCATTTTATTTTATTACGTTCAGGGATTGGGATATTCTGGTGTATGTTTGGGTTAATACCCAATTGTAATTTTTCACTCTATTAATAAAATTGATGTTTTATGGATTGGATGCAAGGGGTGAACTTATATCACATGGTTAGTGGAATACATGCATCTTTTCATAGGAAAATATATATCTTGTTTTTGTGTCCATGGTTCTAGATCCTAGGATGAAAATGGTTTAGTAATCTATGTGACAAATAAATTTTATGGATCTAGAATGGGGCAATATATTTTTTAATAGTTGGATCTCGTATCGGAAAACTGCTTAGCTAACCCATGTGGGGTTCCTCTTTCCTCTATTTTTGGGTACACTATAAAAACAAAGTTGGTCATACCATGCGGTCAAACCTTGTGGGATTCCCAATAAATAAAAATTGTAAAATTCAATGTTTCCCATACGGTGTTTTAGTCCAAATTCTTGTTTTCCTTCCCTTCAGTGACCTAGGTGCACCAGGGTGTCCTTCAAGATCCTCCCCCCTTTTATATCCATCCATTTTTGAAACCCTGTGATGGTTCTTTGTTGAGTTCCTTTTTATTATTGTTATTTTTTCCCACTCTTCTTCTTCCCACATGATTCATGGTCTCCCATGGTGGGGATTATCATATGGTCGAATTCTAAAGGTGATGGTTTATGTTTGGTTTGATTTTCTTGATTGTAGTGTGTATGGATTGACCTATGGGATCTATTCTTCCTCTCGAATGATTGTCTCATTTAAACAGCATTGAGGAAGGTGCTTCTATCCATTTCAATTTAGAGAAATTACATTGAAACATGAGCTTTCCTCAATAATTGAAAACCATTTTTCCATTATTTTGATGTGTTAGTATGAATTGTTTTGGTAATAACATAGTGGATAATTGCTTAGAAATGGGTTTTAAAGTACTTTTTTAACACGGTTTTATTTTATACACACACAATGTGTCTCTTTAGGGGCATTCAAGAAATGATCATGAATAACAATTGATAGGTTCATAATAATTATTCAACATATTGGTTATTTTATTTTATTGTTGTGACTGTATATTTGGATTCATTTAATTTCTTCATTTCAATTTTTTATTATCAATATTAGTTTTATATTTGAGTTCTAGTTTTTAAATGATTTGTGGAATGTGAAACTATTTTTATAACGAATGTTGCGTGAATGGTTTTACAAAAAGTAATTTATGGAAGGTTTAGAATAACTAATGAAAATGATTTAAAATCATATTTTCTAAACGTATTATCAAATTAATAATTATTGGATATTTCTTGAAATCAAATTTATAGACTCTGTGTTGATTATATAATGTTCTATTTAATCTCACACCCAACTTGTACCACTAGATGTGAGTAGACCCAACATGTTTCGTTGGATTCCAATTCAGGTTCTGGTTTGAGGTTTGAGATTTTCATAGAGTAGTATGGTCTTTTAGATGATGGTCACAAAGATGGCATGTTGAGACCTCTTTGGTTTTGTAACATTTGAGTTTTGTTTTCAGTTTTGTTTTTTCAGTGGTTATTGTACATGATTCAGGTTGTATATTTATTCAAATTTAGCTATTGTTGGTTCTCCCACGTGTTTAGTTTATTTATATGATCATTATTTTTTAGGTATGAATCATTCTCATAGTGATTACATTGATTCCCAACACTTGTTTCCAAACCATGGGGACAAATAAGGCCTTCGGGCCATATGTTATATCGGGTCGGGTTTCAGTTTTGATAGCATTTTAGATTGGCTCATGACAATCAAACAGGTAATCCATGCAAGGTATAAGTTATTTTTTAATTGTATTAATGGAATCAATTTCATTATAATAAATTTTTTACTACATATATCCATCTGTATCATTAATAAAAAGAATATTGGATACCCTAGTTAAAAATATAATGAATTGTTATCCCATATTAACCGAATCCTACAGTTTTTTAGTCAGTTCCACCACTTCCACCATGGATATTCCATAGGGAGTCTCTGATATAGTCTTTTTATCTAGAATGATTTTAATAGAAAACAAAACATCAAGCACAAAAATGTATTTGGGAAACTGATTAGAAAACACATCAATGTATTTTAGAAAAAAAATATGTATATATTATATTACGAGGTTACCTTTCTCGTGCATAGTTTCAATATACTCGTCCTCCCATAGATTTTCATTTACTAGAGATAGTGGATTTGGGTCACTAATTATTCGGATATTGATGTCTCCTATATAAATATAATTAACACAAAACCACATTTCAAAATCATAATATCGTTATCATTGTAATAAATATTCAAATAATGCATTGATATCCAATTGACTCCAAGTAGTATTTCAATTTAAACCATATATATAATATCCATGTTTGAAAATAAGTTATTTCTATATATTGTAATGGGGAATTACTAAAATATACTTATTGAGATAATATTTATATAGGGATTCATTATTTAAAACACCCACTTTATTGTGAAAATGAATAATTTAATATTATTTGAAAATATAAAAGATATAGAATGATGTGAAATTTTTTAATCAAATGAATATTTTTCAAAATTTGATTTTAAGATCATCAAACCTTCAAATACCTTTTTAGTAATATCCCTTTCATCATTAGTAAATGATTAATATTATTCATTCCCTCTTATCCAATTCTATCGTATATTTCCTTGAATCTTGGGGAATTGGTTTGAATTATTTCTGATATACCAAAATTTTTTGCATAATCTTTAGGGGTTTTTCTATTTTTCATTCAGGATCTTAGTTGACCATATTTCTAATAATTTTATAGGATGTCATCCAATTTATGAATATATAAGGATTTTTCATTCAATAGTTTTTAGATTGTGGAAATATGTTATTTCATTTCATCTATTTGAAACATTTAATTTTCCAATTCATTCTGCTGAAATTTTCATTTGTTATTTCCCATAATGATATAAAATATTGAAATTTATTTCTCTATATTCATCAAAGATGATATAGTGTCATCATATTATGAATTGTTTTTTATGATATATCCATGTATATGTTAAAATGAATCTCATAATAGAAATTATAATTTTGGTTTTCTGGATTATATATGTTGTTCATATCATTCCACTCTATCTTTCGGAATAAATTTGTGTATTTAATAACACATTACCCCCTCCTTCTCTAATAATTACATCTAATATACTCAAGGAAACCATTTCTTGAATTATATGACAATAAATTTTATTTTATTTTTAATTTTTATTACTTCATATTCTTTTGTATTATAAACTAGTGGCTAGTACTGATCAACATCACCGTTTAAAAAAATATTTCAAAAATAACCCTTTTGATTTTAATACATCCAAAATATTGGAATATCATTTCAATGAAATGGATCCATTTCTCAGCAACCAATGAATTAGTGGTTCCATAAAGGATGGATTATTATTTCATATATGTGGACGAAAATTAGTGTATCATATTTTTAAACAACAAGTTCATCTATATGGAACCGTATGGCTATCAAAATTCTATGATTTTTGGCCCTCTTATGGTAATTCCATAAATCAATTTTTTATATCCATCAATACATCAGATGTAATGAACCTATCTATAATAACCTATAGCGGTTTTCTACATTATTACATTATCATAAGATAAACTGGATCACATCCCAATGGACCAATTAGTTATGTTATGTTGGAAAACATGATACACACATGATTCCTATATTACATTTGAATATAGATGAAAAAATTATTTTATACGAGAATATTGTTATTCCCAATATCATATTCATTTATATCATTCAAAATAAACTTCTTGATTTGTGGGATTAGAGAAAAATAAGGATGATATCAAATTCTCATTACGAATTACATAAATAGGAAGCCATCATAAATAAATAAAGAATAATCAATTATGAATAATCCTTATTGAAAGGTTATCATCTTAAACCACATTCCATTGAATCAATAACATGAATACCATGATAATATAAGGAATAAAATATGTTGAAATCTAAATAAATAAATACATATTCTTTATATATAACATGTATATATTGAATAGATAGGTAATAGTCAATATAAAATGGTAAATAACAAACCACAAATAAAATTTAAATGACTTGAATATCATGAATTAATAAGGAATAATCTATATAAAAGGTATATAAATGAACACACATTTGATTTAAATAATATGTAGTTCATGAATATATAATTAATAATCAGTATTGTAAGATAAATAATTGAGAACATGAGCCATATAAATAAGATTACTATAATGATCACTTTAAAAATAATCAATATGGAAATGTAAACAAAAAAACTATATCTAATCAACAAAATTATAATTAAATGCATCAAGATAAAATATCATTAAGAAAATATCATGTATAATAAAAACATAATTCTTAATTAATAATATTCTATTTTACTGGATTTTATTATCTCGGGAATCATGATATCTATACATTCCAAAACATTAACAAGATTGATTAAAAATATAGATTAAATATTAATTTAATGAAATATATTTCATTTATCATGGGAGACTATTAATGAATGAGGAGATATGTAATTGTTATCCCTCCACATCATTTCCTTCCCAAATAATGTTTCATATATCGAATAGTCAATTTTTTTTTGTGAACAATGTTTACTATCATCAAATAGCTATATTGAATAACAAATAATATTTTATCAATATTTTCCCAAATAAAAATTAATTTTCAAGATAGAACAATGTATGTATAAATAATATATTGGTTAAGATAAAAACATATCCATGATATGTAATATGGATAGTTAGGTGAATTGTTTTGTCCAATTACCACAAGAAAGTGAATATTTCATAGAAATTTTAACAAATATAAAAATGAATCATTAAATTTAATTATAGTAGTATATTTGTTCAAAATAATAGAAAAACATCGATAGAATGAATAAATATTATATTAGTAAAACATAATCCCACAACATTATAAGTAAAATAAAATTATTTTTCATTGATGAATGGTAATAAAATAAAATGTCATTAATAATGTTCATTATGAAAATATCATATGTTTACATTGAATATAATTTTAAAAATAAATGTATAAAAAATATATTGAAAATAATTTTCACCAAAAATAACATCTAAAATCTATAAATTAAATTTTCAAATCATGAGGGGTCATTACTGAAAGGAATCCCATTCATGTGGTACGTAGTAAAATAATGATTCCATTCACATTTTCACTACAATCCAAGTGGACCTTGTTTGAAGAAATACATGAATATTACTTTAAAAATAAATTTTAAAAAACTCAAACATGGGAATAATTTTATTTAATAATTAATATTAATAAAGTTAGAAAAATTTAAAACATTTTTGTAATAAATGATTTTGGAGGATGAATTATTTATGACTGAAAGCGAAATGAATTAAGATTTTATTAAAATCAATTTTCCAGAAATTATAATTACCAAAGAGTAAAAAATGGTACTAAAACACATTAAAATAATGAATAATAATTTAATATTAATATTTAATAGGATTATTATCATATGATCACATAATTTCCATCAATAGAAATTTTATCAAAAATAATCTATACTAATATGATATTGTAAAACAAACCATTACAATGATCAGAATGCTGAACTAAGAATTAAAAAATTAATTAATTATGAGTATATAATGAAAATAAACATAAAAAAGTTTAAATAATAACTAAAATATTAAAAATTAAATATGTAAAAAATAATATAACATCAATTACCATGCAAAAATAATATAACCTAATGAAATTAAATAGGGATAAGAAATTAAACACAACTCTGATATTTTCATTTCAAATTCTAGTTGATAATTTTTTTTAAATTAAATAATAAAATAATATTATTCGTTATATAATCATGATTTTCCATCTCAAATAGAAAAATATATACACTTTATTAACGAAACTATGATGATAAAATATAAATATGATCAATGAAGAGAAGTTGATTTAAATCCCCTTACCACAACATTAATTTGGTAAAATTTCATTTAATATCCTATAAAACTGTTTCTATGATGTTAAAATTGTATACTCTGACTGGAATAATATTTTAATATCATATATGATCATATTCTTATATTTTACCACTTTTGGGTTAATATTATTTCATAATATTCATTATTTCATGTGTAATCTGACTTGTTTTCTCAAGAATATTTTGCCATCAATGTTCATGTTCTTGGGAATGCTTTATATTTTCATGATCTATAAATTATATTAATTTTATAAATACCATTTTATTTAATTATATTATTTTTTTGAATCAATTTTGAAAAAATAACTCATATAATGGATCACATCACTACATGGAGACTGTAAGATATACGTACAAAGGAGCGATATTAGGATTTAATTAATGGGTGGAAGGGTAAAATAGTGGGTGATATTACAATATGTAATATTTAATATAATTATATATATATATATCACATATTTTCAGTAAATTAATCATGATTTACATCTATTCATGGCGTATGATATTAATGATTACATTACTTCAGGAGGCAATAGACACCTATCCAAACAAGTGACATTATGTAATTTAAATAATAATGGAACAGAAGAAATTACAAGTGATATTAAAATATAAAAATTATAATAATATATTATATATGATATGCATCGGTTAAATACATCATTATATAACTTCTTGAATGTTTATTATGGAAAAAATTACATTGATTCAGGAGGTGGTAGTCTGACATACACATGATCTATGATTTAGTTTCCCATTATATTGAAAAGGATATGGATATAGGTAATGAAATTAACATAATATAAAAAATTTATTTTAATTATACTATGGTCCATATATATTAATGGTTTAAAAATATTTTCTTTATTTCAAATAATAATCAAAATAAATGTGCTCATTTTAGAATGATACCTATTTCTTTGAAAACATTATTATGATTGTACACAAATCTATACTAAATTCGAATAATGAAAAAAGTTATATAGGATGTTGTGAGGGGGTTATGGAAGGGTTTTTGGAATGTATTATTTGAACAAAATGGTATTCGATGAGTAAATATTGGATTATTGTGGGTGGCCTTTTATATCTGGGTGAGAGGACTAACATTGAACTCATGAGAAGATTCAATTACCATAACATATTTATCATCAAAATATCCTCTTAAATGGTTTATTCTAGACCCGTAAAAGTTATAACGTCACAATTTGGTTATAAAATTAGTTCTTAGAATATTTTTAGTTTATTTTAACCCTTATCTATTTAGATTAAGAAGGTGTAAATTAGTTTTTACCTTAACCATAGTAATTACTTGATATTTTTTTTACTATTCATAATAGTAAAAAAATAATTTGAACTAAGTGGATAATACAAAATATATGGATTCCAAATATTTAATCTATTTTTTCTTAATTAATTCAATAAGTTGATGAATTCAACATAAAATTATACATGTAGATGCGACGAAATGTGAGTTTCCAAAATGAAAATTATCATAAGTATATAAGGTTCTAATATAAATAAGTAATGTTGAAATGAATAAAATGACATAAATTATTTAATATATTATATAATTTATCCATTTTTAATTTAAATTCAATTTAACATATATTTTAATCATTTATTTTATATAAATGAAAAGAAATTTTTTAATAAATGTCATTTTCTTTCAATATTCATCTAGAAATGAATATTATTAGTAAAATATTATAAATTCACCCATATATAATTTTTTAATTTTAATTTGATAAATAAACTCAATTTCAAAAAATAAATTTTACAAAATTTGAGAAAATATATATTATTTTTTGGAAAAATCATGAATAAACATTTTTTATAAGAAAAAAAATAGTTTTCAAAAAACATTAATTTTTCCATTAAAGAAGTTTTATTTTATTTCAGATACATAGATAAACATATTTATGACAAAATTATGTAATCATTATTAATAACTATAAATTTATCTACTATGTTATAATGGAATACTATATTACAATGTATTTAATCCTTGGAGTATATGATTTCTATTCTAAAGTTATATTAAATATATTGAAATATATTTCCTGGGTTTTCTATGAGATAAGATATACATGTCATATATTCTGTAAAATACAATTATTATTTCAAAATAAAAGTGTTTTACATTCTCATAACATTAAATAGATTTCATTCTCATAATTTTAACTTGATATTGGTAATCAAGGGTTTGACATTTGGAAAAAACATTATTGAAAAAACTGCATCATAAGAGGGTAAATAAATCATTCTCTAAATAAGAGAAAAAAGAAAGTATGAAGGACATCTAGAATAAAAATAATAATGTTAGAATTTTAATGAATATTGGTGGATTTCGATGATATGAACCTGAAATAACATCATAAATAATTATAGATAGTGACAATGGTTATTTATCATAAGAAAGGTAATTATCAATGTAATGTTAATGTCCTTAATACAATAAATCTATTATGAATTAAATACAAATGTGATCCATCATATCTGAAGTTAATATGAGGAAATTTTTGTTTAGGGAAAATGTTCCTAAAGATGATGAATTATTTTATAGTCCATAATTATACGTAAATATAATTACTTGAGATAGTTTTATTTCATTGGAATTAATTTATCATTTGATTATGCCTGAGGCTCATTATAATTAATTATTAATTTAAGACTTAAATATAAAAAAAATTATTTTTTAGTGAGAATAAAAAATTTAAATTTTCATCTATATTAATATCCATAAAAGAGTGGAAATCCTTTCAATATATCTCTATCATTTTTTGAAAACTAATATTGATAGAAAAAGTTATCTGATATAATACATTAATATAAAAACCTAAATAGAAAATCCTTTTGTTCAAAATTAATATGTACTAATAAAAATTTTTTAAAAAAATAAAAATTAACTAGAACAACACTTAGGATAAGGTGAGTGTTTTACCCTTATTTCCATTTAGTTATATGATCAGACCTAACGACCTTGGATGATTTGATCGGTTTTTAACCACTATGAGGGTTTTTTTATTTCCATAAATATTTAAAAATAATTCTTATAATGATATAATTTTTTAATTACACATAATTACCAAAATTTCAATGAAAAGGGAATCCTTAAAGGGTACCAAAATCAGTAATCATGATATTAATCAATTCTCCCTTCAATAAAAATTCTTATTCTACACCAATGGTATGTATTTCCATAAAACTTATATGAAAATATCCTTAATTTTCTTAATACATGATCAATTTAATCCTTCAAATGGGCATTTGTTCCATTTAGTTTGTGATCAATAATACCCAATTCAACCAAATAAACAATTTTATAACCATGGTTATTCATGGTTATCATTTGTTGAAATACATGATAATTGTTCATAATGTGAATGTGAATTACCTAAAGCATATCCCCCAACACTGTTAGAACAGGTGTATAGTAAAATCCTCGGTTGTGTACTCGGTAACACTCGAGTCAATCATGGTGTACCTTTTTTGGAGTTATTATACCATGTTACATATATTCCAGAACAACATCCATGTGTAATATCCAAACAATGTCATATTTTTATGGACAAAATCTCTTAATATCTACCTTACACAAACACTAATATATTATTCTATACTTATTCAAATAATCTATCATATGTTCATGTTCCCAAATCTATGTTTTTATAAATTTAATTCCAAATTTTTATATTAAACATAATAAGATTCAAACTATAATGAACATGAATCTAGAAACATGGATGTGGGGTCTACTTTATTACGTTTTCATAAGATACCTTGTGTCACATCCTAAAGGAACAAATATTTTAGCAATCATGCGAAACTATATAAATACATTTTTATAATATTAGATTTGAATATAAATATATACATCATGTTTATTTATAATATCATTATTCCATCTTGTATATACTTTTATATCATTCATAGTATTGTTTGGGGATTACATAGATATGGAAAAAATAATGGTGAGATCAAATTCTTAATAAGAGTCACGTAAAGTTCTACCTATCATTAGTAAATGAAGAATTTAAAAAATGGACTAATTAATATCGAAGGTTTAATATATGAAAACATATTTCATTTAATCACTAACTATTTTATCATGATGATATACGAAATAATCAATATGAAAATCTAAATAACTTAACACAAATTCCATTTAAATAAAATTACTATTATTAGTGAAAATGATTAATAAATATAGAAATACAAATAGATGAACACACATTAAATTTATATAACATTAATATCATTAATAAATAATGAATACTATGTATTTAAAGGTATATAAATGACCACACACAATTTAAATAACTTGAAAATACATTCTTACATATGGAATAATCAATTTGGGAAGGTAAATAACTAAGAACTGATTCCATTTTAATAACATGACAATCTTTATTGGATAAGGTATAATCAATATGGAAAGGTTAACAACTAAAAAATCATTCCACATAATCAAAATACTAAGATTAAAATGCATTCATAGATAATATAATTTTGAAAATTTAATGGATAACAACAACAAATGAATTGTTACTGATGATATTCTTAATTACTGGAGATTATGATCATAGACATCCAGATAAATCTACTGTCATGCCCTTTCTAAAAATAGTTTTAAAATATTTTCTGAAAAACACATTTTATGATAGATAAGTAATTAAACTGAAGATATTACCAATGATTCAATGATATATATAATTACGGGTCCCAACAATCAATACATGTGAAAATAATTTAACATATATCGAATAGTCAATTTAATTCATAATAACTTTGTATTATCATTAAATATTCATATTGAGTAATGAATATGGATTTGATAAAAATTAGTAAATATGTCCATAATAAAAAAAATATGGATATTTAGGGGATATTTAATTTCCATTAATCTTGGAAAAGTAATTATTTCATATGTTTGTTAATTAGTACAAAAAATATTTAATATTATGTTGTCCATACTTTAATTAGTCTAATTTATCATAAACAATCCTTATAATCTATAAGTATTTTATAAATATAATATATCCTAATAGAGTATGATTAAAATAAAGGGTTCTTATCATATATATATATAAATATATTAAAAATATCATAAAAAATATTTTTTATATGAATACGATTTTAACCATAAAAATATTTCTAAAAAAAATTTCATAAAAAATTTTAAAATAATCCTCTCTAAAAGAATATTTTTAATACATTAAATTGTTCATTAAAATATTTATTAGTCATGACATCATGAAATTTTATACTTAACAATCATGTTAAAACAATGTTTCCTTTAACATTTATGTTAATATAAAAATGATGTTTCTTCAAAAAAACAACCTGATGATTCTACTCAAAAATATCTTTAACAATTATGACATGGATAATAATTTATTTAATAAATATATTTTTATAATTTTTAAAAAACAACAATTTTTTTCAACATATGTTTTTTTATGATAATATATTTTCGACTGCAAATATAAAATAAAATTTCATCAAAAAAATTTCAATCAGTTTATGTAACATAGGGTGTATAAAAGGTACTATTATATTAAAAATTAATGAATAAATATATTATATGAAAATTGAATTGTTTTTTATCCAATTTTCAAATTATTTTCTTCATTGTAAATTCAATAAAAAAATAGGGATTAAATTTAAATTGTTAAATAAAGCATTATAATGGTCATAATGTTGAAATGAGAATTAACCAATGGATAGAATATGTGTGTAAAATTTTATAACCACAAAAAACAAGTAGATATAAATCATAAATTAATTTAAATTAAATACACTCATAATCATAGAATATCAAATGTAATGAATAAGTAATATAACCTAATAAAATAAAATTATGTTATGAAAAAATTTCAACTTGGTAATTTCCATGTAAAATCATCTTGGATGAAAGAATTCAAATTTAATATCAAAATACCATGAAATATTAATGAATCCTAGAATTTAATTATAATGTTGTAATTTATACACCATATTAAATACATTAGTGTCATAATATTTTAATACGCCCAATGAATAGAAATTAATATGACATCCATTAACCCAAGATTGATTTTCGTGAATTGTATATGACCTCATGTATTATGGTAATAATAATGTAATTAATTTATTCAATAACCATATATAAATTTACAATCATATATATGATCCCTTAATAACATTTTCTGACCAATATGATAATAATATTTCATTATATTCTATGTTTTGTGTATTAATTACCTTGTATTTGGATGTGTGTTTTGTGATGAACATTTTAGTTATTACCCATATTATATTGTTCTTTCATACTCAAAATGGAAATAATGTTATGAATATAATTCTTTTTTATATAAAATTCATAATCATTATTGAAATTTGAACATGGAATATAGATCACCTCAGTTTATAAATATGGTGGGTCGTACAAACCCTTGAGATACGGTATCATAAAATTAATGCGGTAAAATGTATGGAATTTTTTGATATATTAATTCTATAAAATGAATATCGTTTTACTTATATCACATTTATTTACTTAATTAATCCATATTACATACCATGTAATGTGTATTTGAAATTTAATCACAACGCTTATCAAGGTGGTAGACTTCCGTACACATGAGAAAAGATTTATTATTTTAAATGTAATAAAATTAAAGTAGTTATAAGATATATTAAATTTATATATGGTTAATAGTATAATAAATATCATAGACATGTATTATATCAATAATTATATCAATCATTGAATTTTGGTGATGAAAAATGATTTACATTGGTTCGCAAAGTGGTTGCCTATCAAACACAAGATCAACAATATCATTTCGTATTTTATGGAAGAGAAGATATATATAGGACATAGAATTGACATAAAATACTCATTATATGTCATATACGGACATCATTTAATAAAAAAGTTTTAATATGATACTAATGATGTGTAAGAAGGAATAAAATAAAAACAGTCGTTTAAGAATGATACCTCTTCATCGAAAAACATATTTAGGTTTAAAAAATAATCAATATAATGTTGGATTAATGGAAAATAGGATTTAGGATTTTGTGAGGAGTATAAGGTATTTGGTTACTTATTTGATGAAAAAATTCATTTTTAGAGTGAAGAGGGGAGGAGAGCGGGTGCCCTATTATAAGTTGGTGATGAGACACAAAATTAATTCTTAAAAATAATCAATTACACCAAAAATTGAATATTTTTAAAAGATTAATAAATTGTTCATTATAAAAAATTATTAATTACATAGTAAAAATATTTCAATAAAATTTATTTTGTATTGGTGGGAAGGCTATTTCAACTAATTCTAGTTTTGATTACCCCTCAAAAAATCAATTTTTACCTTAACAACGATTATTATTTTTCTATTTTACTATTAATAATAATAAAACCCATTTTACCAAATTTAATTCACATATGTTGTAGAATCTAATTTAAAATCATATCCACATGCATGATGAGAATGAGGTATTCTAAAGAAAAAATTATCATAATTATAGAATGTTTTTACATCTATGTTTCATATGTATTTTACTCAATGGTCCAAAATATATAAAAAAATTAATATCATTGATGTAATTTGAATTTAACAACAATATTAATTATAATTTAAATGCATATTTTTTTTAAAATAGGGGGAATTCAATAAATACTTTTATTTCCCACTATACATCCAAAAATTAAGCATTTTAGAAAAATCTACAAAACTCAACCAAATACAATTTTTATATGATGATATTAGAAGATATTTAAATTTTAAAAAATATATATTCTAAAAGATATAAAAAAATTAAATTATTTGTGAAAATAGAGACTATTCAATTTTTCAAAAAATATTATATTTAGAAAATTTTTTATCTATTAAATGATTCTTAGATTATTTTTAATCAACATATGAACATAATTTTCATAAAGTTTTACTACTATTATACCTTCTAGTTAAAGAGATATTTTATAATGGTATATAATATTATGGTTCATTCTAACTTGGGGTTTTTTTATATGATATATCAAAGAGATAAAATACAAATAAAAAATATTTATATGTTTTTTAAGCTCAGTGCATCATGTTTCGTATTATATAGAATTCAATTTTATTGCTGAAAAATATTGGGGTGATAGGTTAGATCCCTTTGATCAAGGATAAATCACCCTACAATTTTCTATAATTTAATTTTATGCCAATATTTCACTACATCCTAAATAATAAAATGAAATTATTCATATATAAAAGAATCCTCTCTTTGATTTGAATGGGGAACAACTATATAAAGAATACTATATTTTTTCATAATGTCTTCAAAATATGGGTATTCTCTAAGAAAATCAGACTAAAAGTACAAATATTTAATCATAGTGTTGAATTGTCCATCCCAATTAAGTAAAAACAAATCCAGAATTCAAAAAAGGAAGAGATGGTCCGAATGTACAATCAATACTAACACCAAAAAATAAATTTATATTTATGGATGAAAAAAATCCAAGAATAAGTAATAAATTAATATAATAATTTAATCATAAATTATAGTCTTCCCCTAAAGCATCATGAATGAGAATCATATTTCCAGTCAAGTTCACAAGATTTATGATAATCTAAAAAACTATTAAAAAATAAAACACTAAGACACCCAATAGATAATAAATGTTAATAGATATCAATGAAATTAATACTAGGTTTACATTCCGACTATAAATTTAATTTAGATATTGTTTGTTATGTAATCTACTTATAATCTTCTATAGTAATTTTACATTTACAATATTTTACAAACTCATTTATATCCTTATAATAAATATATGAGTAAATAACATTCGGCATACCCAGAATCACATTATACTAATTTATTAACAATTGATAAACAATATTATTTATCATTGTTATCAGGTAAAACATATGTTTATATATCCTCTACCGCCAAAAATGGAATTTTAGTATTTATTTTCCATTAATAATGTAATATATGAACATCAATTGTATGTGTACATCCTATTGATTCTAGTTTTTATTTTTATCATCAATATATGTATTTATATTTGAATTAATTTTATTTTAATAATCTTTCCATGGTCAATTTTAGGAGGATGAAGCGTGATAAATTTATCTATATTATGTAATTATTTTCTTCAATCCTATAGTTGAATTGAGAATCATTAGTTCATCCATTTGATATTTTTTATTGATTTGGAAACAAGTGTATAATGTAAAAATTATTAAGGTCCTCTTCCATTGGATTAGGAACATCAACATTACAATTCTTATATATGTACTCATAATCTAAATATTGAGGTCGAATGACAATCTATTTAACATCTGAGGGACTATAAGTGCTAACTTGTTAATGTCTATTTTGAATCAAACTATATTTGATTGAATAGAGGGATTTAAATAAGATTAATTATTCACATTTGGAGATCCACATGACTATTATTGGTTCCGAATAATACAATAATAAAATATTTAATATGTGATATTTTAACAAAAAACATCATTATTTATCATAGATTCCCCATTTTTGATTTAGATAACCATGGGTTGAATTTTCAAAAGACTATCTTTAAAAATATAATAGACACCAATGCCCTATTAGTATTTAATATTGTTGAGTTTAATTTCAGGGGTAAATCAATAATATAAGATGTAATACATAGTGAAATCATCTAATTTAAAATAATCATTATTCTCATAATTTCATACCAAACTATAGAGAAATTAGATCTTATATGAATATCAACACTCAAATACCACTTCTAAAAAATCACATGGATTATAGAAAATTACAAAATTCCACAATCCCAATATTCCCAATAATCATATTAACATGATAATTTAATTATAAAATTCTGTAAATATATTTAACATGAATACAATTATGAGAAAACAATAACTATCAATCATTTTCTCGAAAACAAGATGGGCAGTCGAATATTTTGAAACTTAAATGCATGTTGAATAAAATATAACTAACAAACATCACCAGATATATATATATATATATATAATATTTTCCACAAATTCTTGTATAAGTAATCATTGGAACAAATAATTATTTCCAAAAACAACAACATGGCATGATGAATTCAAATTTAGAATGAAATAAATATGGTGCTCATATATTAAGAGAAACCCTAAATTATTCTATGTTATTAAAAATTATAATAATATTTATATTTATTTATGTATTATTATTATTAGCATAAACACCTATGTTGGTGGGGTCGATTTATAGGGGCATGGTGAGGAGGATCATCATGGGATGATGCCATTATATTTTCTTGTATTTAGGTTAGTGGGGAATAATATATCATTGTAGTTGTTATCAGTATGCCAATATCTATTGATTTGTATAATGTTGAGGGTTTTGTTGTAGTTAACTGAAGCCAAAGACACGTGGGTATTTATTTCTTATTCTATGCTCCACGGTTTAGGATTTAATATCCAATGATGATGATGATTAGCCTAATTGTTGTTATTTTTATTTTGGGTGCTGATTTTTTTCTCACACATGTGTAAGAGGTGGTGGTATGTTCATAGTAATATGTATGCATAATTTTATAGTGATGATAGAAACAATTATTTAATAAAACGGTGTATTATATCAGATAATATTTATAATCATTTTATATTATCATTGACAGTGCTCGTGTCTGGATGTGACGCCCCAACCCCAGTTACCCAGAGTCGGTTAATTATTACATAACATTTTCATGATCACAAAAGATCAAGTCTCGAAAGACCGATTTGTTTAGTATCCTTGGAAACACTCGATAAATTCATAAATGTTATATTATATCATAATGTGAAATACAAAAATAAAATTGTCTCCATAGTTCACACTCATATCCCCTTCAGACTATCCCTACAGGTCCGTCATAAAATATTTTTTCAAACCCTGGGAAAAAAAACATAGAAAGGTGTGAGCTCAAATGCTCAGTAAGGATAACAATATAGCGAAACTTTCATAAATAAACATAAACATTTAAGGAAAAATATAACTAAAAAAGCCTTTTATACTTGAACATAATCATAATATTGTAAAAATAAAATGAAATAATTCCATTTACTTATTCAAATGTATATTATACTAGTCGAATAATCACATGCAATATCAATAACCACTTTCATAATGATGGAATGCATAATGCCAGACTATCATAACCACATAGCCAAGGCCTCGTATAAAGAATAAAAATAATATTTTGTCACGGCCTCGTTCCACGACACTAGTTTCTCTCATGGGACCTACTGATGCATCGAGGAGCTATAGCGGGCCCCACCAGTCACTTATTAAGGCCAATGCATTCCTCATATGAATAGGATTAAACAAAACATAAACATTTGTATAAAAAACTAGAACATGAAATGTCCATACTTTCTCCATAAATTATGAATGGTATAAAAATAACAAATCCACAGTCAAACATATCACAAAACCTTCAATACAATGTTTATTTTTTGAATAATAATAAATCAACTTCTTATAAGCATAAAATCCATCAAGGTATGTTGACATAGATGAAATGAAAACTAATTGAGAGAAATATCTTTTTTTGAAATCATTCAAAAGTAACATAATTGTAAAATAAAAAATATACTTTGAAAATATTCTTATGAGATTTTAAGGGAAGCATCAATGATTTTATAATAGTGGAGAATATCTGCACCCACTGTATAAGTTAAAAAAACAGTCTTACCTTAATTCTGTCGAAAATATCAAAAATTACATTGCTTGGAAAATGATGAAAAGATTCCTTTAAAAAACATATAAGGTCAAATAAGGATATAAATTGCATTAACCCATTTTCTAATAAATATTAATTTTTTTGAAATAAATTTATAGGAAACATGGATGTGGATGATAAATATTTCCCAGTAGATAATTACATATAAACAACCTTGAATAATGAAGTGGTTTTAGAATTAACCCTTACCTCATGTCAGATTTGACTTGATCATTCTTTAATCTCCTGAATAATAAATTTGAGTTAATATCTAATTGCATAAGAACATTTTTCAAGTTCATTATTCCTTTTATATCACTTATTACCATGTTATGAACATTATATAGTTATTTAAGTTAATAATAGTGGTTTTGTCGATCATTGATACTTGAGTCAAAAATAAAATTCTTATAATTACATGTTGATTATGTGGAAAAATATATATCATCTCCATTATTATATTCATGATGTTGATATCATATATATCATATATATCTAGTATATACATGAATTTATAATATTACATAACATTTAAAGGTAAGAAATGAAATGCATCATTCATGGAGACGGTAAGTCGTACGTATGCATGAATGCTACTATCATTTCTATTTAATATTTAATGGAATGAAATAATAATGATATAATGTTATATTATAATTCTAGTATAATATATAATATCATTAACTCCATCCTTTATATGTCCCATATATGGTATTATCAATCAAATCACTTTGAGGGGGCGGTATTCTGCACTTCCTAAAATGAAATTATATTTTTTACCTATAATGGAAACCGTAATGGTTTGACATAAATAAAAATTACAGAAGAATAAGGAAAAAATAAACATAATATATATCATATATAAATATAGAGACATTTTAATGGCTACTATGAGAGGTGTTAAAAGAATATTGAACAATCATCATTTCATGAGGCTGTAATTCACCACCCACAGAAACTGTATGTTCATTAACCATTAGAAGGATGTGTGTGTAAGTGTAAATCAAATACATCTCATAACAACATCCTAGTATATCTAATATATAGTTTTTGATACAAAATAATGGAATAAAAATTGTTTAACAGGTTGGAGAATCCAAATTAAACAAAAGATCATAGTAGAAGACATTACCTAAAAACCAGGTAGCTCTTTTTGATTTGAGCCAAAGGCTTCCTTGGGGAAACATCTTCCCAATGTGAGGCTTCTAGGAGTATGATATGGAATTTGAGAGAGTAGTTTGGCAGAGGTTGTCCGAGCCAAATGGCTTTGATGGTGTGGATAATGTGGTAGAGGTGGGGGCATTTTATTACAGGAGAGGACATGCTCTTTTGTAATGATTGAAATGTTACTTTATTATGAAATGATTTCCTTATTTTAAAGGTCCCAAAATGGTAAATTTCTAGGATAAGGTGATAAGGGTTCTAAATAAACCCATAAAATAGGCTTTATACAAGTTTAAGTCTTAGAATTTATCTCATCTTTTACTTTTATTTAAATTGTTCATTAATGAGGTAATCACTACATCATCATGGTGTCATAAATAAATTTATTTATTTAACGTCTAAAAATTAAAATTAAAATTACCATGCTGTAGGAAATAGTTTTATCTTTCTAATGAATATTTATAGTTTATGAGATCATATATATAGGCAAAATTAAAATTGTTTTACTTAGGTGTTACATATATTTGTTATATTTTCCTTTAAAAAAAATAATATGATAAAATGTCACTATCACACACAAGTGATTCCATGGGGTCCCTAAGTTGTCACTAGGCATCCCATTATCGACCATGACACAACCAATATCATTATAACACATTTTGGGGTCATTTTTTATTATTAAGATATTATTTCATTACCCTTAACTACCCGATAACTAATAAATCATGATTATTGAAGATAATTTTCGTCGTTACTATTCATAATTTCAAAAAACAAAAGAGTCTTAATTAAATAATCAGGAACTTCTGATACCAAATATGGAATCCATTTTACCAAATTCTTAAACATAGAAATTATAGTAATTTATTTAAAAATTATTTCCACTGTCAAAACAAATAGCATGTTTTTAAGAAACAATATCAATCAAAAGATTGATAATTGTTTAAGTCCAATTTTAAAGTGAAATTATTTCTAATGACAAAAATTATATAAAATGGTAAAAATATATTCTAATTATAATTTAAAACCACTCAATATTATAATTTATCACTATAAATTGTTTTGATTAAAAATATTTTTTTATTATTTTTCACTATTCATCGAAAATTGGATGTTCTCATAAAAAACCAAAAATTAAATTTTGGATAATTTTGATCTTATGAATCCAAAAAATGAAGTCTATTTTGAAATACAAAATTTATATAATTCAAAAAGTGGATATTACTATTCATAACAGCTACTTTGATTGGTCGTTGTGTGGTAGAACTCGAGGTTGCGTACTACACACGCTACTGTATTGTTCAAAGGGAAGTGTACCATGGAAGATTGGGGTGTTAAATTATAACCTCCTACAATAAATTGCATACTCTCAATTTGAAATTTTTTTTCGAATTTAAAATGTTGAATGCAGAAAATACCTTTGTGGAAAACCCACATAGATAATAAGGTTAATAAAATTTATTCTTAATAAGAAGGAAAGGGAAATGAAAACGCCACAACCAAATTTTGATCTCGATTAGGAGAAAATTGGTGGAAATTAGAGACAGATAATTGGAGAAAAAACATAAATATTTATAGGGATCTATTGAGGTCATAAAACATAAACAAGTGTAATATTGAGGGCCTCAAAGCCTTTAATCTATGGTGATTTAAAATATCATCATTTCAACAACACATACAGTATTTGGATAACACATTTTTATTAATATCCCTTTACTAAAGTTTAAGAATTTATTTATTCATAGAATAAGATATATATATATATATATATACCTGAAAATTAGAGTTTCAACCTTCAACTAATTTCTACCACAAACTCATCTTTCACTAAAAAAGACAATATAACTCAAAAATATTATATTTATCCTAATCATAAAAGGTTACAAATATTAACACATACAATTTAGTTTAGGAAAAATATTTCGTAATAACTAGGGAAATTCTATAGGATAGTGGTAGGTAATAAAGGTCTGTCACACTATGGTTGTGGGTTCGATTCCTACATTTTTGTCCGACACGACAGGTTATCCCCCAACCTGCAGGATGTCCTTTTCCTAAAACTATAGTATTATAATATTTGAAAAATAATCCTCAGAAATTTTTTAACCATAAACAATATTATCCAATGACCAAATTAATCCATTCCAACCATTACAGTTATCCAAAATTTATCTGTCCAGTCTTTCTCTAAAAGTTCTCTAAATTCCAAAATCAATTACAAGATCAGATTCCCTAAACAAAGTAATGTTTCTCTTATTATAACATACTAAAATTATGATTACCTTCATCTAATAAAAACCCTATGGAAAAAAACAAGTACTGCAGTACAATCATTATTCTTATAATAATAATATAGTTCTTGAGTCCAAAAACACAAATACAATAATTATTCAACTTCATCTATAATAAGATCATAAACTTGGCCTTGATCCATTGTCCTTTTTTGAGGTAAATTTCCCTGACGCTTAGGACATTCATTTGCATAATGACCCATTTCCCTAAAATTGTATCATTCAACATTGATAGCCTCTTTCTTTCCCATGAAATCACAAGCCTGGTGGCCTTTTTCTCCACATTTATAACAAACTCTCATTTCTTTTAGTCAATTACAAGGGTGATTCTTCCAAAAATTAAAGCATTATGGAAAATACTTATTTCACTTTTTCCCTTTATCTGTCTCTTGTTCCACCGTTCTCTTCTTCTCTTTCTTTAATTTATTTTCATAAGATTTAGAGGAATCCTTTTCATTCTTCATAGAATATGAGACAATATCTTCGTATGACGAGAACGATTGTGAGACTAAGGCTCGATGGAGAAACGGTTTTAAACTATTAAAGAAATGATTAATCTTATATCTTGGGTTACTTATATAATCCATTACATGCCTCACTAACCTTGTAATGTTAGCCTCATAATTTGCGACATTCTCATCCTCCTTTTGTCTCAGACTCAGAAATTTCCTTTCCATATCTGCTCGATGGTCACGAGGAAAGTATTTTTCTATGAAAAGCTCTTTGAACTTCCTCCATTACATATTTGATACATCATCATCTTCTTTCGTGTGTTGTATCAATGACCACCATTGATCAACATCTTCAGTGAGGGGATAAACTTCCATGACCAATTTTTCCATTTCACTAATCCCCAAAGCCTGAAATATTTTCTCTAGGGAACATATCCATTGCTCAGCTACTAATGGATTTTTACTCCCATTGAATTTTGGTGGTTTCTTCCTCATGAATTGATCTAACATTGATCCTCCACGCTGCAGATCAGAGTGCTCCATACAGGTAAGGTTATTATTCATACACTGAGTGAGTTTTCCCAGTATGGTGATTAGCTGATCAACACCAGTTGTATCACCTACTCCACTGTAATTATCTTGAGAAGGAGGGAAATCCCTATATGGTGTGAGAGCATTGATACATTTTTCTTTTCCTTCCACTAGGCACCATTTCTAAACATTTTCAAAAACTAGATTAGTTTATGAATCGAAATACATAATTCCATACTTGTAAAACACTTGAAATAAATTGATCTATTTGTGGATATAATCCATAATCATAAAAAGAAATGTTTTTTTGAGGAATTATATACTCATAAACCCTTCATAATGGGTTTTAATGAAATATTGAATTATCCTAAGCATATCACCTGGGAGTGTCATAAATAAGAGTGCAGAAAGGCCTGTTGTCATGCACCAGTTCCCGTTCGAGCCTAGATCAAAGCTGTTTTTTTAGGTTTTACCCCTATGTACATATGTGCCAGAGCTTCATCTACATACTCGTATCCAGATAGGGATGTATTTCTTGGAAAATGCACAAAATCTCTACAATACCAAAATTGTAGGGAGTTCTTCTATACTAATCCTCAACTTCTATCTTAGGAAAATGTGCTCTAATTAGAGTTTATCTAATTCTAGCTTCCGAGGTTAGTACTAAACTGCCTCAGATACCAACTGTAACAACCCAACCCCAGTTAACCAGAGTCGGTTCATTATTAAGTAACATTGTCATGATCACAAAAGATCATGTATTGAAAGACCGATTAGTTTATTAGCCTTGGAAACAATAGATAGATTAATAAATGTTATATAATATCATACGGTGAAAAACTAAAATAACACAGTCTCTATAGTCCATACTCATATCCCCTTCAGACTATCCAGTAACCTCAGTCCTAAAATAATTTTTCACACCCTGGGAAAAAATAAAAGATAGAAAATGGTGAGCTCAGACGCTCAATAAGGATAACAATATAGTGGAAACTTTCCTAAATAAACATAATCATTTAAAGAAATGTATAACTAAAAGAAAATCCTTCTAAACATGAACTTCAAGATAATATGGAAAAAATAAAATGATATAAAGCCACATAATTATTCAATTTGATATTCTATTAGCTGAATAATAAAATGGAATATCAATAACCACTTTCATAATGATGGAATGCATAATTCCAAAATATCATAACCACGTAGAAAAGGCCTCGTGCCAAGACTACAAATAAGATTTTGTCAAGGCCTAGTTCCAAGACACAAGTTTGTCTCACGAGACCTACTGAGGCATCAAAGAGCTAGAGCGGGCTCCACTCGTCACTTATTAAGTCCAATGCATTCCTCATATGAACAGGTTTAAACATAACATAAACATTCGTATTAAAACTAGCATACAAAATGTCAATACTTTCTCCATAAACCATAAATAGTGTAAAAATAACAAATCCACATTAAAACATATCTCAAAACCTCTAATACAATATGAATGTTTTGATTCATAATAAATCAATGTCTTATAATATTAATATCCATCAAAGGATGTTGACATAGATGAAATCAAAACTAATTGAGAGAGATATCTTTTTTTGAAATCATTTAAAAGTATAATAATTGTAAAAGAAAACATTTACACTGGAAATATTATTATAAGCATATAAGTGAACCTTCAACTACTTTTAACGGTGGAGAACAGCCTCACCCACCGTATAAGTTAAAAAAACAATATTACCTTAATTTTGTTGAAAATGTCAAAATGTACCTTTTTTGGAAAATGACGGAATGAATCCTTTCAAAAATGTATATGGTCAAATAAGGGTATAAATGAGTTTATCACATTTTGTAATAAATATTAAAAATGTTTTGAATGAAAATTATAAGAAACATGGATGTGGATGATATAGATGTCCCAGTAGATAATTTCATATGAACAACCTTGAATAATGAAGAGGTTGTAGAATTAAACCTTACCTCATGTCCGACATGACTCGATTGTTCTTTTATCTCTTGAATAATAAACATGAGTTAGTCTCTACTTTCTTAAGAACCATTTTCATGTTCATCAGTCCTATTATATCACTTATTACCATGTTTTGAACATTATGTAGTCATTTAAGTTAATAACGGTCGTTTTGTCGATCTTTGGTACTTGAGTCAAAAATAAACATCTTATAATTACATGTTTTTTTATGGTAAAATATCCATCATCTCCAGAATTATATTAATGATGTACATATCATATATATCATATATATCCAGTATATACATGCATTTATAAAATTACATAACATTTAGAGGTATGAAATGAAATGCACCGTTCATGGAGATGGTAAGTCATACATATGCATGAATGCTACTTTAATTTCTATTTCATATTCAATGGAATGAAATCATAATGATATAAAGGTATATTATAATTTTATTATAATATATAATATTACTAACTACATACATTAAACATCCCACATATGGTATTAATAATTCAAATTACTTTGAGGAGGTTGTAGTCTGCACTTCCTAAAATGAAATTATCATGTTTACCCATAATGGAAACCATAAATGTATGCCCTAAATGAGAAATACATAAGAATAAGGAAAACATAAACATAATATCTATCATATATAAATATAGTGACGTCTTAATTTCCACCATGAGATGTGTTAATATAATATTGAACAATAATCATTTCATGAGGCAGTAATTCGTCACCCACAGAAGTTGAGAGAGTATTTGAGCAGAGGTTGGCCGAGACAAATGGATTTTATGGTGTGAATAAGGTGGTAGAGTTGGGGGCCTTTTATAAGAGGAGAGGAGGGGCTCTTTTGGAAAGATTGAAATGATAATTTATTATGAAATTATTTCCTGATTTAAAGGACCCAAAATGATATACTTATAGTATAAGGTGATAGGTTTTTGAAATACACTCATCGAATTGGCTTTAGACAAGTGTAAGTTTTAGATTTTACATTATATTTTTATTTTATTTTAATCATTCATTAATGAGGTAATCACTGCATCATCATGGTGTCATGACTAAATTTCATTATTTAATGTCTAAAAATTATAAAATAATTACCATGATAAAGGAAATATTTTTATCTTTCAAATTAATATTTATAGTCTAAGAGATAATTTATGTAGAAAAATTTAAAATTGTTTTACATAGGTGTTACATACTTCTGTTATATTTTCATTTTTAAAAAAATAAAATGATAAAATGTCACTATCACACAAAAGTGATTCCATGGGGTCCCTAAGATGGCACAAGGCATCCCATGGTCTTATTTGACATAAAACTATAATTAGGATACATTTTGGATCCATTTTATATTATTATGATATTATTTCATTAACCTTAACTTCCTGATTACTAATTAATGGTTATAATTAAAGAAAATTGTCATCGTTACTATTCATAATGTCAAAAGACAAGTCTTAATAACATAATATGGACCTTATGATTCCAAATATTGAATCCATTTTACCAAATTATAAACTCCTAAATTGCAGTAATTAATTTAAAAATAATTCGCGTTGTCAAAACAAATAGCTTGTTTTTAAGAAACAATATCCATCCAAATATTGACAATTGTTTATGTCCAATTTCAATGTTAAATTAATTCTAATGAACACCATTGGATAAAATGGTAAAATTATATTCTTATTATACATTAAATCCACTCAAGCGTATAATTTCTCGGTATAAATTATTTTTATTTAAAATGTTGTTTTAATGTATTTTCACTATTCTTAGAAAATTAGATGTTCTCAGAAAATACCAAATATTCAATTTTGGCTAATATCGATATTGCATATCCAAAAATGATGTCCATTTTGAAATATAAAATTTATATAATTCAAAATGTGGGTATTACTATTCATAATGGCTACTTTGATTGGTCGCGGTGTGTTAGAACTCGAGGTTGCGTACTATGCACACTACTATATTATTTAAAGGGAAGCATACCATGGAAGCTTGGGGTATTACATGGATGGTGGTGCTATCACAAATTGTCAACTTCAAATGTTGGGCACGATATACATGTGGTAGAGCCTATTTGAGAATGGAGAATGATTAGGCCCTAACATCATGGGAAGGAGGCACCCTTTTGGTATATATTACACATGTTATTTATTCCTTCAATTCCCATGGAAATTGGGACATTTATTTAGATTATTAGTATATATGATTTTGGGTTTATATCTTGTGAGTTTTCTTTTAATGACTCAACTCCATGGTGGTATGTATAGACTGATTCATGTTATTCTATTTGTTCTTTTGTGTTTATATTCTTTATAAAAACCATGATATTCATTGTTTATAAAAAATATATATATGGTGTGTAATAATTAATATAAATCATATCATTACTTGAAATCAACTATAAATTATGTATCATTGTATTTTCAAATTATATTTTTTTAGTAATAATATCAGTCTAAAATCATTTTTTAGTATTTTTATCTATCAGAACGGTTCTAAATCCAAATTTTTCTTTTGTCCTATGACACATCTATGTATCATGATTTGATTAGAAGTCTCTGTTAGTGGGTCCTTATACTATCATTCCACGACTGGGTTTTTGTAATGATGATATCTATGGACGACCATTACTGGGTTCATAATATCAATCATGTTTCACCTATAGTGCTGGTTAAAATTACTGAGTGAGACATATGGTTTTTAAAAACACTCATACTATATTTGACATTGATGGATCTTATCAGATCACTTTTATGGAACAATATGGCCATTCACTTTATGTGTACTAAGCTAACTTTTCAATTTTTAGTGCATATATTTAAAGATAAGTGTTATTATTTATCACCATATAAATTTTGGATCTCTTTTTATGGGTAAACTTTAATGTATTAGTTAGATGATTCAATGATAGTGTAAAACATGTGACCATTCTAGTTTAGTCAAGGGTTCGTTACCAATGATTTCCTCTGATGATTATATTTTTCCCTTTTGTAAATTGAAATTGGCTAGAAATTCATAATTTTTATCAACATGATCAACTCTATAAATTTTTGGATAATAGGGATACCATATTGATAAATTAATTTAATTTTATGATACTCCATGTATAATCTAATATAAAATTTGGGATGCATTCTTTATTTTATGTGGATAGTCAACATGTTGTTCAATAAAGTGAAAAATCACATGTGGAGGGAATTGTTCACAATTGTTTTAATAAGTAATAATAAAAATAACAATGGAACTTTTTTTTATTGTTTAATGTTATAGGGATCCAATAGATAACATTAAATTTAATGACATGATAATTTTTGGTGAATTTTCAATTATTAATGGGCTGATATACCTTTGATATTTTAGAAATTATAATCAAATATTAATTTCATTTTTATGTATCTGATTAGTGGATTATATCAATATGATGGGTTTTAATTTCAGTTCTAATTCATTCCTTAGAAGATCAATGTTAGGTTTGTTTTTTTCAAGAACATTATCTCAATACTATAGTATTACTTTTATAGAAGTGATATCTAAATTTCAATCAAGATAAAAAAACATAAAAATGATCAATTATGGTTAGAATTTTATTATGGTAATAGGTTCTCTAATCATCCAAATTTTGTTTCATATAATTTTAATTCTAATGGAGTTTCAATTATTTTTAATGAAAAGGAATTTATTAGACTTGGTAAATTTTGATTAATTTTAGGGCTTTCTATCCATATCACTGACATTTAGAGAAAATTATCAAGTATAATAAGCTTTTTTAATATTTTTACTTCGATATGAAAGTATTCTACATTTTTTATAGTTTTATGAATTTACTGAGAAAAGTCAAACCTATTCAAATTTAGTTAAGAAAAAATCCATACTTAAAAGAAAGTATGAAAAAATTTTGTAGTTCTATTACAATTTTTGTTTATCCTATATGTATTGAAAAAAACAATTTACCAAATTTTTTGGTCATTATGTGGACTATTTTTTATACAGTTATGGGAATAACAGTATGAATTAATTTTTTTTGACACTATAGATGAGCATATATTGGATATGAATAATAGATATGTCTTAATTTCTACGTTTGATAATAATTTTATAGTGTATATACATGATATAATTCTGTATCATTTGATTATTAAAATATGTATTATGGTTTTTTACAATGAAAATATTAAAATCATAAAAGAGTCTAGAATTATGATTCTATGTTTTCATTATAAAAAATAATTGACATCATTGTGAGGAAGGTATTACTACCTAAAAGTGACCAACATTTTTAAAAGGATTGGAATAATGACACAATGAGATCAATTGTAGGATATTTTTTAATTCTGACAACCTAGTTCGTTATAATTTCTTTTCACCAAGACACACTTATAGGATTTTATTTATTTTAATATTGTGGAATTATTACCATAATTATAAATTGTTATTTTTATTATATATAACAATTATATTTCTTAAGAATGATGATTAGATTTGTCAATTTACATAGTGATAAAAATAGAAATTGCAAATTTTGATCACTAGTTTACTTTTAAAATCATTAGAAATTCAAATAATGTGGATCTTTATAGTAGTGTATTTAATATTTTATTTGACATATAGGATTCTTGTAAATTTTTAACTAAATGAGCTATGCATCAATGGGATTAAGAATTATGAGTTGTGAGTTTTTATATCTTGTATGACATTTCCACAAGTAGTTTTTTCAAATCCCATTGGGGTTTTTATTCTATTAGAATAATTAAAATATTAAAGAATATAATATTAATATTATTTAATATGTAATGATATTCATAATTGAAATGTTTAAAAATTAGAATATTCATAGATTATTACATTTTATATGTTACATACATTAGTTTTTTTAGATTCAGTAAAACATATTTATATCATCTTTAAGTTTTTATGATAGATTTTTTTTTTTAATTTTTATGTATTTTGAAATTTTTTATTTACATTGTATGATTTAAATTGAGGTTTTTATGGCCTTGGATGAATATTAAATTGCTCTAGTTTAGATCATATAAAGGATGTGACATTTTTATTTCATCCCCTGATTATTAAGAAATCATATTTGTTAGTTTGGGTCATGATTTATGATGTTCTCTAGAAAATTTGGGATCTAAATAATCTTTTTGATACATCATATTTTATTGGGGTCCCAGTTAAAATGGACATAGATATATATTTAGCATGGTTTGATCACATATTAATGGATTTTATTGAAGGGGGTATTATGTCATCTATAAATTTTATAATATAATAATAGAACATATTTTTTATTAAAATAAGAAGATAAAATAAATCGTTGAGTGACTAATATAAATGGGGTTTAATTAGATAATTCCGAGAGTGTATGTGCATATAATACTTCTACAATTAAAAAAAGAGAGATATGGCTTCTAAAAATCCTAATATCTAAAATAGAAGAACCATTGAAGGATCGTTTATCCACTACCATGTTTCCTTATATACTGATAAGTTGGATCAATTTGTATCAATTTATCTTACTTATTAACCATCTAAAATTGTTTTCAATTTTGTAATGAGCTATGTGACATAGTGGGAGGTTCTTGAAGACTATTCAAAAAAAATTATTCAAATTTATTTATAAAGAATGTTTTTGAATTTAGGATTAAATAATAACTGACCATCTACAAAATATGAGTAGTACTCTTTTATAAGGTTTTAACTCCATTATTGCATAACCTTAAGAGTCCTAAATGATATTGCAATTATGAATATCCCCATTATAATGTGTTTTATAATAAATAAGCGTAAACAACAACTAGATAATTGGGAAAATTTTGTGGATTTTATCATCATAGTATTGTGGAAACTAAAACCAATTGACCATATATCTAAATGGTTATACCATATATCTATGATGACTTGATCATACAGCACCACATCATCACAAGGTGGAAGAGTGGTGATGGATTTGATCTTCTAATGACCACAAACATTTCAATAACTTTGATTTTCATCCATAATTTCCATATTTTGTAATGTTTTGTAATTTACCACTCTAGACTCATAGATTTCCTTGCTTCTACATTTATTGTGGGAATTTATAGTAGTTTAATCCATTATATGCATTTAACATGTTTCTCAATTTTGTTGGAGGCATCCGTAAGAAGATATTTTTGAAATATTTTTCAATATTTTGTGAGGATTGAAGGAATATTGTATTTTTTTGATTAATATATAAATAATACATATTAATTTGGTTGTTATTAAAGAATATGGGAATTTTATTTCTTGGCCAAAAAGTAATCTGGTTCTGAGTGGAATTAATTTTTCACTATTATGATTATCCTCCGATATTAATAGGATAAAAGATCATATGCCAAAGGTGCATTGGGTAAGTGTTATAGGTTAACCTATGAACATAAAAAACAAACTATTTTATTTTTTTTCAGAAATATTTGTTGGAAGATTTTGGATCTATCGTCTAATTTATACATTATGAGTAATTGGACCTCAGTATCATGTTGTTATTGTTGAAGATAATTGAAAATATCAATTTTCATTAATGTATTTGATGAAAGAGATATTAGATGGGATTCAAGGATCATTTAAATACCTATGATTTTTTATTTATATTCAATATATTGGTTTATGAGTTAAATTAAATAATATTTTTAATAAAAATATACAAACTACCTTCCATATAATCCATAGATGCATAACATCCGTTCATGATGTGGTAGTCTTCTGTACACATGAGCGACAATATCATATTCCCACAGAATGAAAAGAATGTGGTTATATGTGATACTATATTTTCACAGTTATCATAATTTTGTTGAAATTATATAAATATTTTCAATTCATCATTATATAAACCTGTAAAAATGGTGATGGAAAAAGAAATACATCGGTTTGTGAGGTGGTTGTCCACCTTACACACTATAAACAATTTTGTTTCCCACTTAATGGAAGAGGAGATGGATGTAAGAAATAAAAATAACATAATAAAATCTATGTATATGGGAGAAAATTATTTTAATATAGAGCTATGTTTGAAGAGGATTTGAAGTATGTGAAAGAATAACTAAATTAAAAAAAACTGTTATCAATTTTACATCTTCTTTGGAAAACCTCTATAGGATTATACCAAAATCATTCATAAGAAGGTTTCCTTACCAAACTATTGGATATATATAGGGTCTAATGAATTATGAAAGATATTTTTTAATGTATTGTCTATATCAAATGGTTTTTTAGATTTCACGATGAGAGGAGAGTTGGTGGCATTGTATATTTGTGGGGCTACAAATTTTTTAGAAGAAAAATATTTTCAAAAATTTTGGAATTTATACATGGATCCATAATGGATAGTTTAGAAATTATATAGATGATAAGTTTTAAATATTTATTTATAATTAAATGAGGGAAAAAATTATAGACCACTTTCTCCTTATCATTTTAGAGTAACCCTCGATAAACCAGTTTTCACCATAACCCCCATATGTTTTTTTTTGGGATTTACTATTCGATTTGACCAAAAATTAAAGTAAAATTTTTATATTGTTTAAATTATTTTGATTAAAAATCCGGAGTAAATTAAAATTAATTAGTAAATTTTAATTTTATTTTTGACCCATAAGTGTGATGAAAATTTTGATTCCCAAAGATA
The DNA here is from genome assembly GCA_963277665.1 of Viscum album. NCBI lineage: Eukaryota > Viridiplantae > Streptophyta > Magnoliopsida > Santalales > Viscaceae > Viscum > Viscum album. The sequence continues at coordinate 938,677,629 of OY728163.1, read as the reverse complement.
ACATCTTCATAAGAAGAGAAAAATTTACTATCATTCATGAATATGAAATTTATTCCAATGAAAAATATTGATTAGAAATTATATTATTTAAAAAATTATACATTTAATTCCTTCTTGAAAAAAATGGTTCATGGAAATGCTTAAAAAGGATGTTTTTAAAAAATATTAATATTTAATTATTATTCATAAAAAAAATAATCTTCTCAGAAAATTATCAAAAATCTATTAAAATAAAAATTTTAAACGTTTTTTCAAATATGAGGATTATTTTTTCAAATTAATTTTTTAAATGAGTCAAAAATTAATTTAATCATTTATTGCAAAAAATATTTATCAATCATTTTTATTGAGGAAATTGTATTTCTGAAGCAGAAAAAATTTACAAAAAAATATGTATTTATAAATATATATATATATATTCATTTGTTAAAAAAGTTATAGTTAATTTTATTTTTTTATCAATACTAAAATATAATGGCTAGGTTATTAATATATTTTTTAAATAAAAATTTTAATAATATATCAATGATTGCATGAACTCTGTGTGGTGTGATAAACAAGCTATCAATGAAGTAAATTTATTCAGGAAAAAACCAATCCTAAATACTCATAGTCTCACATTCAAACAAAGTTAAAATGAATTTTAAAACAAATTATATCACTACGGTACAAAACATTGAGGATACTTTAAACTCATTTCATCCATAGGGCCTTTTATTGAATCCCCCTATTTATAAATATACTTACAAACAATTAACCTAGAATGTGGTCTTTTTTAATAACAAAATAATTTCATGATAAATATTTTTCACTAGTTTATACATAGAAGTATCATGATCTAGTGATAATACAAATGTGTTCAGTATATGTGAAGTATCAGGTATGTAATTTATCAAGATTGATACATGGAACACATCATGGACTTGATAGATATTCAATAGTATAACTAATCGATTTTATACATTACTAATATTATTCATAATTTCAAATGGAAGATTATAAATAGGTTTAATTTTTTCATTTATTTTAAATCTCGTTATAATTTTCATGTAATATATTCCCAGAAACTTATTATCACCACTTTAAATTCCATATCATGTTGTCAATTATTAGAATAAATTTTCTACTAGCATTGTGAAACCATAATGTATTGTAATTGGATGTATCATTTTCTTCCTTTGATTCATACAACTCCCTTCCCAATATCATTATTCATGCGATGTCATCTGATTATGTTAGTGTTATATAGTTATTTCTATTTAGGGATTCATAGATAAGAATTTGATGGCTCAATGGAAAGCTACTATTGTATGAAAAATAAAATACAAGAATGTGATGATCCCAAAAATATTTTAAACACATATAAAAAATTCTTAACATATCCTCTAGGTATTAATTCTTTCTCTTATAATGACTATCTATATAAACATTATATGTAGTGCTAAATCTAAACTTGGTATCAAGGCCTGGCTGAGGAATTCACTATAATGTTGAGTTGAACATTAGATCCAAATGATATATAATGGAACGTGTTACACGATGGATCCATAAATATTCATTTATATATATTATTAAAATCTGATCTAGAGATAGATTTTATATAATAGTGATGACTTATAATGAATTTGTTTATTTATAAACTGAAAACCATAATAAATCATTTCATTTAAATGTTTATAGGAGTCAAACGATAATATCAATGATAATGTTTTCCCAAACCCATTATAATCTTGTTAACGTTTTTAACATCCCCTAAAACGTTTTTTCATCAACCCTAACTTGTAAACATACAATGAACCAGGATACCAACACTTAAATATATATCATTACACCATCCAACCAAAAAAATTCTTTAATATATATATATATATATATTTCACTTACATAATGAATATGGATTAAGAAGAATTTTCCTCTTCTAATAGAATATTATTCTAAAATGGTATTGATGTAACACATACATGGTTACTAAAAATTCTCATTCCCACCTAATCGTGGAATAACATAGAATGATTTATTACCTTTTTTTGTATACCCATCATCATCCATTAGGGCCCCTATTATAACGAACCTTCCTTAAATATTACATATTCAAGATTTCTCAATAATATATCACTTATATACATTCCCAGATATATTTTCAGTTTATATTTTATAATATTTGGAAATAAATAATACTTATCAACCCACAAGAATACAAATGTTAGTACTATTTAAACTATATCCATTTCTTCTAAAACATAAATTATTAACACAAAATGACTACATGATTTCTATGAATAAATTTCAAATATTTAACTGGGCTTCCTTATTTCTCTTAATCTTCTTTATATCCCATTAAAAAAAAATAAACATGGTATGAGCATAAAAATCATAGTAAGGGATATATAAATTTGTAAAGAAACCATTAGTCCATGAATACTTATAAATATATGAAATCATTTTCACCGAGACATACTTATCACCCCTATATACATAATTTTTGAACCATATGGTTTTCAAAAAATATTTATTTGGTAAACCATAATTTTTTCATAGTTAATTACATATTTATGTTATATCCATTGAAGCTAGCATATGATTTTTTAACTCTCATGGATAACATACAATGTAACCCTCATGAAAACCTTATGGTGTAACCATCGTAGTTAAACATATAGGAACTAGACTAGAGAACTCAAAAATACACATAAACAATGCATTAGTGGAGATATATGTCCCATACATCATAATATACAATTCAACGAACCAAAAAGTAATAATAAAACATTGATAATTTCATAAAAACAATGCTTCTGTATATTTTAAAATATAATTTTAAATAAGGATTTTTAATGGAAATTCACTTTCAATTGTAATATAATTGATGTGAGAAATTAATAAAATAAATGTTATATGTGTATACACTGTAAATAAAAATAATAAAACATAATATAAACAAAAAATCACAATTAAAACAATCTTAAATATCATTAAATGAATAATGTAGAAGGTTATCCCAAATAATTGAAATTGGGTTAAACATTCCCTTACCTCAGGCTCGTATCTCATGAAACATGGTTAAACCTCCATTATATTGGTTAAAATAGTGTTATTAATATTTTAAAAAATTATATTCATTTTTATTAAACCTTATATAATCATTTTAGAGCATCATTCGACCCATTTATTATTATTATTTTTTATTTCTACAGTTTCAGGTGCATTCCTTACATTATATCCATGGTCTATTCGTAATGGAATTTATTTTCCAATGGAAGTGAAACTATAGAAGTGTTATGATTTTTTATTAATAAATTTTCATAATATTAAATTATTTAGTAGTTAATTTTGGATATATTTCATGAGTATGAATTATTAGATAAACCATTACTGATATTCATTTAGATCATTTTTCAAGTTCTTGGATAATCACAAATTTTTTCATCATATACCCCAAATATTATTCATTTATGTTAACTTTGCAACATAATATAGGTCAAATTAGAAACATTAAATAAAATTTTAAGTATTCACATTGTTTTATGAATAGATTTTAATGAATTAATTAGAATTGAAAACACATCGTCCATGATTTTGGTATGTCATCACATCACAGACGATATTTTTATTTTTAGAGTAATATGAATAGGATAAGAAAAATAATGATGTATTTTTTCATAAACATGATAATTATATATAATATATTTAATCCTAGAGCTTTCATGATTCTTGGTTTTGGAGAAGAGAAGATAGTATAAGTAATGGAATAATTGAAAAGAAAAAAGAAGAAAATAAAAGAGGATTTTTACCTCTTGATATATTATCATTGAGATCCTCTTTAAGGCCATTGGTTGTAGATTTTTGGTGTGACCCATAGGTCTTTAATTTCTAGAAGATCCTTGGGAAGGGTATTGGGTATTTCATAGTCAATTCACAGTGCTTGAGATGTGTAATTGGAAGATGGGGTGATGGTGGTATTTATAGTGGAGTAAAGGCGGAAGATTCCATTATTTTAATCACATGTTGAATATTTTTACTTAATACTATCAATAGTATTGATTAATGTGAAAAATACTATAATATGTGCATGTGAGTTTGAACCAATGGAAATTTATATCATCCCCGACTCAAGCATAATATATAAATTCATTTACTTATCATATTTTGTAATTATCTAATTTAACAATTCATTATAATTCATGTATATCTAAAAAATCCAAAAAACTCACCTAAACCATTATCTGAATTGTAGATTTTTTTTAAAAAAAATCATTATTCGAAAAAAAAATTAAAATATTAATACATTAAATTTTTAAAAAATCATATTTCAATTAATAAAATTACAATTTAAAAATAGTAACTCATTTTATTTCAAGATGAAAAATTAATAAATATCTAATTATCTTAAAACAAAAGTTAAAAAAATAATAATCTTAATCACAATTAATTAGGGTCATATTAATATTCATAATGGTATGTTACTATTCAAAAAAATGTAGATGGTTCTATTAGACTCCAAATAACATACTAATGGTAATTTTGTATGTCTGTTTTTTAAAATTTTAAAAAATAAGTGATAAAAATAAGTTTAACAGTTTTCTCTAATATCTCCAAAAAATGTATTTTCATGAATTTTAATTTATTTTTAAAACCATGGTGTTTTACATTCTCTCCACCATTAGAAATTACATCATTACAATTTTTTATTATTTACATAATAAACAAGTGAGGGTACCATTCTGTCATTGCATTTTGAAATTCCCATGTTGCTTCTTCATCCATGTGGCTTCTCCTTAAAACCATTACCTAGGAAATTACCTTATTCCAAAATACTTGTTTAGTTCAATGAAATATTTTAATATTTTTCTCTTTAAAAAAATGATTATCTTCCGGAAGAACAACTTCTAGGATCAAAATATGATATGAATCTGGCACATACATTCTCAACATAAAAACTAGAAAAACATTTTGTATCAAAGATAAACTCATAGGAAATGATAGTCGGTGTGAGACTGGTAAAAAATTATCCCCGATTTCATAAGATCCATTGAACCATGTACATAGCTTTCATTTAATACTAAAATACATAAAAAACATTTCTATGGTGAGATTCTATGAAAAAATATGATCGCTTACATAGAAAGAAAAGTATTTCCCATTGTTGTCTTCATAACATTTATACTGTTTCTGAGTATTCCTTATATGTTTCTAGATCATATTAACTTTTTTCCACATACCTTATTAATTTTGATCCGATAAACTTCTTTTCCCCAACATCAATTCAAATAGATATAGTTCGAGACTACATCCCATACAATGCCTCAAACAGTTTCATATGTATACTTGAAATAAAATTGTTATTATCAGGAAACATAAATAAAGAAATATATTGATCCCAATTTCACATCATTCCATTGAAAAAACATGGAGAATATCGTTCAATTATTGAATCATTCATTCTGAATGCCCATCTTGTAACGCACCGACCCCAGTTACCCAGAGTCGGTGCGTTATTGTGTAACATTGGCATGATCAAAAAGGATCAAGTCTCGAAAGACCGATTAGTTTAGTAGCCTTGGAAACACTAGATACATTCATAAGTCTTACATTACATCATAAATTAAAACAAAACTACAACAACAACTTTTCTTCATATCCCCTCTTACTATCCCTGCAGGTCATTCATAATATACTTCTTCACATCCTGGAAAAATTAAAACATTGGAAGGGGTGAGCTCAGATGCTCAGTAAGAATAACAATATTGCAGAAGCATTCATAAATAAACATTAACATTTCATGCAACATATAATTAAAACAAAAGCATTTTTAAACTTGGACTTCAGCATAATAGGGAAAAAATAAAATTAAATAATGACATATACTTACTCAAATGGAAATTCTAATAGTCGAATAATCACATGCAATATCAATAACCACTTTCATAATGATGGAATTCTTAATTACAGACTATCATAACCATGTAGCCAAGGCCTCGTGTGAAGTCTACAATAAGATTTTGTCAAGGCCTCATGCCAAGACAATAGTTTGTCTCATGAGACCTACTGATGCATCAAGAAGCTATAGTGGGCTCCACCCATCACTTATTAAGTCCAATGCATTCCTCATGTGATGAAGTTTAAACATATCATAAACCATAACATAATCATATCACCTAAAATATGAATAAAGGAAACATAACATTTCCACATTTCAATCCCAAGATATCAATACAACACATTGATATAATAAAAACACTTTCAAAACCATTTTCAATACCAAAATAAAATAAAATTAAAACATGATATTTATTTTTCATTTAAAAAAAGGTGTGTCTTGTAGAGCAAGACAAAACTCAAATAATGGTCACGTGGCAGAGAAGTCGTTGTCTCCGCATACGTACAGAAAACATTCCTTTTTTTTATTTAGTATCAACTCTTCTTATAAAAATATTCCTTTTTAATAAAAGTAAAAGTCAAAGGGGTTTATACACCGTATAAATGAAAGTTTTGTATAAAACCAAATATGCCTCAATGAAAGGAGATTGAGACGAAGTCCCATACAATGATAATTTTTTAAATAAAATAGATCTATTATGTGTATTCACTATAATTACACATAAAGAAAGTACAAATACAAGATATGACATAATAATATCATGACATAATCTGAAAGTAGGAGATTAACCCAAAGAATAGAAATTGGGTTAAGAAGTTCTCTTACCTCGTGTCCGACTTGACTCGACCGCTCTTTAACCTCCTGAATAATGAACTAGAGTTAATCTCAACTTTCTTAAGAACTTATTTCAATTTCATTATCCATTTTATATCACTTATTAAAATGTTACGAAAATTATGTAGACATTTAAGTTAATAACGGTAGTTTTGTTGATCTTTGGTACTTGAGTCAACAATAAACTTCTTATAATTACAAGTTGTTTATGTGGTAGAATATACATTATATCCAGAATTATATTCATGATTTATATATCATATATATCCAATATATTTAGTATATACATGCATTTATAATATTACATAACATTTAGAGGTAAGGAAATAAATGCACCGTTCATGGAGACGGTAAGCCGTACGTACGCATAAACACTAATTTCATTTCTATTTCATATTTAATGGAATTAAATGATAATTATAGAAAGGTATATTATAATTCCAGTATAATATCGTATATAATATCATTTACTCTATCCTTTATACATCCCACATATGTCATTAACGATTCAAATCACTTTGAGGGGGCGGTAGTCCGCACTTCCAAAAATGAAGATATCGCGTTTACCCATAATGGAAACCATAAAGGTTTGCCATAAATGAAAAATACAGAAGCATAAGTAAAAAAATAAACATATTATATATAATATATAAATATATTGACATCTTAGTGGCCACCTTTGAAGGTGTTATATGAGTGTTGAACAATCATCGTTTCGTGAGGCAGAAATTCGCCATCCACTGAAACATAATGTTCATTAACCATTAGATGTAGGTGTGTGTAAGTGTAGATCTAATACTTCTTATAAAAACATCCTAGTATATTGAGTATACAGGTGTTGTTACAATATAAATGAATAAAAATATTTTAGGGGGTTGGAGAAACAAAATAAATCATAAGAACACAAGACAAAACACTACCTTTAAAATGGGTAACTCTTTTTGATTTGAGCCAAAGTCTTCCTTGGGAAAAATTATTCCCAAAGAGAGGCTTCTAGGATTAAGAGAGGGAATTTAATAGAGTATTTGGAAAGTATTTGGCCGATCCAAAATGCTTTGGAGGTGTGAGTAAGGTGGTAGTGGTGGGGGCCTTTTATAAGAGGAGAGGAGGGGCACTCTTGGAAAGTCATGAAATGTTACTTTACTATATAATGAGTTTCGGATTTTAAAGGTACCACACTTATATATTTCGAGTATAAGGTGATAAGGGTTCGCAATATACTCATCCAATAGGCTTTGGAAAAGTTTAATTCTTAGATTTTACATTATCCTTCCATTTTATTAAAATCGTTAATTAAGGAGATAATCGCTACATCATCATGGTGTCAAAAATAATTCAATTTATTTAATGACTAAAAATTATAAAAAAATAACATTATTTAGGAAATAATTTTATCTTTCTAATGATTATTTATATTCAAACATATGACTTGTATAACCCCATTTAAAATTTGTTTTAGTAAAACAACTCATGTTGGTGACATTTTTATTTTAACATTAAATAAAACGTTTTAATGTCATTTTCCTACCAAAGTGGCTCCATGGGGTCCCCAAGTTGACCCATGGGTTTCCCTGGTCGTCCATGACTCATCCAATAGGGGTAGGACATGTGTAAAGTTCATTTCATATTATTATAACATTATCTATACCTTAAATTACAATAATTACCTTTAATCGTGATTAATTAAACTTAAAAGTTACTATTTACCAAAAATTATTTTAATCCCATTGAACCACATTTTACTTCCTAATGACAACCATGTATGTCGGATTTTTAAAAATCAAATCATAGAAGTGGTAATGTTTCATTTAAACAAAAAATCAGTTTTTAACTATCACTTAGTGGTTTCACTATTCATCAAAAATTGATGTTTTTCAGAACAATGACAAAATTTCACCCTAAGCTATAATTGATATTCCGAATTCAAAAATGATGCCTATTTTAAAAAATTCCAAACAAATATGTTGCTTTAATTAATTTTATAATTAATTCCCGCTGTCACAACAAGTAGCGTGTTTTTGAGAAACAATATATATCAAATGATTGACAATTGTTTATGTCCAATTTCAATGTTAAATTAATTATAATGACCACCATTGGATAAAATGGTAAAAATATATTCTAATTATACTTTAAAACAACTCAATATTATAAATTATCACAATAAATTATTTTGATTAAAAAAAATTGTTTTATGTATTTTTCACTATTTATACAAAATTGGAAGTTCTCAGAAAATTACAAAAAATTCAACTTTGGGTAATTTCGATATTACGAATACAAAAATGAAGTCCATTTTGAAATATAATATATATATAATTTCAAAAAGTGGGAATTACTATTAATAATGGCTATTTTGATTGGTTGCGGTGTGTTAGAATCTCAAACTTGTGTACAACGCAAGCTATTGCATTATTGAAAGAGAAGCATATCATGGATGCTCGGAGTGTTACATTTTCCCATCCTTAAATAAATTCCTTCCTCACAATTTGAAATTTTTCTTTGAAAATAGAAAATACCTTTGTGGAAAACCCACATCGGAAATACGGTTAATAGAATTTAGCCTTAATAAGAGGGAAAGGGAAATAAAAAAGTCACCACCAAATTATGATCTCGATTAGGAGAACATTGGTGGAAATTAGAGACATATAATTGGAGGAAAAACGTAAATATTTGTAGGTAGTGATTGAGGTCATCAATCAAAAACAAGTGTACAGTTTAGGGCCTCAATGCCTTCAATCTATGTTGATTTAGAATATTATCAGTTCAACAAGACCTAAGGTATTATGATAACACATTTTTTTGTTTTAATATCCATTTAATAAAGTTTAAGAATTAATTTATTCGTATAATAAGATATATGTATATTTATATTTATGATTGGCAAGTAGAGTTTCAACCTTTAACTAATTTCTACCACAAACTCATCTTTCACTCAAAAAGATAATAGAACTCAAAAATATAATATTTATCCTAATCGTACAAGGTTCAAAATATTAACACATACCATTTAGATTAGGAATACTATTTTCTAATAACCAGGGACTTCATGTAGGCTAGTGGTAGGTAATAATGGAATGTCACACTATGGTTGTGGGTTCGATTCCTACAGCTTTGTCCGACGCGACGGGTTATCCCCCAACCTGCAGGTTGTCCTTTTCCTATACTATAGTATTATAATATTTCAAAAATAATCTTCATAAATTTTTTAACCATAAACAATAATATGGAATGCTCAAAATAATCCATTCCAACATTTATAGTTGTCCAAAATACCTCTACCCAGACATTCTCTAAAAGGTCTCTAAATTTCAAAATCAATTGTAACATCAGATTCCCCAAACAAAGTAAAGTTTCTCTTATTGTCACATACTAAAAATATTATTACCTTCATCATATTAAAACCTTAATGAAAACAACAAGTACTGCAGTATAATCCTTATATATATAACATTATTCTTATAACTAGAATATAATCCTTGTTTCCAAAATCCCAAATACATTAATGATTCTACTTCAACTGTAGTAACATCATAAGATTGTCCTTGATCCCATGGACTTTTTTGAGGTAAGGTTCCCTGACGCGTAGGACATTCATTTACATAGTGCCCAATTTCACAACAATTTTAGTATTCACCATTGATAGCCTCTTTCTTTCCCTTGCAATCACGACCCTGATGACATTTTTTTCCACATTTATAACAAACTCCCATTACTTTTAGGCAAGTACAGGGGTAATTCTTCCCACAATTATCGCATAATGGAAAAACATTATTTCCCTTTTTCCCTTTATCTGTCTCTTGTTCCACCATTCTCTTCTTCTCTTGCTTTACTTTATTGTCATAAGATTTATAGAATTACTTTTCTGTCTTGATAGCACACGAGACTATATCTTTGTACGACGAGAAAGATTGTGAGACTAAGGCTCGATGAATAAATCATTTTATCCCATCAACGAAATGATCAATCTTACTTCATGGGTTACATATATAATCTTTTTCATGCCTTTCTAACCTTGTAAAGTTAGCCTCATACTTTGCGACATTCTAATCCTCCTATTTTCTTAGACTCAGAAATTGCCTTTCCATATCTACTCGATGGTCACGAGGGAAGTATTTTTCTAAGAAAAGCTCTTTGAACTCCCTCCATTCCATATTTGAAACATCATCATCTTCCTTTGTGTTTTGAATCAATGACCACCATTGATCGGCATCTCCAGTGAGGCGGTAAACTGCCATGAAAACTTTCTCCCTTTCACTACTCCCCAAGGCGTGGAATATTTTCTCTATGAAGTTTATCCATTGCTCAGATACTAATGGATTTTTACCCCCAATAAATGTTGGTGGTTGTTACCTCATGAAGCAGTCTAAAATTGATCCTCCACGTTGCGGATTAGGGTGCTCCATACGAGTAAGGTTATTATTCATAACCTGAGTGAGTTGTCTTAGTATGGTGGTAAGGTTATCAGCACTAGTTGTATCACCAGCTCCACTATAATTATCTTGAGCAGGAGGGAAATCCCTACATGGAGTGCGTGCATTGATACGGTTTCCATTCCTCCCACTAGGCTCCATTTCTAATCAATGGCATAAACTAGATTAGTTTATGAATTAAAATACATAATTCCATACTTATAAAACAGTTAACATAAATTGAACTATTTATGGATATAATCCATAATAATAAAAATGTTTTCTTTGAGAAGTATATACTCATAACCCCTTCATAATGGTTTGTAAAGAAAATGATAATTATCCTATGAATATCCCCTGGAAGTTTCGTAACCAAGAGTGCAGCAAGGCCCCTTGTCGTGCACCAGTTCCCGTTCGATTCTAGCTCAAAGTGGGGTTTTCGGGTTTTGCACCTAGGTGCATATGTGCCAGAGCCGCCTCTACCTTCTCGTATCTAGACAAAGATGTATTTCTCGGAAAACTGACAAAGTCTCTATAATACCAAAATTCTAGGAAGTTATTCTATACTAATCCTAAATGTCTATCTTCGGTCTATGTGCTCTAATCAGAGTTTATCTAAATCTAGCTTCCAAGGTTAGTACTAAACTGCCTCTGATACCAACTGTAACGCCCTGACCCCAGTTACCTAGAGTCGGTGAGTTATTGCGTAACATTGCCATGATCATAAAGGATCAAGTCTTGAAAGACCGATTAGTTTAGTAGCATTGGAAAGACTAGATACATTCATAAGTCATACATTACATCATAATGTAAAACAAAACTACAACAAAATATTGTCTTCATATCCCCTCATATTATCCGTGCAGGTTATTCATAATATACTTCTTCACATCCTAGAAAAATAAAAACATTGGAAGGGGTGAGATCAAATTCTCAGTAAGGATAACAATATTGCGGAAGCTTTCATAAATAAATATTAACATTTAAGGAAATGTATAATTAAAACAAAAGCCTTTTTAAACATGAACTTTAGTATAATATGGAAAAAATAAAATTAAATAATGCAATTTACTTACTCACATGGAAATTCTACTAGTCGAATAATCACATGAAATATCAATAACCACTTTCATAATGATGGAATGCATAATGCCAGACTATCATAACCACGTATCCAAGGCCTCATTCCATGTATACAGTAATATTGTGTCAAGGCCTCGTGCCAAGATAGTAGTTTGTCTCATGAGACCTACCGATGCATTGAGGAGCTATATCGGGCTCCACGCATCACTTATTAAGTCCAATGCATTCCTCATATGAACAGGTTTAAACATATCATAATGTTGTCACCGCATACGTACAAAAAACATTCATTTTGTTGTTTAGTATAAATGCTTCTTATAAAAAGATTCCTTTTTAATAAAACTAAAAGTCAAAGGGGTTTATACACCATATAAATAAACGTTGTGTATAAAACCAAATATGGCTCAATGAAAGGAGATTGAGAAGAAGTCCCTTACAATGATCATTTTTTAAATAAAATAGATCTATTATGTGTATTCACTATAATTAAACATAAATAAAGTACAAATATAATATAGTACATAATAATATCATGACATAATTAGAAAGTAGGAGATTAACTCAAAGAATAGAAATTGGGTTATGAAGTTCCATTACCTCATGTCCGACTTGACTCGACCGCTCTTTAACCTCCTTCATAATGAACTAGAGTTAATATCTACTTGATTAAGAACCTTTTTGAAGTTCATTATCCCTTTTATATAAATTATTACAATGTTACGAAAATTATGTTGTCATTTTATTTAATAACGGTCGTTTTGTCGATATTTGGTACTTGAGTCAACAATAAACTTCTTATAATTATATGTTGATTATGTGGTAGAATATCCATTATTTCCAGAATTATATTCATGATGTAGATATCATATATATCCTATATATCCAGTATATACATGCATTTATAATATTACAAAACATTTTGAGGTAAGAAATGAAATGCACCGTTCATGGAGACGGTAAGCCGTACGTACGCAAGAACGCTACTTTCATTTCTATTTCATATTTAATTGAATGAAATCATAATTATATAAAGGTATATTATAATTCCAGTATAATATCATATATAATATCATTTACTCAATCCTTTATACATCAAACATATAGCATTAACTATTCAAATCACTTTGAGGGGGCGGTAGTCCGCACTTCCTAAAATAAAGATATCGTGTTTACCCATAATGGAAACCATAATGGTATTCCATAAATAAAAAATACAGAAACTTAAGTAAAACATAAACATATTATATATCATATATAAATATTCTTTCATTTTAGTGGCCACCTTTTAAGGTGTTATATGAGTGTTGAATAATCATCGTTTCGGGAGGTAGAAATTCGCCATCCACAAAAACAATATGTTCTTTAACCATTAGATATAGGTGGGTGTAAGTGTATCTCAAATACTTATTATAAAAACTTCCTAGTATATTGAGGATACTGTTGTTGTTACAAAACAAATAAATAAAACTAGTTTAGGGGGTTGGAAAAGCAAAATAAAACATAATAACACAAGAGAATACATTACCTTTAAAACGGGTAACTCTTTTTGATTTTATCCAAAGGCTTCCTTGAAAAGATTTCTGCCCAATGTGAGGCTTCTAGGAGAAAGATAGGGATGTTTTTAGAGTATTTGGGAAGATTTTGGCCGAGCCAAAAGGCTTTGAAGGTGTGATTAAGGTGGTAGTGGTGGGGGATTTTATAAGAGGAGAGCATGGGCACACTTGGAAAGTCATGAAATGTTACTTTATTATATAATGAGTTTCGGATTTTAAAGGACCCAAACATATATATTTCTAGGATAAGGTGATAAGGGTACGAAATATACTCATCCAACTGGATTTGTACAAGTTTAATTCATAGATTTTACATTGTCCTTCCATTTTATTAAAATCATTAATTAATGAGGTAATCAGTGCATCATCATGGTGTCATAAATAAGTTAATTAATTTAATTTCTAAAAATAATAAAACAAATATCATGATTTAGGAAATCATTTTATCATTTTAATTAATATTTATAGTCAAACATATGACTTGTATAACCCCATTTAAAAACGGTTTTAGTAAAACAACTCATGTTTGTGACATTTTTTTTAACATTAAATAAAAGGTTTTTAATGTCATTTTCCTACCAATGTGGTTCCATGGGGTCCCCAAGTTTACCCATGGGTTTTCTTAGTCTGTAATGACTCATCCAATATGGGTAGGACATGTTTAATGGTCATTTAATATTATTATAACATTATCTTTACCTTAAATTACACTAATTACCTTTAATTGTGATTAATTAAACATAAAAGTTACTATTCACCAAAAATTATTTTCATCCCATTGAACCACATTTTACTTCCTAATGACAACCATGTATGTCGGATTTTTGAAAATCAAATCAAAGAAGTTGTAATGTTTCATTTAAACAAAAAATCATTTTTTAACTATCACTTAGTGGTTTCACTATTCATCAAAAATTGATGTTTTTCAAAACAATCCCAAAATTTCACCCTATGCTATAATTGATATTACGAATTAAAAAATGATGTATATTTTACAAAATTCCAAACATATAAGTTTCATTAATTAATTTTATAATTAATTACAGTTGTCACAACAAATAGCGTGTTTTTATGAAACAATATATATCAAAAGATTGGCAATTCTTTATGTCCAATTTCAATGTTAAATTAATCCTAATGACCACCATTGGATAAAATGGTAAAAATATATTCTAATTATACTTTAAAACAACTAAATAGTATAATTTATCACTATAAATTATTCTTATTAAAAAAGTTGTTTTATGTATTATTCACTATTCGTAATAAATTGGAAGTTCTCAGAAAATTACAAAAAATTCAACTTAGGGTAATTTCGATATTACGAATACAAAAATGAAGTCCATATTGAAATATAATATATATATATATTCAAAAAGTGTGTATTACTATTTAAAATGGATATTTAGATTGGTCACAGTGTGTTAGAATCTCGAACATGCGTATAATGCAAGCTATTACATTATTGAAAGGGAAGTGTATCGTGGATGCTCGGGGTGTTACACATCTGATTGAGGATTAAAAGATGTACATGAGTTTAATTTTTTTCCCAACAACTTCTATATGACTTTCCAAAAATTATAATTCAACATGAGATCATGATCAGATACAATTGAAAGTGGAAATCCATTTATCTTTATAATCCCTTTGAGGTACAGTCGAGCAAACAGATCCAAAGACATTGTATCTCAAACAGGAAAAAAATGTGCTGATTTATTCAGTCGACGTATAATAATTCAGATTGCATTGTTAACTTGATAAGTATATGTTACCCCTACCACGATGCATATGGATACATTTTCATAAATTTTCTCCAGTACTAGTAGAGGCTGAGGTATCCCATTCAGTAATTGCCTCTTTTCTATAATCTGTTTACATATAAAAAATATAATTTTAAAATTCGCTATATTTTTTTAATTCCATTTCATCTTTAATACTACTGTAGGTATCTGTACCACTTTTTATTGCCAAGATGAATTAAAAATGATGAACGATGAGCGTCACATGATAAAAATTTCTTCAACTTTGAATCAAAAAAAAACAAAAAATCGCTTTCTAAAACATTGAACACAATCTTTATCATTATTAATGTCTGGAAACATACTCATTTGAACAAAATTTTCCTTTTTCATTAACTCATCATCATACATCAATTCTTTCTTAATTATATATGACAATGATGAATACATGGAAACATAAATCAGAAAAAAAGAATTACATGCATCAAAAACATCCAAGCCAATATTCATCAAATCATTAATCAAGGGGGAATTTTCTAAAAATAACATGATTAATTATGGATGATGATTCTGACTCAATGCATCATCCATATTGTATTCTTTTCCAAGAAAGTAATTAATTGTTCAATAATAATCATTTATCAATTAAATTCATCTTCTCTCCGACATGATTTATTCATTCTGTGTGAATGTATACTTCAGATTTTTGTAGTCAGTATATATTTCCCATTTGGATCCCTATAAATGATGCCCCCAAAATTTCAAAGAAAAAACCATAGCATCTTATTTCAAATCTTGTATGTGATAATATAAATCATGAGTATTTAGTTACCTTGAAACCTATGTAATTAACTGATCACCATACATCAGAATACATCCATGTCCCATTAATGAAGCATCACTATAGATACAAACTAATCATTTCTAGAACGTAGGGTAAGAACTGGACCATTCACCAATCTTAATTTCAATTCCTAAAAACATTCATAAAATTCTTCTATCCAGATGAAATTTACTCCTTTTTCGTTAACATAATCTATGGACCATAAAACCATGAAATTTTTTTAGCAATCCTCAGGTAATAGCCTTCCAAACAAAGAAAACTATAAATCATGGTTATATTTGGGTGTCATGGACATTCTTCAAAAATATTCATTTTTAGAAGGATCAACAGTTAATCCATGTTTTGAAACAATGTGGCCATAGAACGAAATTTGTTTCATCCAGAATTCATACTTGATTAATTTTTTCTATAGTTTCATTTTATAATGTTTGAAAAACAACCCCTATATGTTTTTCATGCTCTTCTATTAATCTAGAATATACCAAAATGTTATCAAACTCTACTAATGGAAAAAACTTG
Source organism: Viscum album (assembly GCA_963277665.1). Classification (NCBI taxonomy): domain Eukaryota; kingdom Viridiplantae; phylum Streptophyta; class Magnoliopsida; order Santalales; family Viscaceae; genus Viscum; species Viscum album. The sequence continues at coordinate 938,660,767 of OY728163.1, read as the reverse complement.
TTTTGAAGCTAAGATATTTACAAAAAACACAATTGACAGATTTTTATAATTCATCATTACTATAATATTTCCCCATGGCGTTTAAACAATAATTTCCAGACTCATTTTTTGAGGTGATATTTCTAATTTACCAGAACATTTATCTGAAAAAAGGAATGTGTAGACCCCATATAAAAAAGGTTAGAAAAATATTAGTAAACATACAAAGAATCTGATACATAATCATTGGATGGACTGCCATCTATAGACGTAGTTGCAATAAATCCCACTACACCTTTCTACTTATAGTCATGTTGCATCCCATTATTTAGATCTTTCTTTCAGCATGTATTTTCATTGTGAACTATCTCTCCACAATCGAATAAAATTACAATTTTCTTAATAGGATTAATCTTATGATCGTTTCCATTACAATCTAGGGCCACAAGTCCCAACATACCACATAAAAAATACTTCCCAATTTTAGTAAGTAATTCCCTAAGGTTCTTTTTACATTTTTTTAGAAACTAGAAACTGAAATTTCATACCATTAGATTTCTCTGATTTATACTTACCCATTTAATTCCATATAGACATTTTCGTCTATTTGTTCTCAAAGTACATATGATCATCGGTGAACTCCAATTCTACCCTCTCAACACATCAGAAATGTTTCATATAACATTCATGATCTCAGGATTCTAATACCATTCGATATCTTTGCTACAAGACCCATTATATAATGGATGATTTACCCATCAAGATCCCAAATAATATATGGAGCCTACCTTTAATGTTGGGTGATGTTTTATTCATACATGACCATTGAATCTTAATCACTTTTACTCAACTAAATTAACCGATTCCCCATCCTCTGACGTACCATATTAGGAAAATATTTTTCAAGGAAAATACTCTTAGATACAACCCACTCTCGTGCTTCAATCTCTTATCAATCATGAATATTCATTACCATTGACCACCACTGATCAACTTCACCTTCAAAATGATAAATGGAGTGTTTATCCTTTTTATTATTTGAACATTCCATAACATCGAAGTTCTTGTAAATGGATTTAATCCAACCTTCAGCTCCTTCTAGTTCACAAGATCCACTTATGGTAGGAGGTTGTTGTCTCATAAAATGTTCCATTATAGTCGTGTTCCTTTGCGGAAGAACTAGTTTTTTCTTAAATGGATACCACCATCATTTATTTCCTATGTCATCTGAGCCGTTATGGTCACAAAATACATAGTTCTAATTACCATTATTCCCAATTGTGGATTCATAAAGATATTATCCTCTCGGTTCCTTCCAACTTCAGCTTCCAGATTCCTTTCGAGGAAATCAATTATGAAGAGACATATCATAGATGATGTATCATGGTATTATTTAAATTATATACCATATAAAAATATTGATTTTTTAAAATTAATTTATGGTATTCTATCAACATAATCCTAACCCTTATTGTTTAATGAACCATGCTTTGATACAAACTATAAGGACCCGACCTTAAAAATTACATATTATAAATATTTCAACTAGATTTCCCTTCTCTGATTCCCAAAGATATTTTTGGTTGAGAGTTTTGAATTTTAGGAAATAACTCATGAATATCAACCCAAAATCATATAAATTTGTGTGTCATTAAAACAGTATCCATTTCATCCAAAACATAATATTTTAACACAAAAATTGTAAGACCTTAGGACCCCCTAAGAGGGGACGGGTGAATAAAGGTGTACACATTTTCATTTACTGTGACGAATCATATTTGTAACACCCCAAGAATTTCAAAATAGATTTAATATAGAGTGCATAAAAAATAGAGTCTCAACAAAAAACCACATTATTATAACGTAGCCATGTAGACATAATATTTTCACCTCTGGGACTTGAATTTCGAAAAACATACATCCATGTTCACGTTCAGTAAGATATTTAGATTCTAATAAGACAAACATATTTTTTTTGTAAATCCTAACATACCCTTATGAATAGTAACACACCCTTATGAAAATTAATTAATAGTAAATCAGCAATAAATTGAAATTTAACCAATGAATGTATAAATACAATTTAAACATCTTAACAGTAAAAAATTGTCATAGTATAATTATTGGTATTTTTGTATGTCATGAATCTTTTAATTAAAATTATATTATTAATTTAATAATTTAAAATAGAAATTTATTTTTTAAAAATGTAATAATAAATTGTTATTTAATTTTCTTATGGTTATAAAATAATTTTATGGGATGTTGATTTATTTTTCATGGTGTTATAAAATGAGGTATAGATATAATGTTGTTTTTCTCGAATAAGTTTCGATTTTATTTTAAAATAAAATAAAAATTATTTAGAAAATTATTTTTGAAAAGGGGAACTCATTTTTAAATTGTACACATTGAATAATTATTATGGTGACTTTTTGGTATTTTTTTGAAAAACATGAATGTTTTATGAATAGTGAAATAGGATAAAATATTGTATATACAAATAATTACTTAAATACACTATTTATTACATCATGAGTGATGTAAGGCCATTTGTTTCGAACTCACATGGACTTATTACTATTAAGGGTCACATGAAACAACACTATTTGTTGTCTTTAGTTATTTAATAAAATAAGGAATATATTATTAAAAATCACTCCTCTCCTCCACTATTACCCCCTTACTTCCTCAGCACTTCACTCCTCTCAAGCATTGCGCCTTTCTAATCTCTTCCCAAATACACATACGTAGTCACTCTCCATGTCTAAGATCTCTTGGTATTTCCAAAATACAAAAACCCCACCCCTGAAGAGGTTCTCCAGTATGATTACATCTAGAGGTAAACACCTATTTTAATTTATTTCCATTCAATTTCTATTTTATGTGATATGTATTTCATGTTTTCATTACATGTTCTTATTTACATATTATTCTATCTTAGAATTATTTTAATTTTTTTTATAAATTTTTCCCCTATACCATCTCTTTTTAATGTTTTCTAAAACCATGTTGCATAGCCATTATGCTGCAGAATGTTCGTCTCAAAATATCTCTCCTTTCTCGTATTCTATTATATTATTTTTATTTAAATTGGATTATATTTTGATATGTAATTCCAAATAACCTATAATTTCTATATTATTTATAAATTATGAGAAACCTTTTTCAATAAATAAAAAATTTAATGAAATTTTTAGCGACTCTGATAGGCTGTATAATTTTCGTAATGGATTTCTTTTATTTTCCTAATGTGACACCACCTCTCTTATAAAAGGGTTCATTCCCATTTCGAAAAATGACATATTCAATGCCATTTGGTTCAGCCAAAATATTCTCAATTATAATTTAAACTACACGAACTTCAAACTAGAGGCATTAGTCTAACCAGAAAGCCATCCTGTGGATCCCTTTGATCAAATCAAAAGGAAGCACCCGAAGTAGAGGTAATTATCCCATCACCTATATCAAAGATCCATTATTCTCCCATATCCTCTTTCTTTGTTTTTTCCATACATAAATAATAGATCTAGTACCTTCTACACATTGTGATGTTATTATAAATATGGTACTACCACATTCATTATTCTATCAATTCTATGAATGATATTGTCACCATATGTGCGTATGTTTTTTTACCATCTCCATGTCTTAGTGAAGATTGTTATTCAAAAATTCATTATTTGGATGGGTATAATAATTATTTTAATTGATGTAACTAATAAATATAGCATTTTAATTATTTTTTATATATAATATACCATCAAATTACATTTTATTTCACCATCAATACAGTGATATTGTCACATGAGCGTATGTACGACTTACCATCTCCATGATGAGATGAGATTCATCTTCAATGATCACCATTCAAGAATGTTTTTTTAAAAAATATATATTTATTGTGTATGAGATATATGAAATAATAATTATAAATTAATAATATATATTTATGTAGATAAATATATGTCTTTAACTTACTTCCATACTATACGATAAGATATTTGAAACAAGGTTCATGCTTTTGTACAGACTACCGTCTCCATGAATAGTGCTTCTATTTCATATATATAAATATATTTTACATTTTTATATTTGAAATATATATGATATATAAATCCTGTTTTATATTCCAGACGTATGTATATCATGATCTACGTGATATGATAAAAAATAACATGTTAAAACACATACGACACAAAAAGAGATTAAAAACTAAAATGTTACTATAACATGGAATCTATTATTAAACGAGTAATATAAAGTCATAAATAAATAATATATGATATCATAAATATTAATATGGTTGTGGTATAATTTAATAACATAATATGGTCATTATAAAAGAGGATAAATATACCATCAACTGAATGAAATAAAAAGGTATGGGTTAATTTCTCAATCTCATTATTATCCGAGATTGTTTCGGTGTAAGTATTTACTTAGAAATTTTTTCATCCATGTCCATGATTCATAAATAACATGTCAAAATTAATATATAATGGTTTTATGGAAGGGTATATCTTACAAGATCAGAATTTTAAATGTTATAAGGATTTATTTCCCTATAACTTTTTAATTAATGTCCATGTTTGACAAATTATTTTAAGGATTTATTAATATGGATATTATTGTTTTATATTTTTTATTCCTTTCAACTGTTTCAAAGTGATAAGGGAATCTATTATTCCAAAATCTCTTCTAAATGACTACCTTTATAAATTTGTGACATTCATGTGATTTCACAATAAAAGGATATTTCTCTCAAAGTGTTTTACTGATCATTTTAAACATTTTAAACATGCATTACAGAATATTATTCTTGATTGAGGTTGATTTATTATAATAAAATATTCTATATTTTATCGAATGAGTTATTCTACATTTGACTATCGATGTTCTATTGTTATACCATTCATGATTTATGGATAAGGTATAAACATTTCGTATGCTAGTATTAATAAAAAATTTATGCAATACTTCATCAGTTTCATATGTTGAAGGAATTGGACATAGTAAATGATAGGTGGATCCTACAATAGCTACTCAATGCATCGATAGGTCTCACGATTCAAACCGAGGTCTTGGGAGAATTCATTGAAAAATATTTATATATATTCTTGGCATGAGGCCTTAACTATGTGGTTATGATGTTCAGATTTATGATATGCCTATTTATGAAATTATTTATTACATGAGATTATTCAACTAGTAGAATATCCATGTTTCTGTTTATATGGTAATGATAGATTTATTTTTTCCATATTATGTTGAAGATTATTTTTAAAAAATATTTTTCTATTTTATACATTATTATTTCAAATGATATTGCTTATGCTAAATTTTTTTACCCTTATTGAGAATGTGAGCTCACCATTTCATAATTTTTTTACTAGGATTCCATGAAATGTATTATGATTTATATGGAGGATTAAGCTAGAAGAATAATGGAATTATCAAAGGATTATTATTATTGTCTGTGAATGTATAATGTAAAGTTCATGTATGTAATATATTTTTCAAGACTCTTAATTTGATCAGTCTATCGAGACAGGATTCATTATAATCATGCCAATGTACTAAAATATTTAATTGGATCATGTCTTGTATGGTCGGGACGATACGATTGGTATCAGAGGAAGCTTATTAAAAACCATGAAAACTAGATTTAGATAAACTTCGATACTTGAAAATTACCCTATGATAGACATTGATGATTAATATGTATGAACATCATAGTATTTGGGTAATGTAGATATTTTTTGAATTTCCTATGTAATTTATCCACGTCTTGATAGGAGGAGGTAGAGGATGATGTAGAATAGATGTATCCAAGAGTAAAAAGTTCGACAAGGTGTTTTGGTCTTGACTCAGGGTATCCTGTTACACAAAAACGGGCCTTGCTGAACTATTTGTTATGGAAATACTAGGGGATATGGTTAAGATAAATTTTTATTTTCATTAAAAATCATTATAAAGGATTTATGAGTAAATACATCCTCAATGAAATAATTTTTATGATTTTGGATTATATGAATAAATTGTTAAATTTATGTTTGGAATTTTACAAGTTTTGAATTATGCGTTGTGATTCATAAACTAACCTAGTGTACCTCATTGTTTATAAATGGTGCCTAGTAGAAGGAATGAGTACTCTAGCAATACCAATGATCAAAAGAGTAAGAAGGATCGTATCTTTTATTCGCTATTTCTATCATTTAGAACGGAAATAGTCTCCCATGTATTGTCATCTTATGAGTAAAATAATATATAGTGTTAATAAGACAGGTAAATAATTCATTGAGTCAAACAGTTTTTAAGGGAAGCCAAATAATAAAAGCATGGTAGAGAGAATGATGTATAAAGGGAAGAAGGGAAAGAATGATTTTCCCATATTTAATAAATGTGGAATGAATCACCGAGGAATGTTCTTAAAGGGAATAATATTTTTTTATAACTGTGGTGAAAAAGGAAACCTAGTACGTGATTTCAAGTGTAAGAGAAATTTTTCAAATGTACAATGATTCATCTACAAGGAGATGGGACACTATGTGAATCAATATCCCAATCATCAGGGTATACCCCAAATGATGCTATTGGATAATAATCATGTTTTGATACAACCATAGATGAATAAGTATAATGACTGTTATAATATTTTTATTAATGAATTATGTCATTTGACAGTTATATAAATGATGTAGTGGTTATATTAATTATGTAAATAAATAAGGATTGTGCTGTAATACTATTTGATTGATGATTAGAGATTATATGGTAATATGAAAAGTTACTCAATAGCATGTTTAACTATATAGAAAATACATTTATTCTGGAATGATAAACCTTAATATAGTCTTGATACAGAGTTAGTGATTTTGAAATAAGAGATGATTTATTTGGACAAACTAAATTGGATATTCAAGACTACCTTGGAACTGATTAATGGTTTGTTTATTCAATCATTGAGGGAGTGTTCATAAGTTTTTTCATATAGTGAATATATCTAGTATTCTATACTGAATAATGGATAATCAATGTAGTCAATAATGTTTTATGTTAATTCATTGTGTTACCATACATGATGAAGGTACTCACATGATATTATGTTGAAATGAAGAGATCATTATTATGTTATGTTGACCTTCCTTATAAATTTTATACTATGAGTTTGGACAGAAATATTTTGGACAGGTCTAAAGGTCAGAATATATTAAGTTAGACATTGGATTCTATTGTCTAAGGTTAAAACATTTCTAATGTGTATTTTCATATTGTTATGAAAAGGAAAACCTGGAGGTTCAGAGACAACCCTTCCAGTCCTCCAAGGCCAGGATACATGATCCCACAACGAAAGTGCACAAGGGTGCATCACCTACCACTGGACTATGTGATGTCCTGGTTTGTATAATTTTTTTTTCAAAAATTTTCTTACAAATGAATTATAAATTCGTTATTCTTGGAACCCTATACGATTAGGGTAAGAAGATTATTTTTAAATTCTATTATCTTTTGTAGTGAAAGATGAGTTATTGGTAGAAATTAAATAAAGTATGAATCTATACTAGAAATGTATATATATTTTTCTTTTATTCTATGAATAAATTGTTTCTTAAACTTTAGGGAAGTGATATTAAAACCGAAAATTATTTATCCTAATAACTTATGTTCTCTTTAATTGATGATATTTTAAAACACCATAGATTTATGGATTTGAGGCCCTTAACATTATAATTGATTGTTTTTGATGACCTCAATCACGTTCTATACAAATTTATGTTTCCCACTAATTATGTGTCTATAATTTCCACTAATTTTCTCATACTAGAAACCATAATTTGGGAGTGGCCATTTTATTTCCATTTCTCTCTAATTAAGACTAAATTTTATTAAGCCTATTTCAAATTTGGGTTTTCCACGAAGGTATATTTTATTTTTAACCGTTTCATTTTGAAGAACAATTTTAAATTTTAAGGATTCAATTTATTGAAAGAGGGGAAAATATAACACCTCATTATTTCGTAGTATGTTATCTCTCAAATGTAATTCAATAGCTTGTGTTACATGTAACTTGGAGTTAGAGCGCACGACGACTTACCAAACTATCCACTCAAAATGCGGGTATGAAGAATATTGATCTCATTTTATATTATATAAATATGTTATTTAATTTTATCATTCAAATTTATGTTTCTTAGACATAATATATGGAAAATTTCAATTTTCAGATAAAATAAGTATTTTTACAAAAAAAATGCTAACCTTCCACCATTGTCGGTGAACCCCTTTGGAATACAATATTTGACACTTATATATTTTAAATTAATTTAATTTTAATTCTTATTTATAATTGGGACATAGAAATTCAGTTTGGAAATTTTTTTGGTACTTTTCATAAAACATTAATATTTCTATGAATAGTAAAAAATATTCAATTTTTTTTAAAACATCATTTTAATCAAAATAATATGTAGTGTTAAATTATGAATTCAAGTGGTTTTAAAGTATAATTACATTATATTTTTATCGTTTAATACAGTTTTGGTCATTATATGTTATTTTACATTTAAAATGGACAAAAACACAGGTCAATATTTTTATAGTTTTTACTTTTTTGAAACCCATTTCATTATGTGGACATTGGGAATTAATTTTATATAAATTAATAAAACCTCTTTGTTTTTAATTTTCTGAAGTAGAATTCATTTTTTAATTCAAAATATCAAAAAATCTTATGGTGATGTTTTGGTATTTTCTGTTAAAACATTCTATTTCGATTAATAATGAAAACATTGTGTTATTGTGTAAAGACAAATTTTAATTAAATAATTACTATGTTTTTAAATAAATTTATTTTAAAGTCAGAATAGATACATAAACAAATATTAGTCCAATTTAAGTCACTGGAGTCATTTTTTAATTATATTTTATATATATAATATTATAAAACTTTTAAACCCTTATTACCCACCTACTTGGCACATTTTCAAATTTTCATAAAATGTAATTTCACTACTTTTGTGAATATAATTTCAAAAATCCGAGAGACATGGTTGATATTAGAATAAAAATTTAGTTCAATTGGAGAAAATAATTTTTGGTGGATTGTATCTTTTGATTTTTATTTACCGTGTTTAAAAGTAAATAAAAAAATTAAAGGTAAAAATGATATTATAATACCCTAAAAATGTCATAATTATATTTGATAAGTTTATTTAGACCAAAATAATTTGTATGTAAAAACATGATCCTTTTTTTATCCACATGGATTATATTATGACATTTATTATTATTTGATTTAAAGACGAGTTAATAGTGTCAAATTCATATTTTAATAACTAAACACTTTTTAATATATGGTTACACATAAGATAAATTCGACTCTAATATTCATTAGAAATATAATAATATTTCTTACATAATGGTATTTTATTTATAATTTTTATAAATTAAATAATTTACATTATTTATGGGAAAAATATTGAAGTATTAATTAACATATTAAAAATTGGTTGACATAATAAATTTCATAAATATTACAATAAATTTAAATTGAGACTTTCGATACATTCCATGTAATTTGTAGCCTAATATGACATGTTATGGTTGATTAAATAATTTTTCGATGTTATAATATCATAATGACTTTCACAAAAACCGAATGCTAAATAGTGTCAAAATTGTCCTAAATGAGTTATTAAAACATATAATATATTATTAACTGATATAATAATCATAAAAATATAATGATCTGACAAAAGACTTATATAATGGTAGATAAGTAATTCATGAACCACTTTAGGTTCTCTTGGTATTTTATAGCATGTTTATTAACCATGTAATATAAAATTTCAAGATGACAAAATAAAATTTAAACTATTTGACTAAGTGTTAAATCTAAACGATAAGGTTAATATGGTATCCTAAAAAGGTCTAAAACATATTTTTTAGAATATTTAGACCCATACCCATATTATACTAAAAATAAATCCATTTAGATCAATTAGAAACCTAAAATGATTTTATAATGAAATAATATTTTATGATTTTCCTAAAGTGTCACTCACCTATATTATAAAAGGTTACTTCCCCTTCTCTCAAAATCACACCATCAAAGCCATATGGCTCGAAAACCCCCTACCCAAATATCCTAAAAACTACCCTCAATTCATTCTAGAGGCCCTACATTGATCAGAAAGTCAACCTATGGATCAATTTTTATGAAATCATAAGGAAGTACATGTAGAAGAGGTAATTATTTCCTCACCCCATTCAAGGTAATTTTCTTCTTCCACTACATCATTATTTGTTGTTTCCATTCCAAAAAAATAAATTCATTAACTTTTACATTCTATGATGTTATTATAAATATCGTATAACGATATTCATTATTCTATCAATTCTATGAATGACAATGACATCAAATTTGTGTATATACTGCTTACCGTCTCCATGTTGTGGTGAAGTTTCTTATTCCACAATTCATTCTTTGGATGGGTATAATAATGAGTATAATTGATTTAAATAGTAAATATAACATGTTAATTATTATTTATATATAATATAAAATCCAATTACATACTATTTCACCATCAATAGAATGAAATTGTCGCTTGTGCGAACGTTCAGCTTACTGTCTCCATGACGTGATGAGATTCATCTTCAACGAACAACATTCACGATTTTTTATGAAAAAATATATATTGATTAAGTTTTAGATATATGATATTATATTGATAGTGTAATAAAATATATTTACATAGATAAATATATGTCTATTACTTAATTCCATACTATAAGATATGAAAACAGAAACAACATTCAGTCGTAGGTGTGGACAATAATCTCCATGAACGGTGATTACGTTTCATATATCTATTTGTTATACATATTGTTATTCTAAATATATATGACATATAAATCATGTTTTTATTATGGAGGTATTTAAATCAATATCTAAAAGATACAATGAATAATAACATGTTAAAACACAAACGAAAAAAAAATCATTTATTACTGGAAATGTTACATTAATGTGGAATCTATTATTAAATGGGTAGTATAAATTCATAAATGAATAATATATTTTATCATAAATATTAATATGTTCCTAGTATAATTTAATAACATACTATAGTCAGTATATATGAAGTAAAACATACGCTCGGCAAAAGTAAATAACAAAGTAAGGGATAAATCCAAAATTCATTATTTTCCGATAATGTTTTGTGTAAGTATTTACTATGAAATTTTTATCATACATATAAATGTTTCATCAAAAAGTATCCAAAATGAATATTTTATGGTTTTTTCAGAAGGGACTATTTTTCAAGATCATTATTTCAAATTTTTTAATGTTTTATTTCTCAAAATCATTTTAATATTTTCAATTTCTAAAAAATTATTTAAAGGATATAATTATTAAGACATGATTGTTATAAAATATTAATTCCATTAAAATGTTTTTGATTTGTATGGGAAACTTTGATTGAAAAATATCTTTAAAAGAATTCCTTTATAAATTTGTGACTTTAAATGATATAACAAAAAAATATACCTCTCTCGAAGAGTTTTACTGATCATTGTCAACTATGTCAACGTATTTTAATGGATACTATTCTGGATTGTGGTTTACTTATTATATACAATATTCCATATTGTATTGAATGAGTTAGGCTATGATTTACAATGGATGTTTTATTTTTATACCATTAATTTTTTATGCATAAATTATTGATATTTCGAAATCTAGTTTTAATGTGAATAATTATGTTATGTTTCAACATTTTCATATGAGGAATGCATTGGACTCAGTAAGTGATGGGTGGAACCCGATATATATCCTTTATGCATAGATCAATCTCAAAAGACCAACTAGTGTCCTGGCACAAGGCCTTGAAAAAAATTTACTTATAATCTTGGCAGGAGGCCTTGACTATGTTGTTATTATATCCTGCATTAGGAATTCCCTCATTATGAATTTAGGAATTACATTTGATTATTCACTTAATAGAATATACATATTCATATTTAGATGGTAATGATATATTTATTTTTTCCATATTATTTTAATGATTATGTTTAGAAATGATTTTGTTTTTTTTATACATATTGCCATAAAATTTTATAGCATCTGTTAATTTTTTTTTCATTGTTGAGTATATGAGCTCACCCTTTTTATGTTTTTTTGGCAGGATGCCACGTATTGTATTATAATATATATAAATGTTTAGTCCAGAAGAATAATTGAATTTCTTAATGATTTTACTATGTTCTTTGTATATGTGTAATGTAACATTCATGTACGTAATCTATTTTCCGTGACATTTAAACAGATCGGACCTTCGGGACATGATTCATTAAAATCATTACAATGTATAAAAATAAATCACCGGATCCGAGCTTCTGGGTGTTAGTGCATTATACATCCATGATCAGGATTCATTGTGCTATTGTTCTAAGTATCATTAAGAGTGATTTCGACAATATGGGACTGATCAATCTTCCTATTTCACTTCCATTAAATATTATCTTAAGTGATGGATGAAGATGGACATTCAATTATAATTTCTCTCCGCACAGAATTATAAAACTCACACTAATTTTCTAGTGGAGAAAACCAAATTTAAAGCTAAACATTATCTTTTTGGAGGGAGTGGACTTATCTATATGCTATTTAGGAATTTTTCATTTCAATCATTTTCCCACATAAACAGTTTTGTAGAAAAATTTAGAGTAATTAAAATAATATCCATTGAAGTCATTTATTATATAAGAATTTGTATATGAATTTGTTCCATGTTTTTGAACTCCTAGGTCTCCCGCATTCCAGTAAATATTTTCCTCTTTAATGTATGACATGGTATGGTCCAGATATTTGTAGAAATGACATTTCATAAGGAGAAATTTCTTTTCCCTTTGAATGTTTTCCATGTCCCATTCCTTGGGACAATATGTTGAGTGGTTATTATTTCTGAAATCTTAAGAATATTTTCCAGTTCTCCATCCATTTTGTCTTGGAAGTTTATTTATTTGGACTTCACGTGACATTGCAACATGTCCAACATCCAGCTCGCATATATTTCAGGTCATCTTATTCCCATTATTTCTTGATTTAACATCACAAAAATTCTAATGTTCCCCATTCATGAGGGTCATTGATAATTAAAAAAAATTCAACTTCATTAGATCCAATATTAGCTATCACCAGCAATTCATCATTTTGGAATCTTATAAACTATATTTTTCATTATTTCCTCCTTTGTGTTTGATTTTCTTTCATGATTACTCTTAAGAGTAAAGAATTCTACTTAAAGACCCTCAACAGTCGTGGAAATCTCTTCTATGCAGGATGTATGTTCATTGATGTCCTTTTCACGATCTTCAACACTAAGGATTAGTTCCTCATATTCATCTTTGTATTCATGGATTGAAGACTGCACTCTCACAAGTTAATCTAGTCATTCAATTACAGCTTTTAGATGGTCTACATATTCTGATTATTCTTCGACAAATGTTCTCTTTTTCATCTATTTCATTAATTTTCAAGCATACAAAGAGAATCAATAACATCCATAATGGGATTGAAATCATTGGTCAAAATATTGTATATATATTCAGAACTTGATGATAATGGATTCTCAATGGTAGCAATAATGAAAACATGTTTTTCATATATAAATTCTGGGTTTTCTTCCTCAAAAAAATCATAATCGCCATCATCATCATCTTCAATGAAAAAACGCTTCTTTTGAAGTTCATTTCTAGATATTTTGTTTCCCTTATGATAAAACCTCTTTTGTGGTTTTTTTGAGTATCTAACATCACCTTAGTCATAATCGTTCTTCCTTGACCACTGGGATGATGTTTTCGTAATCTACCACAACCAAAACATACCAAGCGTATATTCCATTAAAATATTCGTTATTTCTATCTTAAATTTATTTGGAAAGAAAGAGAAACTCACCCTTGACATTAGAATTATTAACATTGATTTTTTATGTATCATAATATTCCATGACACTGAATTACATATCCTTAATAACATGACTTGTTTCATCATCTGGTATCAGTATCGCATTATAAGATAACAAACTACTTAGAAAATATTTCAATGAAAATTTACATAGATCTCTTTCTATAGGGGCTTGCACCATCACATCATACAGAGAAGAATGTATTCTCAATTTTTTTACAATGTCAATATTGTTGATTTCCTCTCCATGTTTTAAAATTTCTCCCACTACATCAGTAATTTAGATGAAGAAGGAATCTATATTCTTATTAGGATGCATCTTCTGATCGTAAAACATGTTGTGAAGAACCTGGAGTTTTTTCACATGAGCATTAATATTTCCTTAATAATGTTTTAGTAGGTTATCCTACATAGATATTGCTGAGGTGATACTTATCACCTTCATATAGATCTAATCAAATATTTCTATAGTTAGAGCATTTTGTTCTTTGTAATCATCGTTATGCAACTTTCTGTCTGCATCAGTCATATCAAACCAAGTAGTAACAGTGTGTTGAATCCCTTGAAGAGTGGAAAACAGAACATCTATTCCGAGTTATCTTAAATGAGATATCATCATGTTATTCCATTTCTGGATTTTTTTCCCTCACATAGGGGTACTTCCCTAACATTCATCAAATTCTCCATGATGTTTAATTTTTAGATTTAACATTCAATGTTTTCTCTCTAATAAATCTTATAGGACCCTTAGATGCCATGAGAGGAGATAGATGAATCAATGTGTCATATTATTCTTTTAATGTGATGAATCTTGTTCCAACATTTTTAAGAATTCCTTAATCCTATTTGATGGATATGAACATTAATTAAACAATCACATTCAAACATACCACACATAACCTTTACATGGTCCACCCAAAGGGATACGTCCAAGGTGCATACACCGAAAGTGTGTCAGTCATACCAAAATCCCCTAATCATTACAAGTTTTTAAGTACATGAGTTAATATATAGTCACTCTATCCCATGAACACTTCCTTTACAGTGAGTTCGGGGATAGTCAAATGCATCCATCTGGACACTTCCATTGACTACCCTTTCCTCACTATGTTGGGTGAGGTATCACTCAGTTTACTGACATAAAGGACTATTAAACATAATGGAATTAAATTACTTATTTAATTATATCCCAAAAAAGTTATTGCAGTGATGTCTAGAATTTATGCACTTGAAAGAACTAATCACACAAACTGTATATGCAAAAGCATGTCTAATTCTTAACACTTCAACTGCGCTAAACACATATACTTGAATGAATGATTTGGTATTGTCATGAAATATGACTTCCATGCAACCCCTACATTCCATGAAACCCTTATCTCATATGAAATTACACCGAAGGGTTGACATGTTATTTTCAATGTAAAGGAACACCTTACATGCAAGATAAACTCTCTTAAAAACTTTCACATGAAAATCCTGCATGCGATAGAACAACCATATTTTCAATAGATAATCATTAAGTAATCCATGATGTTTAATACCTATTTATAGGCTGTGATAACCCTATGCATTGGTTTGAAATGCATCTTTTTCTATTTGTGTAAGATTCTTCCTTAACTCACAAAACACATTTTGACATTGCATTGGGCACATAATATTTTTCTGCACAACCTCATCTTTCTTTCACATTTAGGTCTTGCACGCTCATTTTTTCATTTCTATATATGGATGCACTGATCATGAATAAATACATGAATGTGAGTATCAAATCACCCATAAATATTGCATACTACTCCCTTTTCAAAAAACACTTTTCTCCATATTCTGAATTTTTTACAAAAAAAATTAGCAAACACAAGGAAACAACACCACCATCAAAACTATAATAATCATGAATGTTCCATTCAAACTCATTGGTATTTTATTTGAGTATTGACAATATACAAAACTAATACTCCATTTAAATCAATGAATTTCATAGGATCCAATAAAAATAACAACATGATTTCTTTAAAAAAATGTAGAAAACATTTAACATGACTTCTTCTATTCGCATAAACATCCTCATAATGTGTAGAAGAAATATAAAACATTTAATGATCATAAAAATATAATTAAGATATATAAATAGAATTCCATATAAAAATATTCCATGAATACTTATAACTATATGAAATAATTTTCATAAAGCCGTAATTCTCACCTATATATACTTTTTTTGTGAAACATGCATTTTTATAAAAAATAAAAGAAAATATGTCAAACCATAAAGGTATTGTCTAGAATTACATACTTATATTATAATCCTCATAGATACTTTATGAATTGTAACCCAAATGGATTCCATAAAATGTAACCCTCAATATTACCTTATTGTTTATGCATTATAGTTACAGTTCGAATAACCATACGGATGACCTCCAACTTACAAATACCCAATGCATTAGAGGGAGAAAGATGTCCCACCATTAAACAAAAAAATTACCAATAACATGAATATAATCTTAAAACATGTATAATTTCCTAAAAAAAGTTCTATTAAATTTTGTAAATTACAATTTTAAAAGTGTATTTTTTAAATAAATTCCCATAAAAATGTCATACAATTAATGTGAGAAATTAAAATAATGAATGGAATATGTATATACACAAAATTACACATAATAAATCATTATTTAAAAAAATCATCAAAAAAATTAATCTCAAATTCCACACAATTAATAATTTAGATGGTTAATCCTAATAATGGAGATTAGGTTATGAACTCCCTTACCTCATGTACATCTTACTTCAAACATGTTTAAACCTCCTATATAATAATTAAATTGTTGTTATTAGTATTTTATAGAAAGATATTCAGTTAAAAAAATATTATATTATCATTTTATAACATCATTTGACTCATTTATTAAAAATATTTTGCTATTTCTATTATTTCAGTTTCTTTCTTTACATCGTATCCAAGGTCAGATCATCAAAAAATTGCATGTCGAATTGAAGTGAAACTCATTATGTATAATGATTTTTTATTATTAATTTTAATGATTATTAAATTATTCCATAAATCATTTTCGTTATATGGTATGAGGATTAATCATTATAAAATCCATTAGTGATATTCATTTAGATCTTTTTGGAAGTTCATTGATAATCACGAACTGGGTTGATCATATAGCACTAATATTATGCATATAAGTTAATTAATGAACATAATAGAGCTCATATAATTCACTTAAAAAACTATTTTTACCATTAAAATGGTTTTATGAGCATATTTTCAAGAATTAATGGAAATTGAAAACACATCATACACGATTTTGGTAAATCACCACATCGCAGGTGGTGTTTTTTAGAATTAGAGGAAAAGGATAGGAAGTATGATGATACATTTTTTCACGAAGAATATAAAAATACAGAATATATATAATACTAGATATTTCATGCCTCTAGGATAAGGGGACTAGAATATAGTAGTAAAAAATAAAAAATAAAAAATAAAGAAGATGAAATTGGAAGATTATTTTTACCTCTTAATCTATTCAACTTTAGATTCTCCTTAAGGCCAATAGATTTTGTTTTTTGAGATACTAGTAGGTCATAGAAGTTTGTAAGAGATTTGGGATGGGTATTGGGGTCATCATTAATAATACACAAAGCATGAGAGGTGTGAGAGGAAACAGGGGCTGATAGTTGTATTTATAGTAGAGGAGAGGTGGGGGTTTCAATTATTTTAATCATTCGTTTAGTATTTTTCCTCAACATTATAAATATTAATTATTAATATGGGAAAACATAGTAATATGTGTGTCTTAGTTAGAACCAATTTCCATTTACATTATCTATGACTCAAGCATTATGCATAAATTCATTTATTTATCATTTTTCCAAATTTTCGAATTTCACTATTTTTAAAAATTCCATAATTTCAAAAAATTCCAAATATTTACCACAACCAATTTTTGACATGTAGAATAAATGAAATGAACATTTTTTGTTGAAAATAAATATTTAAATTGTATGAATTTTTTTAAAAATTAAATCGGAATTCATTTGAAAAAAATAACAACAAAAAACAATAACTCAATCAATATCCCCATAAAAAATTTATCATGATCTCATTTTCCTATAAACATAATAAAATAAAACAATAATATGATTTTACATTCATAATGGTATGTTACTATTCACCAATAATCTAGTTGGTTTTATTATACTCAAATTAACTTACCGATCGCAACCGTGTATATCAGTTTTCATAAATTCAAAACACCAAAGGGGAAAAATTATGTTTAGTAGCTAGATTACAGCTATCAACATAAAAAAAACTCATGAATTATAATTTATTTTTACAACCATGGGGTGTTATATCTTTAATACTCACTTGGATAGATGAATGAACACTCACATGATAATGATATGATTTCTCCCCTAACATAAAAAATTATAGATATATCTTTTACAAATACAGAAACATTGGATCTTTTTTATCCTCATCATGTATAAGCTAGCATGATCATTTTTAATTCAATCATACTATACCATGTTCTCTATCATTGGATAGTAAACTATTAAGAAGTAATAATTAATAATCATCTCTAACCATATTCTCTAGCGCATGTTCCATTTCATCATTGTGAATATTTAAATTAAATATTTATGATCAATATACAAATCAAAAACCATTAATTGATTATAATTAATCCATATATTTAATGAAAAAATTACCTAAAATAACACCAAATTATTATTTTATTAATTATGATCATGAATAATCAGTTTTTGTGATACATTTGATATAACAATGTAATTCCTAATGGGAATACATCCCAATCCCATGATGGATGGATCACTATAATTTAAAAATCCCCATACACAATGGGTTAGTGTATGAAATAGTTCATTGACAAATATTATCTTCAATTACATGAAGGTTTCGTCACATTCATCCATCTTGAGAATCATTTTTCACTTCCATGTAATCTTTTTGAGTTGATTAAGTAGTAATGAGAAGTTATCCATAAATAGTACATAATATATCCCAACAAAAAATATTCGTCTACCATTTTACAAGGTTAGTATTATCCAATTTTAAATATCTTTCATTTTTATGGATCCAATGATATACCATCCCTAGATATTATATAACGCAAAAGGAAAATAATTTTATAAATTACCACACTTTGTTAGTATTTGATATAGTTTGTTCTTATTTATGGTCTCCAATAATATTCTAAAGTAATTTTTTTGATCTCAAATCCCATTTGAATATAGAATAATATATTTAATAAAAACTACTATAAAATGACCAAGGAAACATCAATATTCTATATTCGTAAAATCATTGAAAATAATGAGGAATTATAATGAGTAAATGGCATCACTATATACTTATAGTGTCTATACAATATACAAAATGTTGTATTCAGTATACAATCCTTATCAAAAATTAAATGATGTTATACAGAAAAAAGGAAAATCATACAAAATTATTGATCTCCTTTCATGAAACACGCTGTGTTTTTATGAAATATGTTTTTTAATAAATTAAATTTTTTTATATATTGTGTTACATGCAACAAAAGGTTTTAATGAACCACAAATAAATAATTATATTATTATTTAAAACCGATTGTTAATACATATTTGTTAAAATGTTTGAACTTATTAAGAGTACCCACATTTTATATATTAATTATAATGTTAACATATAAACTTATGTAGATAAAAAGTACTTAATTTTTGGTATTGTATTAATTGTTAATTCAAAAGACATGTTACCCATAAATTTTTTTTTATTTATTCTTATAAATAATAAAATTAAATTTTATATCTTATAAAAATAAGGTTTAAATAATAAATTTCATTTTTGGAAGTAAAATTTCAATATTTTCATAAGGTATACTTTTGGAATTTTTTAAAAAATTTTAATTTATAGATGAATAAAGACAAGACTAGTTTTTATTTAGAAATGCACTTTTATTTAAAAAAATTAAAAAACCAATGATTTTATGCTGGTTTTAAATATAAAATTATAACAAATATATATTTATTTATCCAATTTATGTCATTTTAATAAATTTCATATTTTATTTAGATATACATAGGATTTAATCATTTGAATTTTTTTTAGAAAATTTCTATTTCTCCACGTTTACACGTTAATTTTAAATCAATGTTTCCAAACTCATTGAGTTTTATTAAGAAAAATAGATTATATATATTTATAATAATTTTTCATATTATATATCTAGATGAATTTTTTTTCTGATCATATTTAATTGTGGAAATATTAAAATTTCATTAATGTGGATGTGGTAAAAATTATTTTACTGGGGATTAAAATGAAAAGATATGTGGTAAGATGATAATAAAACACATAAATTTAATAATTTATTATCATATTTAAATAATATTCCCCCAACCTATCATAGAATATAACATTGTTTTGTTTCCTTCTTCTTTAGAATGACTTTATTAGATTGTATTCTTC
Organism: Viscum album; assembly: GCA_963277665.1. NCBI lineage: Eukaryota > Viridiplantae > Streptophyta > Magnoliopsida > Santalales > Viscaceae > Viscum > Viscum album. The sequence goes on along the minus strand of OY728163.1, from coordinate 938,640,320 downwards.
TTAGAAATTTCCATGAAATTTTCTACTAGGTTCTTTCCACCACCAACAAAATGGAACCACCACCCTTCACTTCGTCACACATATCAAGAAATATAGTTCATCAAAACACAACCAAAATATATTACCAACATAAATGTAATTTTTATTGGGATTTTGATTCTACAAATAGATAAACAATAGTTTCATTAATAAGAGATCTAATTTAATATCTTCTAAGAAAATGTAATTTACTTCACTGAGATCCTTCATTTTGATTTATATAATTCATAAATAAATTGTCTATTATCCCATAAAATATAATAGAAATAGTATCTTACACACACGTATGTTTTATTTGTTAATTAGAGAACACATTTCAATCACCTCTTCCATCAAATAGGAAACAAATCTATCGATCATGTGTACAGTGGACTACAACCTCACAATGTGATTGAGTTCATTTTCAATCACCACCATTTATAGCTAGATATATAAGAGGATTATAAATATCTATATTATATTTATTAAATATTTATATAAATTTAATTATTATATCATATACAACTAATTTTATTCCATTCTTTTAAGGACATGATTACGTCAGTTGTGTGTATGACAGACTAAAAAATCAAGAAGTGATGTGATTAATTATTCACATATGTTATAAATTTAATGTAATAAAGATGGGTAAAATGAAAATATGTTTTTGATAGTACATAAGAATTAATATGGAATTATAAATTATTTTTTATTAATTTTTTTTTCCATCAGTAAAATGGAGACACCATTCATGCTTACATACAACATGTTGTGTCCATGAATGGGGTATTTAATTTTGCATCTCTAAATTTTAAAGATCACTATAAATACTTATATATTAAATATATATGACATTTATATCATTTATTATCCTAGATTTTATAGAATAATGATCTATTTAAGAGGACCAAAAATAATAAATCAAAAAATAACCCAAAACATAATGTTTTTATTGCCTCAAACCTGAAATTAATATGGAATTGATGATACATCAAAAATTAAAGGTATTTAGTAAATAATATATGGTATGAAATATATAATTAGTGTCATTTAATATATGTATAATAAAATTATAATTTTTATATAAGATGTTTTAAAGTATGTGATGGAATTCGATATTAATGGTAATGTATTTCCAGTCTCTCATTTCTTTTTTAGAGACGTATGCCAAATTAACCCTTTATTTCATTGGATAGGTGTATATACATCATATTAGGTATTTTATATCATTAATCTCTTTATATTCATTATATATCATTTTTTAGTTAATGTTTTTCAGTTTTGGGGATTACGATTTATTATATTTCTAAAGTGGTTGGGGATTTCATTCTAAATTCTTACTTCTTAGAGACATGTAATATTCACCATATATTTTAATTAAATGGTGAATATAATTCTAATGAATTTATATTATGATTATTTTCCAAATATTTATTTTTATTTTCATATCCATTATATCATCTCTCTTTCAGGGCGATTATGAATAAATGATTCCATGTTTGTAATGGTTTTATGGTAAAATATAATTATTTACAAGGATTTTATATATTTATGCATCCAAATTTGAAAAATTATGATCCATATATTATGAAAATAAATAATTATATCAACTTATTGATATTTAATGATAATTTATATTTTCATGAATTTTCCTATCTTTATGTACACAATAATAGAAAATATATTTTTCTAAATTAAACTGAATACATTTATTTCATGGATTTTAAAACCCATTTTAATCCACATCCTTGTTTTATACAATTTTATTGAAATTTTTTACCATTCTCCAAATGAATTTTTAATGAAATTTTTATACTTTTTTAGACTTTTATAAATTTCTATAAAATTAATATTTGTAAAATTTTAAAAAATATGATCACTTGGATTTTATTAAAAAAATTGAATGAGAAATTTTTTAAATGTACATGATAGAAACAATATTTCCCACTATCACGACTACTCAATGATGTCATTTTTTTAATTTATCATCTCAGGATCCCATTCAAATAAAAGGTTTTCCTTTATAGTTGTAATATCATTATATTGTAAATAAATCATTTCAATGTAAAATGTTATTTTCTTTAAAAATTATTTTTATTTATTTTGGAAAATTAATGTATAATTACAAATATGTAATTTTATGGAAAAGTAACTTGAAAATGATTTACATTTTAAGAGGATTATATTAAATGGGGAAATGTTATTTTACTCAACAAATGTTAAATGTTTTCTTTCAAAATGTTTTTCCATCTTATATGAAATCCTTTGATGTAACCTATTAATTAGTAGGGATGATATTTAATTATATAATTCATATAATTTCTCTATGTGGAAATTTTTTTTATTGATTTAATGATTATTAAAAAAAATTATTTTTAATGTTTTAATATATAGTGAATTGGGTTGATTTTTAGGAAACTCGTTTACATTACAATGGTTTATATTATATGATATGATGAATGACTTAGGTTATTATGTCACACATAAGTATGGTTGTTATTATGATATAGATGTAACATATATCAACCTATAATTTGTTGTGTAATGATTTATATATAATGAGATAATAATGTGTAATAACATCATTAGATTGATTCTCTATGGAAGATATATGAATCTTAGTCCACTTTGGGAAGTATTTTTGTCCAAACCCACAATGGAAAAATGGTGACATGTCCTTATACACTATTTTTATGTAAATGTTATTTAACTTTTATTTATTTTCTTTTCATTATTTATGATTGTTACACACATTTAGGAAATTATGATATAGTTATTGATTGTATTATAGTGATTTTTCACTCTTGTGGTCCATGTTTTATGAGATGATACAGTTCATTCCATTAGTCATGTTTATGATCTAGTAGTGTTTGGGAATGAAGTTCCTCATTTATGTTAATTATCACATATCCAAATATTTACTTTCTGACTTTATATGTGCATAGATTTGTATCTCTTATGTTTACCCTTACTCGGCATAGGAGATCACCATCTCTTATATTTATATCCACATGTTATGAATAATTGTTTTTGTACGGTATAACTAAGTGGAGTAAAAAGTGATATTTTTATTATGGGATATATTTATTATCATTCATGAAAGAATAATAATGTATTTATAGTATCTAATTACACTAAAATATTATTATCTTAGATCATGTTTTTTGTGAAATTTATTGAAAGTTAATTTAAATTTATATTCTATTTCTGTATGAAATATTATATATCAGTAGAATATTTGATAAAAAAATGACCAAGATATAATATATATGATACACTTTCATTATCAAGTTCTTGTTCAAATCCTTATAATCAATGTGTAGTCGTATTAATGCATCTTTTTTCATGTCAAAATTTTAACCAGATTATTATCGTGTTTCTTCTTAAATTGATGAAATAAAACCATGTATTTTCTAAATTGATTGATTGAAATGTGTACAATTACAGGTAATCATTTTATTTAGAACTCTACTTAACGATTTGGTAGAATAATGGAAATAGCTTCTAGAAGACATCGACAAACTCATGATCAATAGACATTTGTTTGATGTTTAGTTTTTACCCAACCATATGTGGAACATTTATTTCATGGATTGGAATTATTTGGAATAACATACAAGTAAATTAAATTTAAAAATCATTTTATATTCCCATTGATATATGATGATGGGATTATCTTGAATATGAATTGCGACTTCCCCTGCTTGAAAATTAATACGAGACCCATAAAAATAAATCAAATCCATTCGTAGAGTGACATAATATTAAAACAAATAATGAATCAAAACATATTAATGAATCACATTTTGAAAAACATCAATCATATGGGATATATATACATTTGATTCCACCAACCTAACAGTAATAATTTTTTCCACAAACCTTATATCTAATCATTGAGATGGTAATTAAATAGAAATCTCAAGTTTCTAAGATATAAAAGACTAGGTAAAACAAGAATAAAAAACAACACAATATATTCTAGGGTGGATGAAATTTTTACATTTCACCTCATCACTCTCATAACCCTCTTTTTCATCCTTTGGTAATAGTTGATGTTGATAATAAAAACCCATTAAAACTATGCAGTAGTTGGAATAATTATCATACTCATTTTATTTAATGAATTGGTGTCAGGGTGGTGTATTATTTTTAATCAAAATATACTAAATTTTATTAACAATCACATTAATAATATTTCAAAATTAAAAGCCTTTATGAACTTCTCTTCTATATATGATGGAAATCCCAGTTTCATTTAAACAATATTATTGATGATTGTTGGGCAAAAATCCCTCAAGGTATCATTGAATCCTTTTTAAGGTGATTGTGTTTGTTGACAAAGTGGACATCTGAGTTGTGATTGTTGAGAAAGAGGATTTCATGGTGGAATGTCGAGTTCAAGAGCTGAGTTCAACGATCCATGTTTGTTTCAAGAACGTCAATAAATGGAATGGATGATCTGGAGGCAGTACAAAAGAACAGATACAAGGTGGCGCCGTTTTCCAGTGTTTGCCAAATCTTTGGGCCTGAAAATCGTCAAATGAAGAAAAGTGTTTTTGGCAAAGGGACTTGCGCGCCGCAAACATGGTGTACAAGAAACTTGTGCGCCATATGTTTTTCAAGATCAGAAGATCAAAATATGGCTAAGCAAATAGGTTCGTGCAAGTTTGGGAGTTGGTCGCGCAAGTGTCTAAAAGGAGAGATGACTTGCGCGTCGAGACTGGGTCGCGCAGGTGACTTGCGCGCCGTCGCGTAGGGTGGTCAGATTGCCTATAAATACTGGACCACCCCTCCTCATTTTCTACCGGAGTTCAAGATGAGAGCTCCCGTCACGCAGGTGTGGTGGTCGCGCAAGTGGTGTGTGTGGTCGCGCAGGTGGGACTTGCGCGCCGGAGGTTGTAGTTGTGCGCCGGCATTAGAAGTTGCGCGCCAGTTGGCAGTTGGGCGCCAATATTTGTTTGGGCGTAAAAGGAAGAGAGTCGCGCAAGTTTGGAGTTGAGGAAGGTTGATTCGCGCAAGTGTTTGAGGAAGACTTGCGCGCCCGTAGTGACTTGCGCTCCGATACATGCGCGCCGAGGTTGACTTGAGCGCCAAGTAAGGTTTGTTCCAGCAGTGTTTTTCGGGCTGCGTGGAAGCTGGAAGTTTGCCCGATACCTTCGGTGCAAAGAGATATTCATCAACGGGTGAAAGTTAAACTTCAACAGAGCATCTACATACAAGAGAAGATGCATTCTTTCATGAAAATGAATAGACCTACAGGTCTATAAACTGTGAGTGGATTCCATCCAAGAGCAGTGAGCTTAGGAAGAGGAAGAATGTGATCCTCTCCATCAGCAGTGAGCCAGAGAGAGAGAAACAGGGAGTGACCCTTGGGAAAGTAGTGAGCTGACCCTAAACATTGTAAAGGCAGTGAGCCTGGGCATAGAAGTGATCTAGCCCGAACCTTGTAAGCCACAGCTAGTGAAGATTAGTGTAATTTGGTACGACCAGCAACCTGTCGGCGTATGTTCCTTGGACGTAGCCCTTAGCGGTGAACCAAGTAAAATTGCTGTGTCCTGTGCTTGCTTTACTTTCTGTTTATATCGTGCAGCAGGAAAAAGAGAGAAGAGTGTTTTGCTTAACAGCAAAACAAGATCAGAACGGGCATTAATTTTTAATTAGTCATACCCTGATTCACCCCCCCCCCCTCTCAGGGTATCCAGCCTAGTGGACCTAACAAGTGGTATCAGAAGGAAGGTTGAAAGTTGTTCTTCTCTCAATGGAGGTAACCAATCATAAAGGGATTCCGATCTTCGACGGATATAATTTTCAGATATGGAAGAATCGGATGCAACACTATTTCCGATCCTTGGGAATGGATGTGTTTTCAGCAGCTATGCATGGTATCACATCTGATATTAATAGTGGTGCCTTATCAGAAGCTGAGCATAGAGAGTTGGATGCTGATTCCAAAGCAATCAATGCCTTAGGGGGAGCCCTTTCCAATCCCATCTACACAAAGGTGATGTCATGCAAAACGTCACATTCCATGTGGGAAAAGCTTTTGAATATATATGAAGGGGACACAAAAGTCAGAGAGGCAAAGCTGCAGGTGTTGTGGAACAAATATGAAGATCTGAAAATGAACCTGAATGAGTCTGTTGACACATTCTTTGATAGGGTAAACATTGTTGTGGAAGATATGCGAGGTCTTGGAGAAGTCATTGAAGACGTAAAGATTGTAAAGCGCATCTTGAGGAAACATCCACCTCGGTTCAATCCAAAAGCTTCAGTACTAGAAGATAAAGATCCAAAAGAGCTGACATTGGACAATTTTCACAGTACCTTGGTTGCATATGAAATGAGGAACGATGATAATGAGGCTGTGGAAAAGGGGAAGTCTAAATAGGTGGCATTTAAGGCCATAAAGAAGCTCACCATTGAAGATTCTAATGAAGAAGAAGAGACAGATGAGGTGATGTCATTCCATTCTTCAAATCTACAAAGAGGAAGAGGAAAGTTTAAAGGTAAACTTCCACTAGCATGCTTTAGATGTGGAAAGGTTGGTCATCTTGCGGCAAGATGCCCCAAGAAGTTTCAAGATGATGATGATGATGATGACGTTGAAATTCCCAAAAAGAAGACTTCATCTTTTGTGAAAGGGAAGAAACAATTCAAGAGAAATTTCTTCAAGAAAAAGAATCTTCTTTCACAAGAATTTGAAAGTTCAGATGAGTCTGAGGATGAAGAAGTTGAGGAAATAGAAAATTGCAGAGATCGTGGGGTAAATGCCTTGGTGGAAATTGTTGGTAGTTCTCAAAAGGGAGAAGAAGTTGATGCTAAAAAAGAAGAAGAAATTGAAGGGAGAATTGATATGGAAGCCGAATTGGAAGCAACTCTTGAGGAGATAGATGTTTGGAGAGCCAAAACAAAGAAAGCCAATAAAGTGGTTCGTGATGCCAAACTCTATATGCAACAATAGGATGATGAAAAGTCCGAGCTGTTAGAAGAAATTGAAAGACTAAAATCCTCAACACCAGAGAGCTTAGAAAATATTGTTGAGTATAAGCTTAAAATTGAGGAACAAAAGAAGGAAATTGATTGTCTGACTAACACAGGAAAGGAGCAGGTTAGATGTATCAAAGAGCTTGAAGAAGAAGTGGCCAGTCTGCGACAAAAACTCAAGGATCAAGATAAACTCTTGACCCCCAATGTGATATCTGAAAAGCAGGCTATTCAGAAGACAGAGAAGATGAAAGCGGAGCCTAGTAGTTCAGTAGGAAAGAAACAGCAATTGAGCCCAGATGTTAAGGTCGTTTCTGGGCTTAGTCAAGAACAAAAATTTGCGACAATTGCAGTCAGACCGCAAGCACTCATCCCGAAAGTGAAGATTGATTTGGGAACAAAACAGAATCAGAATATTCAGAGATCCCAAAGGGGAAATCACAGTGCTGAAATATCATGAGGGAATGCATCCTATATCAGGTGTTATTGCTGTGGGAAAATGGGACATTCACAGTATGTGTGTTCCATAGCCAAGAGATACAGAAAGGAACATGAACAGAGACGGAAGACAAACAGAGAATGGTTTTTCAGAACACATTTTGAAGGACACTGTTTTTGGTGAGGAGGATTTGGACACATGGCCAGGTATTGCACTTCAATTATTCAGAGAAATGTGTCAAAGAATAATCAAAATGTTCGCAAGCAGCAGATCAATAAACCAACAAGTGAGTTAAAAGATCAGAATAGATTTGCAGCTCTACAAGATGAGGGTGGTCCATCATACTCTGAGAAAGAACAGAAGCCTCAATCCATGCCGAATGTGAAAGAAAAAGTATGGACAAAGAAGAAGAAAAATGAGAAAGCTTTGGTGGCGCAGATTGCCCTTAAAGCATCAGATCGATCTGGTGTTTGGATCCTTGATAGTGGTTGCACAACCCACATGACGGGTAATAAGGATCTTGTTACAGGCATCAAATATGACAAAGAAGGAGTTGTCAAATTTGGAAATGATGAAGGCCTGAAAATTGTTGGCTCAGGGAAAGCCAAGTTTGGGGGCAAAGAGATGAGACGTGCTGATGTCTTGGTAGTAGAGGGTCTCAGTCATAACCTACTCAGTGTCAGTCAACTATGTGACTCTGGGCACTCTATCCAATTTACCAAGAAGATGTGTGTTGTGAAAGGAAAAGATAGAGCAGCTGTTCTGCAGGGAAAAAGGTCAAAGGGAAATCACTATCTTGTAGGTGGGGAAGAAGATACTTGTCTTTTATCCAGAGAGGAAGAAAACCAGCTATGGCATAAGCGACTTGGTCATCTATGCCAACCATCTATGGAGGATCTCGTTAAATGTGATGCTACTAGAGACCTTCCCAAACTATCACGTGATCGCACTCATACATGTGATGCTTGTCAGCAAGGGAAAATCATCAGAATGACATACAGGCCAAAGGAACAGAAATCAACTAGAGTGCTCGAATTGGTGCATGCTGATGTTTGTGGACCTATCTCACCACGAGCTATAAATGGGTAAAGGTACTATGTTCTTTTCATTGATGACTATAGCAGAATGGCCTGGGTTTTCATCATAACCCATAAGACAGAGGTGTTCAGTTGCATAAAGAAGTACAGGAGGGAATCAGAAAAGATGCTTGGGCAGAAAATTTTGAAGTTTCGTACTGATAACGGTACAGAATTTACAAACAGTCAGGTTGATAACTATCTCGAGAAACATGGGATAAGGCATCAAGTTTCATCAGTAAGAACTCCCCAACAGAATGGAGTAGTTGAAAGGAGAAATCGGATCATCAACAACATGGCCAGAACAATGCTTATTGATAAGGACCAGCCAGAGAAATTTTGGAAGGAAGTAGTTTTGACATCGGTCTATGTTTCAAACAGGTCCCTGTTATGTCCGAAGCAATGGAAGACTCCGTATGAACTGTGGTACGGAAAGAAGCCAAGGTTGAAGTACTTTCGAATCTTTGGAAGTAAGTGTTTCATTCTCAACAAAGAACATCATAGGAAGTTTGAGGCACGAGGAGATGAAGAGATATTCCTTGGCTATTCCGGGAAAAGCAAAGCGTATAAATGTTTCAATAAAAGGCTGGGAAAAATAATAGAAAGTAATGATGTCACTATAGTTGAAAATGAGCAGAATAATCAACGATCCAGTGAACAGTTCCTGGATGAAAGTGATGATGAGGTAAGCAACCCAGGGGGAGCAGAAGTGGCAGAAGCTGACTCAGAAGAAGATACTAATGATGAAGAGGAAAATGTCAAGTCGGGGTCTGTGAGAAAGCCAAAGAGTCGAGCTGAAATTGATAGGCAGAATATCATTGGTGATCAAACAGCTCCAGTTCAGACTCGAAGAATGAAATCATCACAGCAAGCATCGTTTTTGTCTCAAGTGGAGCCGAAATGTTTTTCTGATGCAGCTGAAGATGAAAACTGGTTTCAGGCCATGAACGAAGAGCTTAATCAGATTGAGAAGAACCAGATATGGGATATTGTTTCGAGGCCAGCAGACAAGAATATCATCGGGACTAAATGGTTATATCGCAACAAGATGAATGAAGATGGCACAGTGATTCGGAACAAAGCACGACTAGTTTGCAAGGGATACTCCCAGATAGAGGGAATAGATGTTGATGAGACATTTTCACCAGTCGCAAGGCTGGAGACAATCAGATTATTTTTGGCCATAACAGTGCAAAGAAAGTTCAAAGTGTTCCAGATGGATGTCAAATCCGCATTCCTGAATGGGGTTCTGGAAGAAGAGGTGTATATTGAACAGCCAGATGGTTTTCTCATTCATGAGGATGAGAACAAAGTTTGCAGGCTGAAGAAGGCGTTGTATGGGCTGAAACAAGCACCAAGGGCATGGTACTCAAGGCTTGATCAGTACTTGAAGAATCTTGGTTTCCAGCGTGGAGGAGTTGACTACAACCTCTATTTCAGCAATGACAGTAATCAAAGGATGATGGTGCTAGTGTATGTCGATGACATAATTTTTGGCGGATCAGATGAAGCTCAGTGCAGACAGTTTTCTGAATTCATGAAAAATGAGTTTGAAATGTCAATGATTGGAGAGCTAACGTTTTTCCTTGGTCTACAGGCGACACAAGGAAGGAATGGAACTTTCATTTCTCAATCCAAATATTCCAAGGAGGTTCTAATAAGGTTTGGAATGGATAATTCCAAGGAAATGAAGACTCTGGTTGCTACCTGGATGAAATTATCAAAAGATGAGGATGGAAAGGCAGTTAATATCACAGAATACAGGCAAATCATTGGAAGTCTGTTGTACTTAACCGCAACAAGGCCTGATATTGTTTTCGCCACATGCCAAGCAGCGAGATATCAGAGTAATCCCAAGGAAATTCCCATGCTTGCAGTGAAAAGAATACTTCGGTATATCAAGGGCACGGTGGACTTCATCTTGACATACAATGACAAATCTCAGACAGAGTTATTGGGATATACTGATGCAGACTGGGCCGGTTCAACAGATGATAGAAAATCAACGTCAGGTGGTGCATTCTATCTTGGTGGATTGTGTATTTCCTGGCTAAGCAAGAAACAAGATTGCATTTCATTGAGCACCGCAGAAGCTGAGTATATTGCGGCCACTCAAGCATGCACACAGTTATTGTGGATGAAGCAGCAGCTTGAAGATATGGGAGTTGAAGTGAAGTCTCCGATCGGAATCCAGTTTGACAACTCAAGTGCTATAAATCTTACCAAAAATCATGTCCATCATTCCAGGACAAAGCACATTGAGATCAAGTATCATTTCATCAAGGAGAAGGTTGAGCAGGGCATCGTGAAGTTGGAGTATGTGCCTATAGAGCTACAGGTTGCAGACATTCTGACAAAGGCCTTACCCAAAGAAGATTTTGGGAGGCATCGACTAGCTCTGGGAGTTCAGTCGATTCCCCGCACTTGAAATAGTGTGGATGCGGGACCCCCCCCCCCCCCTCTCCCCGAGGTCTGATGTGTTTTTCCCTAATGTGCTGATTTGTTCTCTACTCTACTACAGTCTGCAAATGACAGCCTTTGGGTTCGTTGACAAAGGGGGAGAAAATAGTGATTGTTCAAGGGGGAGACAATGTGGAGATTTGATAAATCATGAATGACATGGGGAGAAGCTGATAGGTGGAGCAGCCAGATAGGGGGAGTTGAAGCTAGTTGAACGTGCTTAGCCAGAGCTTAGCTTGGACAACACATGAAATATGGCTAAAGAGGTGTTGAAGCTGTGAGCAGAAAGGGGGAGCATATTAAATCTGACGATGCTAGAAGTGATCACTCAAAGAAAAGATATCACGACAGTTGAGGATTGTGATAAAAGCAGAAGAGTGGTGTTGGACAATGGTACGAATAATTCCAAAGCAAACATTGGTCTTCCAACAAGCCCATCAACAATTGGTATCAGTTTAGTTCAAATTGGTATCAGTTTGGTGTAAACAGTGGATGTCAGATACAAAGTGATGCATTGATGAACTTTTCATTTACTCTTGTTTCTCACGTCGAGCATTGCTCATGTGGGCTTAGAGTATGTGTTGAGTAAATCCTTGGTCGCTATCAGAATCGCAATGAGGTGAATGGAGGCTGAAGAATCAATGACGTATCATTGTTTGGAAGAGTTGTCAACAAACCCAAAGGGGGAGATTGTTGGGCAAAAATACCTCAAGGTATCATTGAAGCCTTTTTGAGGTGATTGTGTTTGTTGACAAAGTGGACATCTGAGTTGTGATTGTTGACAAAGAGGATTTCATGGTGGAATGTCGAGTTCAAGAGCTGAGTTCAACGATCCATGTTTGTTTCAAGAACATCGATAAATGGAATGGATGGTCTGGAGGCGGTACAAAAGAACAGATACAAGGTGGCGCCATTTTCCAGTGTTTGCCAAATCTTTGGGCCTGAAAATCGTCAAATGAAGAAAAGTGTTTTTGGCAAAGGGACTTGCGCGCCGCAAAAATGGTGTACAGGAAACTTGCGCGCCATATGTTTTTCAAGATCAGAAGATCAAAATATGGCTTAGGAAATTGGTTCGTGCAAGTTTGGGAGTTGGTCGCGCAAGTGTCTAAAAGGAGAGAAGACTTGCGCGTCGAGACTGGGTCGCGCAGGTGACTTGCGCGCCGTCGCGTAGGGTGGTCAGATTGCCTATAAATACTGGACCACCCCTCCTCATTTTCTACTGGAGTTCAAGACGAGAGCTCCCGTCGCGCAGGTGTGGTGGTCACGCAAGTGGTGTGTGTGGTCGCGCAGGTGGGACTTGCATGCCAGAGGTTGAAGTTGTGCGCCGACATTAGAAGTTGCGCGCCAGTTGGCAGTTGGGCGCCAATATTTGTTTGGGCATAAAAGGAAGAGAGTCGTGCAAGTTTGGAGTTGAGGAAGGTTGAGCCGCGCAAGTGTTTGAGGAAGACTTGCGTGCCCGTAGTGACTTGCGCACCGATACTTGCGCGCCGAGGTTGACTTGAGCGCCAAGTAAGGTTTGTTCCAGCAGTGATTTTCGGGCTGCGTGGAAGCTGGAAGTTTGCCCGATACCTTCGGTGCAAAGAGATATTCATCAACGGGTGAAACATAAACTTCAACAGAGAATCTACATACAAGAGAAGATGCATTCTTTAATGAAAATGAAGAGACCTACAGGTCTATAAACTGTGAGTGGATTCCATCCAAGAGCAGTGAGCTTAGGAAGAGGAAGAAGGTGATCCTCTCCATCGGCAGTGAGCCAGAGAGAGAGAAACAGGGAGTGACCCTTGGGAAAGCAGTGAGATGACCATAAACATTGTAAAGGAAGTGAGCCTGGGCATAGAAGTGATCTAGCCCGAACCTTGTAATCCACAGCTAGTGAAGATTAGTGGAATTTGGTACGACCGGCAACCTGTCGGTGTATGCTCCTTGGACGTAGCCCTTAGCGGTGAACCAAGTAAAATTGTTGTGTCCTGTGCTTTCTTTACTTTCTGTTTATATCGTGCAGCAGGAAAAAGAGAGAAGAGTGTTTTTCTTAACAGCGAAACAAGATCAGAACGGGCATTAATTTTTAATTAGTCATACCCTGATTCACCCCCCCCCCCCTCTCAGGGTATCCAGCCTAGTGGACCTAACAATGATTCATCTAACATTTATGGCCTGTATTTTGATGAAATATCATTCATTTTGGTCATTTAGTAACGTTTTACTGATAATTGATCAACCATGTATTATATAAACATTGGTAATTGTTGAAATCAATAAATTCCATTTATACCTTCAGTGAAAAATAAACGAAACACACCAAAGTTCTAAAATAAGAACATTATATTGGGCATAGAATATTAAACGAAACACCAAGAATAAAAGAAAATATATAATCACAAGACATTATGATATAATTATTTTAAAAATTAAATATACTAAATAAATTTCATCACATGAAGCACTATGTTTACCCACTATTACAAGAAATGATGAGTACATTCAATAGCTTTCCTTACAAACATGTCCGAGTTTTACTAAACCAAAACATACTAATAATAATTTTATATAACATATAACCTTGTCGGTGTAATGGAGGGTTCGATTAGGGTAGAATAACATCTGAAAATATATATTTTAGTCACATTTATTACTTATCTATGGATTATTAACCAAAATAAAAATCATTTAATGGAAAAAAATATTTCCTAAAAAACTATGTTTTCGTGAAAAATGTATTTGTCTAGCTTTGCACACACAATTTAAATGAAAATTTTCCAATTTTTTAAATTTTATTTTAAAAAATGAAGTTATTTTTTTAATTTATAATATCAGATTTATATACGGTTGAAATATTTATTATTTCATAGAATGAATTTTTTTTTCTAAATACCAAAAAATACTGAAATTTAGAATTAAAACTGTATTTTAATTAAAAAAATTAAAAGGTTAAATTATATTTTTTACTATATTTAATTTAATTTTTTTAATATTATCTATATTTGTATAATATATTTTATTGGAATATTTTTCATATTTATTTTCTATATAAACATATTTTTAAATTTTAATCATTTTATCTTTAAACCCCAGTTCTCTCGTCACTTCTAAAGGATTAATTTTAAAATAATGTTATACACTTATATAATTTGAATTTGGAAAAATTAATTATGTATTTTTATTTATATTATTTATATTATCTAATAAATTAAATGTAATCTTTCATAAAAATGAATTTTGAAAATATTAAAAAATAATTTTTCGGGTTAATGTAAAAATTGATTTATTGAGTGATTAACCTAAAATAATTGAGTTTAAAATGATCTAAAAATTTGTATGAAATCTATTTTATGTCTTTATATAAAAATTTTATCTTCTATAATCGATAATAGTTCATTTTGGATGCTTTTTACATGAAAACAATGTGAGTAGAATTCATTCTTTTCAAACAATTAGAAGTGTGCCACTAACAACATTTATAAAAGGGAACACATATATTTTCTTCAACATAGATGAAAAAACATTTATGTTCTATAAATACTCAAAAAAATCAAAAAGTCGCTAAAAATTTAATATATGAGTTATTTTTCATAATAAATACGAACTAGGAAGGATTTTTGTACATACATAATGTTTTTTCTGAAAGAAGACGTGTCATTCTTCAACACACATTTTTAATTTATTACATACTCCCCCACCATAGATTAATAGAAAATAACTCCTATGTAACTAGATATCTATGATAAATATAATTACTTGTTATTGTAATAAGTTTATTACATTTTAACATATCTAATTCTATCAAATGGTTTATGAAATTATCATTTTCATGCATGGTGGACAACTGCATCACAAACTGATTTCATTTATCTTCCCATTTCCTCCTCTCAAGGATGTTAATGATGAATGATATAATGTAGATAAATTATTTTTATAACATAAATATAATTATAGAGTTATTTTATAATTTATTACTTTTTTATACTCCATTCTATAAGGGATACGATAATGTCGATCATGTTTATGATAGAATAATACCTCACGAAGTAGTGTGATTTTTTTCAATAACATAGTTCAAAGAATATAATTAGGATAATGTAAATTATAAAGAGATATATATGAAATTATTATTATATTCATGAAATATTTAACATTATGAAAATATAATATATAATTTTCTTTGTTTACACTGAAAATTGATTACACTATTCATTTACATGTTGACTACCGCCTTCACAAAGTGATGTGGATCTCATTCCATAACCATAATACATGGATAGGGTATATATATAAGTAAAATTATAGAAATAATGTAGAATATATGATATTTTTATATTTTTATATGATAAAATTTGACTTTTATTATTTTGAGAATAATCATTGTAAAACGTAAACAATACCTATGCATACATACATCATATTATCACAATGATTGTAATATAATCCATTTCTCATAAACACTGTTAATTACTTTTTAAAAGTTTAATTGGTTTAAAAATATGAAAATTATTTCATGATTGATATACTAGATATGATAAGTCAATATAATATTATTATTTATCAAATCATTCATGATGAAAAAAATTAGAAAATAGTAGAATTAACACCTGTAACAAAACAAATAATGAAATATTTTTCTCGAACATGAGGTATCATATTATAAAATTATCATATATGTTATTATAAAAATTAATATGGTTATTTAAAAAGTTAATTTTATGTTTAAATCACAATACATGATGTTTAAACTATTTTAACCTAAAGGAATCATAAGGTAAGATATTTCATCTCGGTGTTGTTTTATTGAGGCATATAATAATTTTACACGCTAATTTCTATTATATGGTGAATATATTACCATTTTGACATTTATATCCTAAAACAATAAAAATTAAAGGTATTTTATAATTCAATTTGAATTATTTTATCCTCGTATAATTGAGATGAAAAATAAAATTTTATAATGAATTGCATAACTCATTTTCATTTTGGTGGTTTGTGTCACTTATCCATTATCATTAATATTATAATATTATGTAAATAATGAATATTTTTATCTTATTTTGTATTTTATATTTTTATTGTGATTTATTTTTGAAACAATAAATAGATTCATTGATTAATTATTACTTCAATGTTATGACCATTCCAAGTGTTTATTACACAGTCGTATTTCAATAATGATTTTTATTCAGGAATATCAGTTGAATAGAATTATTTGGTAATTTTAATAATAAAATTATTTCATATTTAAAACCTCTATTAAGTAATTATATTTTTAGGTAATAGATCCATTTTTTAGACTTCGGTTCTAAAAATAAATGATAATTTTTTTATGAAAATCAGACATCATTTCTCTATATAGTCAAAATTCATTTTTTCCAAAAATATTCTTTCTAAAAAATATTTAATTTTTTTAACCAATTATAGTTGTTTATTGTAAAATTGTATTTATTTTTAATTCATTTTTTTCAAATTATTTTTATTTTCATTTTCTAAATAGGGATCATTATAAATCCGTTTATACTGTAAAAAGAATATTCCATTATGTTGTATAAAATGTTTTGAATTATCTACAAACATTACCATAATTTTTTTAAAGATAAATTTTCCTGTTTACAAGGTAATTTATTTTTAAAAATTAGCTAATATTAAGAATATTAGAAGTTTCTTAAATTGATTTTAAATGACATGGATTTTCAATTTTTTATTTTTATTTTCAAAATTGCTTTCAAAATTAAAACTATATATTCCTGAAGAATGTTATAATGATATTTTTATTATATTTAAATTAATAAATTATTAAAACCTCTCATTTTACATACAATATCATGGGGATATGATTCTTTAATACCATCTTATTCTTCCACATAGATTATTATTATATTTTTAGTAAAAACATTATTTAAATTAATTTCTTTTATTCATTATTATAGTAAATAACTTCAGCATAAAATGTAATCATTCATGCGATCGTTGGACACTAAAATTACCCTACAAATATATAGTATTTGTCATGGGTATATTTATTGTTAAATTATATATTGTTTCTACATGTGGGGATAAATATTGGAGAATATTTGTTTTTCAGGGTGAATAATTATAAATATATATTATTTACAAAATATGTTTACTAGTTGATAATGAAAATTGTTAATGAATTTAGTAGATTACTCAGTCTATGAGGAATAAGATGAAAATTAAATACATGTTTGGTTCTCAGCAATAGATATCCCCTTGACTAATTTATATTCTAAAGGGATGAATCAGTTGGGCAACCTTAATTAAATGCGTTTTGACCTAATAGTTTTCAATATTATTAAGGATATATATTTAGAGTAGTGGTATTACCTACATGGGAAAAAATCACCCTTAATTAAGCAATTACATCATTAATAATTAATTTATTATGAACCAAAATATTTTTACAATGATATAATGTCTATATTCATTTAAATCTTAGTTCATAAATAAAGTAGAAAGTTTTTTTAGTTCTATTGATTTCTATATTGGTTATTCATTTTCAACTAATTATAGTATCACTGTTTATTAATTAAAATGTATTTTATTCTATTTTTCATTTTATATTAATTATATTATTAAATTTATTTAAATGTAATGAATTTTTATTTATTTATAATTTCATGTTGAATATTATCCTTGAATCCTGATTGCTTCAGCTATACTCAACCCTTACTATGAATTTTAGCTCACCCTTATTTTTTATACAATCCCCAGAATCCACAAAGCATAATATATACTATATAAAAGAATATCATATAGGTAATAATTCTATTCTTGAAAACAAATATGTTATAATATTTTTATTAAAATTATAATATTTAATCATATATATATATGATTTACCAATAATTATAATCCATTTATTCATTCGGTATACAATTCATTATATATTATTCCAATATCGTCAAGTAGAAAACAACTCTTGGGTAATAGTGATTTTCTTCTGATAATTATATACCTAGGGGTAATAACTATAAAATGGGTCGATATAATCTAGGTTTTCCTAGAAATACATCCATATATGGACACTATAAGATGACATAGTTCTATTACAGCTATAACATCTGTTAATAACTCCAAAAATAGAATCGTTGACTATACCAAATCATCATGTAGCGTATAAAATAGAGCCTTAATGTGGAACTACTCTAACACTCCTTGCGTATATATTTTGGATCATTCACATTTTCATTAAAAACAATTAGGAAGTATATGAATAGATGTTGAAAATGAATGACATATGTTAATCCTATTATTTTTTACATTGAATATAATTTCTTATAATTTAGGTGTACAATAAATAGTTCAATGGAATTTCCACTATGGTTATTTTTACTCAAACGTTAATTTTGTATTTAAGACAATGGATATAATGAGAAAAAATCATGTTAAAATTACACATTATGGTAAATATGGTGAGTTTTGAAAACCAGTTGGATGATGAAATGAGAGAAATCTATCCTGATAAATCCTTATCAATTATCAAAAAATATGATTAACTACATATAACATAAAAAACTATTGGAATCAAAAAATAAGATAAGAATAAGGGTTCCCTAAATGATCGAGTGTTGGATTCAATAGTGGACTGAATGATCGATATCGTCAAGTTTAGACGTGTGTAATGATACACCTAAGAATGTGTCTCAATGAAACTATAAAATGATTTATTTGTGTAAATGAATGGATTATAGTAAATAATTACTGAGGGAAAATGATTACAAAAATTAAAGGAAATAAATTTTATAATAAGTATCCTCTTATAGTTCATTATCATAAATGTAGAGATTCTTTGAATTATACATATTAATACCATCTTCTAAAGGCTAATCATAAAACCATAGAAGGATAGAAGTTGAAATAAATGTAATACGTATTTATGTTTTGAGATTCAAAAATTAAATTGGAGAAGTACTTTTAGAAATGGAAAATTTGTATAAAAATAATGAATCATCTATTGATTTTGTAATATTTTAGAAGGATTTCATTGTTAATTAGCTTATGAGATAGAAATAATATCAATTTTTTTATTATTGATCATATGTTTAATGTTCTGAACTCTAGTTTTTCGTACTTATGCGATGGGATTATACCATGATTAAAAACATTTTCGGGAAATATATAAAAATTTAATGTTTTACAGGAAAATTTATTTTAAGAATAATGATTTTAAAATTTATAGAACTATATTTAAATATATTTTTTAACTTTACACTTGATATGATAGTTATATAAATTGTAATAATATAATTTTTTGTTAATATAATTTTTTGAAAAAAGAATTTTTATTGAAAAGAATTTTTAAAAGTTCACATTATGATTATAATTGTTTCAAGGATTTATATAATTTTTATTGAAAATTATAGAAATTATATTTATATATTTATAGGTAAAGGATAACACACAAATATAGTGAAAACCCTTAGTTACTGGTAAGAACACAAGGCTTGATCCAATAAGAAATAGAATATTCAGGATTACACACTATAAATATCCGACATGATAACCAATTTAATTGGTCATTGTATTTTGTGGAATGTTATTAAAAATAATTATTAGTGATGAATTAGTGGTATTAATGTTGTGGTTTCATGATTAAACTATTATATTATAAGTCCTGTTATTTCTATATTATTTTTGTTATTTTGTAGACATAAATTGAAATACATTTCACTCATTTATGGATCTTGTGATATATTAAATGATATTTTATTCATCAGATATAAAAAATTAATTTTTTTGATATTCTTTTTTTTTGGTGTATGTGATTAATTGGAAATTAATAAACGAAGAACCATTAAATGATATAGTTATTCTGAAATAGAATATTATCATGTAATTTTTTTACTAATATTCTTAGATAGTAAAATTCTTCCACAACTCTAAGAAAAGGGAATGGAAACAAATGTTGTCTTAATAATATCATCTATGTTGAAGCTATAGTCTATTTAATCATCAAATATTTAATGTATTGAGGACCTTAAAATTCCATTGATCATTTTCCATATATTACTCAATGACAGCTATCATTCACTATAATTATTTATTCTTTTCATCCATCTCCATATCTTCACCTTCGACCAATGTTCCCATACATAGAAACATAGTTATGAGATCATTGTATTCTACCATCTCCATCGTTAGTATGTTTTTTATTATTCCTATGATGTTTTTTGGTTTTAAAAAATGTAATTTTCAAATGTTAATCAATTGATTGCTGAGATGGCATCTAAATTGAGAGTATTACAATTATTTGTGTTATAGATAATGCAACAACCTAAGATTCATAAGAACATTATATTTAGCAACGTATATAACCCAAGAAAAAAGTCATAGTATAAAATATAACACCCCAAGACTTTAAAAATTGTTTATTTTAAACTAATTAAATATAATCAATTTAATACATTACACACAACACAATATTTATCTTTCGTTACACACAACTATGGGTTTTCATAGACAACATTCATTAATGGTAGGAAATATGTTTACCAAAACATAATAATTATATGATTATTTAATATATATAAAATTAAGTGGAATGGAAGGTGTGAATATAATTATATAAATTATGATAATATATAGTTTCAACAGTTTTACAAATTTTCAATGTATTGGTTATAAAATAATAATCAATTAAAAGGAACCAATTTTTTTGGAAAAATCATATAATTCTAAAAGACGGACTAGTGGGGAATTGCACACATTATTTAAAAATTGATTTGAAATATATTGAAAAATTCATTTGATAACATATAATTAATTTTTAAATAAGAATAAAAAAATTAACTTTTAGAGTAATGTTTGTATTTTTCTAAAATATTCCTATTTTATGAATAGTGAACAATACATAATCTTAATATGAAAATTACATTTACTTTTAAATTATTTTTAAGGATACATTATAATTTCAAGTGGTGTAAAATTAATATAAGATAAATTATTTATTAATTATTCCAATTTATGAGTATTAAATAATTCTTATATTTATTTATTTTATAAAAACATTATATACTTTGGAAAAGATTAAATTTGAAAATATGCTTCCCTATCTTTTTAAAGATATTTATTTAAGATTAAAACTTACACTTGTGTGAATATAATTTTTATTTTTTAAAATATTGTTTATAATAAAAATTTAATTTTTTAATAAATTTAAAATAAATAATTTTCGAAAATGAACAACCAGAAAACAAAAAATTAATTAATTCGGTTTAGGTATATATGGAGTTATCTGGGGGTTAAACTAAATATATAAGAGACACAATGACCTAAATCATTTCTATAATATATTTACAGGTCATATATTCACATTTTATCTTTTAGGATCAATAATGGACCCATTTAGGGAATTGTTTATGAATATAATATGGGCAGAATTCATTATTTTTAAAAAATAAAAGTGTTCCACTCACCTCCCTTATTAAAGGACACAATTATTGTCTACTAATCACACCTTAAAAAACCATAATTTCTTCCAAAACTAATTCAAAAAAAAATCTAAATTTATGTACCTCATCATAGACATAATAGACTGGGATGAAATCCAACTTAGAATGGGTTTTGAAGCAAACATAAGGAGTTTACAAGAATAAGAGTTAAAGTTCTCTAACATGATATTTTATTTTATTTATTCATTCACATCCATAATTTGGTATTAAAGAGGATGATATAATAACCCCAGGATATTAAATATTCTATGTTTTTTTAATAAACAGAGAATTACCAAAAACCATATCCTCTTCTATCAAATGGGTCTCCAAATATCTGTCTTGTGTATGACAAACTACAACATCACAAAACAATGTAATTTATTTTTCCATTACCAAGGGAATATTTTTGTATAATGATTGATATAATGTATATGTATTGTATTTAGAACATAATTATTCCATTAGATTTATAATATCATATATTCATTTTTTAAATTTCCATTCCATAAGGAATACTATGACATCGCTCGTGTATACGACTGATTACTACCTCAAGAAGTGATGTGATTTATTTTACAAACACATTATATGAAATTTCAACAAGATAATGTTAAATAATATTTTTAATATAAATTATATATTTATGATAATAATTTTATGTTTATCCTAATGAAAATAAAATATATCATATTCTATTATCCATAGAAACATGATAATGTTAATGATACACATGTGTATGTAATGCCTACCTTCTCCCTGATTGCAACATAGCCAATTTTTCATCACCAATATTCATGATTGGATTTAAAAGAAATATTTTTTTAAAAAATAATATAAATCCATCATTTTTATTATGTATCTGAATTAACTATATAGTATGTTCAAAAGTTAAATCATTCATAATGAAATACACATGACAAAATAGGGTAATTGACACCCAAAAAATTTACAAAATATAACATTTATCAATGAACATGTGATAAGATATTATAAATGAATCAAATATGAAATTATATATCTTAAAATATTTATATAATTAGTTAACTGCATTTTTAGACCCATTATAAGATATGTTAAAGAACATACAACCAAATGAAATCTTAAGTTATGGGATTTCATCTAAATTTCATTTCATTGAGGAAAGTTATAATGTTACAAACCAAATTTATATGGTTTATATACATACCATTTGAAATTTTTTATCATGACTAATTAATAAATAATTTTATTTTAGGTTTCAATTGTAATTTTTTGATCCAAGGTTATTTGATGTGAAAATTACCAAGTGGAAAACAATTGTATAACACAATTCGTTTTCATTGGGTTATATTACTCCAACATTGTTATTGAGATTCTAAGACAGTGTGTCTAATTAATTATAATTAAATTATATTTTATATAGTCATGTATTAAGTAGATTTACATTTGATACACTTAATTTATTGATCAATTAACTATCACTTCAATTTTATTATCATTTTAACATTTGATTTTACAATATCATTCTAATAGAGATTATTTATTAATGAATAGAATTTGAAGGGATAATTTTATCATTATATGAATAAAACATTTTAATTTAATATACATTTATTAATCTTGATATATTCATGTAATTATTCCATATTCTCTCTCATTAGTACTAAAATTATTTGAAAATTTGTTTCTAATAAAATTCATCTTAATTTATCTATATTGATGGAAATTTGTTCTCTTCCAAAGACCGGTTTCCAAAAAACGAAATCAATAATTTTGTTAACAGCATAAATAATTATTTATTAATAAATATTGACCCTTTTTCCACTGTAAAAATTTATTTAAAAGAAATATTAATTTTTTTTCTGAAGAAGTCACTTTCCTAGAATTTTTACCATTCAACGGAATGTTATTTTTACGTTTTTTGAGATAAAAAAATTACACAATCACATGAAGATTCTTCCATTAAAGAATCATCTAAAATATTACATGTTAATTTTGAAATAAATATAATTTACTATCATTATGTAAATTATTATATTTTAAAAGTAATTTTCCAAGAAAAATGTTTTCAAATTGTTTTATGTTTTAAAAAATTATTTTAATAATGAAAAGGATAGTTTCCCAAAGATTGTTTCTAAAGGGATTTTTATTTTATTTCAATTCATAATTGAAAACATCGCATAATATTACATTAACTAAAATGATTATATATATTTTTTACTCTAACCTTCTTCTTTTTTTCAATGGATTGTGATCATTTTGTCAATGGAATGTATTGACCACAACTACCTTGATTAATTTTTTTTGTCAGTAACATTCCATAGAAATGTTCAAATTCGTATAATAATAGGAAAATAAGTTTCCACGAAAAATACCTAATTTTAAAAATATATATATATGTTTATTTTTTAAATAATATATCATTTCAACTTAAGGTTCTAAACATTAGAAATCATTTTTTAATCAATAGAAGTAATGATAAATTCATATATTTTTTTCTCAATATGTATTTTTGGTGATATTTTATTTGTTTGTATTAAATAGATTATCCATTATAATATGACTTCTTGTGACATATAGGACATATTTAAACCTTATTATTGATAACTCCTCGATGAATTTATAGTCTAATGGGATGAATATTTGGATAACATTAGTTAAATGTGTTTAGACCCATCAATTTTACAAATTATTGAGAATAGATCTTGATGGTAGAGGTATCATGTTATAGGGGAACATGAATCCTAGGAATTAATAATTTACATCCTTACTAATTTAGATATTATTATCCATTTTATTTTCCCAATGATAATATATGTGTGTGTATTTCACTCTATATTTATTTATTAAATGGAATTTGTTTTAATTTATATATATTTTCATATTGATTATGTGATATCCAATTATTATATTCATGTTATTGACTTAATTAAATTTGTTTTCAGTTATTTACAATTCCCAATTCACTATTACAATCAAATTATATAACATGACTATGTGTTCCATTAATTAATATGCCATATTGATTATGCTCATTTATTCACAATATATTTAATTATACATAACCATTACTATAAATCTGATCTCACCAACATTTTTTTATATTCCATGGAGTTCATGAAGGGAATTATGAAATATATTCATGGATATTTTCAATGGAATAAATAAACTCTCAAAAAAGTAATATGTTATTTTTTTATTCATATTTAACATTTGAATCACATATGTATCTAGTTTACCAAGATGACTAAAATAATTAGTTCTTCAAGATAATATTTATTCTATGTAATTAAAATGTAACAAAATATCCACCAACACTAGGGTACTAAGGTTTTGGATCTTACATTATAATATCTATTCATGGCGACGAATATCTTTTATTGCCAATTTATTTTCAAGACACGATTTAAATCCCCCATAGAATCAAAGAACTTTTATTTTTGGGATACATGCCATCTAAAATTATCCTATAATGAACTTGAAGATCCATAATTATTTTTATAAATACCAAAGAGTTATTTATACATATTTTTATATAAAAAATGTGGTAATTATATCCAAATCAATATCCCCTTAAAATCATCCCATTTCAATGAAATAAATTTTTCCTTTTACCTATTATTTTTAATAATATCCCACCATTGATCCACATAACATTAAATTGATAAATATTTAGGAAAACATTATCATGTAATAATCACTGTAGAATATATAATATCTTATCCATGGAACTGATTTATCACCCAACAACTAGTGGATTAGAAAACCCACTATGTAATGGTAGATTTAGTATCTATGATGGAATAATCATAACATTGTTTCCATCATTGGTAATTTGGACGATCTGTATGATTCATGACATGATAAATTTGGATGATCATAGAGACAACATTTTTTATCCCCCTTATCAAATAATTTGTTTTATCTAGGAGACCATATTTTTATTTTCCATCAAATTCTACATTAGCTTGGTTCCTTCGAGTTGTATCCAAATACTGAAAATAAAATGCATAGTGTGAGTAACACTAATCATAATTGGAAGACACATAGTTATAGAGAATCATTTATAGATGGTCTACATAGAGATCCATTTTATTATGTATATGATACAGTAATTTTAAAACAACTCATACATGATCAATAGTTAATAAATTCGATCATCATAGCCTATAATAAATTTGAATTAGAAAATGAATATTCCTCAAGTGTGTCAAACCATATGCACAATATGGCCCATTATTGTGTGCCAGGTAATGCTGAAGTCAATTACTATATGACTTTTTCAATGTTATTTCCACATAGTATGTGTGTTAAAGAACCAATGTTACTTATATTTCTGAAAGGGATGTATTTTCTGGTAACCCAAAAAATCTCTTCAATAAAAACATTAGGATGTATATAATACACAGGCCCATTGTATTTGTTCCCACTAAAGATTTATCATCATAGTTTCCTAATATAAACTAAAACCCATCATTGATACCGTGTATAATGACATAAGTATTTCATTTAAAAAATTAACATCCTTTTATTTTAATATATATAAGATATCCCAAAATCACACACATTGAATGCAAGCGTTTTTGTCTCAGTGGACTAGTTGAACAAAATTTTTATTTTATAAAACATCTTCAAAATATATAATAAATATATTTCGATATTATAATAATCAAAACATAGTAAACTACATAAAAGTTTCTTTATAAATCAGGATAGAAAACATAACAAGGGAGAGAAATTATTATATGATAATTTTAATGTATAATATATGAGTAGGGGTATGTAGTAATGAACATAACATACAACATTCATACTAAACATATCATAGTTCCTAAACATGATTCATGAAATAAATTATTATCATTCAAAAAAACATTAATCATAAGAGTGTGAAGTCATAAAAAATAATGAAACATATGATCATTTCATAAATTTTTGGCACAAACATTTGTATAAAACCATTTTATTTTTCAATGAAAAATTCAAAGACAATGCCTCAACACATTTTTTACACTATGGATAAAGCTCATCAGTTAGTTTCCCATTATTGATTAAGCTCATCATCATATTCCTCATTTTATATCAAGCTTGTTTTACATGATTCCATATGTTATCTCATGATATGTAAAGCTTTATCAAATGAATTTGGGGATAGATAGCTCATACCTATCACATAATGAAAACCATATTGTTGTGCTCCAAAAATAGTTTCAATTCATCATATCCAAAATAATGAAAATAAATGGTCCATATAAAACATTAATAATATTAAAATCTATAAAAATAAACTGGTTTGATAAAACATATTTGTTGGGTTGAAATAATACAATGATAACAAAAGAGGGGGTGAATATTGTCTTTTTGAAAATCTTTGAAGATTAGGGATTTTGAATTCCATTAAGATTTATTAATTTTTGGAGTGTTTTATTCAATAAGAAATATGAGAAGAGGAAAAATAGAATAATGAACTCAACAATTTTATAGTGGTGTGGAACACAATGAACCCAAGTCCACTCCACCAATAATATCTCGATGAGCATGGTGGATCTCACTATAAATGTCCACCTATCACTTAACCTTCAAATAAACAACTGAGTGTAGGATGTTGAAACCTTTACAACTAATAATATAGATATACTTCTTATTAATTGACAAGGAAACATTATCCACAACATAGAACAATAAGAATATACTTAAATCACAACTCATTACAAGAAGTTGGTACTGTAATAAATCAAAATAGATTTCATTTGTTGATGGTTCAAGTTGAACTTCACAATTGTAGCATAAAAAATTTACTGTTGATGGATCATATTCTTCATAAATGTAATAATTATAGAAATAATAGTTTTCATGTAATCCTGGTATAAAATGATGTTCAATTATAATATAAAAAAATCAGTTTTAATCATACATTTGTATGAGTTTCAAGTATGTATTTTTAAAAAGTGTAGCCTCATCTACAAATAAAAGAGTTGATCTTTTGTTTCAGATGATCTGTAAAAGATTTTCAGAAGTATACATTTGTATATATGAATGTTTTATATATCTAATTATTGAGAATGTACACAAGTAGAATATATATCACAGGCTTATGTATATGATATTCAATATCTATGAAAATATAATAATAGATCGTGGATATTAAAATTCAATATAATCCATGGCAATCATAAATTCCCTTAAGAATATGAGTGATTTTCACATCTGAATAATTTTTTTAAATCAATCATAATAAACAATTAATCAGTCATAAAAAATCAATTAATCATCCTGAAATTATAGTTAGATATTTTCATAAAACTCTTATAAAATCAATGATTTAAATCGCTAATGGTGAATAGTCAAACACATGGTTCCTTCAAAAAACAGAAATGTACGAAACGTAGGGTTATAATACATTGCATTTATTCTATAGTCATAATGTTGACAATGTAATATTGATTATAATGCTATGGTTGTTGAACGATACATTTTTCTCTCAAATTTAGGTTTCCTAACATACATAAGGTTCATTAGACAAACTTTATTCTATTAAAAAAACCCAAGGATCCATCCAAAAGTAATTTTCATTAAAGATACATCTCTGATAATTCTCGGTTGATAATCCATATATAGTATTCTGAATGTATGGTTCATTCCTTATGCGTTGTTTTCAAGCATAGTTTTCATTCCATATACCACATATAACAACATTGGGTATGAAAAGTGATTCCAAAATTTACCAAAACATATTCCAACAACATTAAGAAATATTCCATGAGAATTAATAACATGAATATAATTCTAGAATAAATATATTAATAAATATTAATTTCCTAAAATACACTTAAATTAATATCAATAGTAAAGAAATGGTATTTATGATGATCAGAATCAAAATTATTTATACAGTATTGTTGAGACAATACATACCCAACAATCTCCCCATTATTGAGGATCAAAAACCCATAAAAACTAATAGAAAATAGTGGAATAAATATCAAAATTTAAATAATTTTTTTTTATTTTCATATTTTGATTAATAATATATTTTAATGAAATTTCGAATAAAATTTTATGTTTACCAAATTTTCTTCCCTTTTCGATATAAAAAATCAATATATGATTGTGGTTTACAACCCATTTAGTTTTTAAAAAATATTATATGAATGTTTATATTATTATGTTTGAAAAAATAAGATACAGTTATTGGTAGTAGAGACAAACTTAAAAGAAAATATATAAATGAGGTATAGAATGGAATTTTAATTAGAAAAAATATAAATATACCATAGATGATTTTGAAGGAGATAAATTTCAAACAGTATGTTTGGTAGAATATTGGAGTGATTTTTCATGGGAAGGTTCTCGTGTTGGTTCATGTGATGCATGATCCTCTTGAAAATCATGTTTTAATTCTACCAAATGATATTGTAACCTTTCTATATGATTTTTTTCCAAATTATTTATCAAAATCCATGAATATTTACTGAAGGTCATATTTTTATTCAAATTGGGATTTAAAAAGTCATTTATATTCTCATGTATATACCAAAATGTAGATAACATGACATTGAACTGATTCAGTAGCAGCCTGATTCTTGGTTCACTTGAATTGAGTTTCTCAAATTGATATCTCTGATTTGACAACAATACTGGTAAGAATAAACAATTTCACTGATGATTCTAAATCCTATCATTCAAATCATCCATTAATAATGTCACATTTATAAACATTATAATCAAATCTAGTTATGTTGGAGAGGGAAAAAATATAAGATATGTCTTGACTGATACTCCCCATAATAAATTTAATCTAACTTCATGAGTATAATTCCAAATCAGTATGATCTATTTTAGAAGAAGATTCTCATTTGATCTTCCCAATATGAAACATCATCACTCTGTTAAATGCATCAAAATCACTTTTTGATATATAGGTCTCTCTGATTTATTGAAGATGAGTCTGAACATACTCCAATTAAATCCTTGGAATAGATGAATGTCTTAAATAATCAAAATAATTTCTTGGTGTTTCTAGTTCCTGATAAAAATGTGAATTCTCTTCATAGTCCTTGTTAAACATCATAACTAGGTCTTCAATCAGGTATTTCAGAGAGTCATATTTTCCTTCATCTTGATTCACTAGTTGAGAAGAAACCACCACAATGTATAAAGGATTTACCTACTACATATTCATAGAATTATCTTTTGAACATGACATACTATCAAGGAACACTTTCATTTCTCAAGAATTGGATTTATTTATTCCTATTAAAGAACTAATGATAGAGATAACCTAATTTTTAATGATCCCAATGGTTTGAGTGAATGATATCGGTACATGATGATATTTATTAGAAGCTTCTTCTTATTGATCTGGCTGACTTTTAAACTATAACTCTAAAGCCTAGCATTCGTCTTCTAAATCCTTAGCATGTCATCGTTTTTTCAAATTTACTGAATGAGTTTCCCCTATATATCATACTACTGGATCCCCATGTTGTGGTTCTTCTCTATTCAATGGTTTTAAAAAATGTTCATTATTAATTATTTATATTTCATAACCTTATTTTGTAATATTTTTTATCATATCGAATATTTATATACTAGGATTAGAAACACATTCTATTCATGATTCTCCAACTTCATCATTCCATAATTTACATTATTATCCCTGAGAAAATTTCCCATATTTTTGTTGGACATATACACAAATAAGAATCCGTTTTATTTTTTTTTAAACAAAAATTATCATAATTTTCATAGTATACTACCTTTCAATATATTTCTATGATGACAACAAACTCGAGAATAAAAAAATATAATCAATTTTTTCCTATGTAGAATAATATATATGATACTTCTATTAGGTTAGAATTAATTTCCTCCCTCAAAATGGAATAAATAACAATGTTAACTCAGTATATATCTTGGAATATTCATCATGATTTCACTGAACAATAAAAACATGTTATAAATTTCATGATATAAAATTTTCTCTTTCTCAGCAACACTTTGATAAATAATACTTTGAATGATCTTTAACAAAACATTTTGGTCTACCTCAAGACCATATACAAACATTTACCTTATTATTTATGAATAAAATAAAACTAACATGATGTTCTATGACATGTGATCTTTATTTCGAATTTATCAAATATCAATGTAGAGTAATCCTTCATGAGGTAATTTTAAAATATGAGCATTTTCAACGGATGAAACAGAAAATTTATTATCTTTTATTGGAGAGGGTATTATTTCTTTTGATTCACTAAAACATAAATAAACACTCCTAT
This sequence comes from Viscum album, assembly GCA_963277665.1. Taxonomy (NCBI): domain Eukaryota; kingdom Viridiplantae; phylum Streptophyta; class Magnoliopsida; order Santalales; family Viscaceae; genus Viscum; species Viscum album. Next base: position 938,609,635 of record OY728163.1, on the reverse strand, counting down.
AAATGTACTTCTATTCTACCTTATAAAATAATTTTTCATATCTTCATTAAACATTAACTCCAATGGCTAAAATGAATGAACTTGTTTCTGTAGATGGTTCTTCTAATATAGTTATTCAAAATTTATGACTTATCCTTAAAGAATATTTATTATGGTAACACATTTATACATCAGATCATTTATTTCACAATCATTTGTTCTTTTAGTCTTATAAATTTAAAATAATATTAAGGTTGAAGGGTTTCTAACTCTAGGGTTTAGGGGAATGATGTGGGTTTCGAGAGGAATAACATTTTGAAAACCAAATGGTATGAAAATTTTACGGGCTTTCTAATGGATGATGATATGGTCTGGTTTCTCGTGTTTATTATGTAGGGTAATGAAAAAAATTATTATTTTAAAATATACAAATGAAAACAAAAAATATGATAAATTTATTTTACATAATTAATAAAATACTAATTTTATAGATAAATTAATGTAAACGAATAAAAACAAAAAATTATTTGGCCAAAATAAATTCTATCGAATTAAAAATATAGATTCATTAAGTAAAAGAAACTATTGAACACATAATTAAAAAAAATAGCCCTCAATCATTTTTAATAAATTACCATGTTTATATGGATGTTTTTTAGTGAGAATATCAACTAATTGTTTTTTCAAATTATAAATAAATATATAATTTTTATGAACATATTCACAAAATAAATGGTCATTGATATCAATACTATTAATCTTAGAATGTATTATAGGAATTTTTGAAATTTTATAGAATAAGTATTTTCACATAAATGAAATATATTATTAAAATTTATTTGAATGACATGTATAATGTTTTTCATCCACAATACATGTACACAACAACTACAATCAGATACATATTATTCCTTGGTTATTGATATAGAACTCAGTGTGGTTTCTTACTTCAAAATGATACTAATTATTTTACTAAAAATTTATAAGATTGAAAGGTAATTTTTATATATAATCTATATACAACAATGTCAGAATCTGAATATGAAATTAAATTAAAATCATAAGTTTTTGTTATAAAGAAGAGATTAAAAAATAGTTCTTTTTAAATATATAAAAATTATTTTAATAGAATTATGATGGGATTACTTTGGATTTGATGGAAATGTAGAACATAAAAATATTTGATACATAATATATGTTCTACTAGTAGTAATATATATTAAATTACCAATCATACCAATATATAACTGGTTTTAAACTTGTTTTTCATCTTCATCAAAATCAGGTTTTTCATTAGTGCACATGGGAGTTTTATATGACTTGTTATTCTTATGTCCAAACATTTGTAATAAATAAATATGTATTTACATTGATTTGAAACATATTCATAATATTTTTGAAAATTTTTAAATAAAAATATATAATTTTATGCTCCCATCATACATATTTAAAATTACTTTTCCATTAGTTTTGTAAAATCATTTAAAATCATTTTATTTGTTTAAGAGATAATTATATCATTAATATAAATATTTAATAATATAATTTTAGAACAAATGGTTTTCTTAAGAAGTGTTGGATCATCCAATCCAACAGTAAACACATTTTTGAAAATAAAACTTAATATTTCAAAATAATTCTTTGGTGCTTATTTAAGGCCATAAAGTGTTTCAGTATATTTAAAAATAGAATTTGGATTATGAATATTATCCAAATTAGGATTTTTTTTCAACATAATCAATATTCATTAAATATTTATTTTAAAAGGAATATTTATCATCCATATGGTATATTTTAATATTTATATGATATGAATATCGTAAAAGGATTTTAAGGGATTCTAATATAGCGAAAGTGGTAAAGGATTCATTAAAATCTATACCTTCTTACTGATTATGTAATTTAGCTACTAATATATGTTTTTTTAGTTATGATCCTCTGATACTTCTATTTATTTATGATAACCTACATAGTTCCTATTACTGAATAATTTTTTGGTATTTCAACTAAATCAAAATCATCATTCCATTTAAATTGGTTTCATTCTTCTTACATTTCTAATAACCAACTCACATATTCTAATTATTCTTCAATAGAATTTGGTTTTCATTGAGTTAGAAAATAAGAGAATTTAGATAGGTTTTTTATATTTATTATAGTATTAATTCCTATGTATAGGTCTCCTATGAGTGTTTATAAAGTATAGTTAATTTATGTTCTACACTGTCTAGGTATGATACTTTCAATTTATTCAGTTTTAGGATTTTTTGAACTAAGCTAAATTTTATTACTATCATTTTCAAATTAATAATTTTTGGATTACTATCTCATGTTGTCAATTGAGTTAGAAACAAAATTAGTTTAATATTTCTATTAAATTAATGGTCTTGTTTAATCAAACATAATATGAACTGATTCTTAAAAAATATTTGACTATTTATTAAACACTCTATAGGATTTATAGGGAGCAGAATATCCTAAAAATATCCCTTCATCATTTTTTGGTTCTAGGATACCTTGGTCATCTATATTATTCATGCTATAAATCATTTTATAGATAATTTAAAGTAACTTACATTATTCATTCTATTTATCTAAATTTTATAGGGTATTACTTTCATAATAGACCATATTAAAACTTGAGTCATGGTTTTGTATGTTGTGATTACAACTTCTACCCAAAATAGGTATAAATAAACTATTCATTCGGCACAGTACTTTCTATTTCATTAAAATTTCTATTTCTTCTTTCCAAAAATTCTATTTTTTTGAGGTGTTCATAATGTAGAGAATATGTGAGTAATACTTATATTTTTGGAAAAAATAAATAACTTCATTATTATAAAATTCTCCACCATGATCACATCACAATGATATTATTTTATAACCTTTTTATTATTTAGATTTTTTTCAAAAACATTATAAATAGTGAATACCTCACTTTTATGTTTTAGAAAACATACATGTGCTAAACAAGAATAGTCTTCTACTAAAAAATATAAATATAATCTTCCATCCAAACATGTTACACTATATGGTCAAAAAAAATCCATGTGGATATGTTCTAAATGTTCCGATGCAGAAATTTAGTAAATTGATTTGATAGAATATTTTTGTTGTTTTCCAATTCACAATGTAGAATCATATCTATTATTGTCAAATTAAGAAAATGGAAAGTCTGAAACTAATTGATTCATATATAATTTATTTTAAAAAATATATTATAATGTCCATGTCATATATGCTAGATCAATGCCTCATTTTTCATAGTAGTTAAAAAATAATTTTATTCTTATATATGGAATTTAAATCCAAACTATAAGCATTTTTAGATAATTGTGCTATAAATATTTGCAATTTATATTTGAACAAATAGTAAGAATTATTATAAAAACCAAAATAAAAACCATCATCACATGGTTGAGAGATACTTATTAGGAAATTCTCTAACCGTTGAACATAAATTAATTTCTTGATTGAGATAGTCTTTGGATCTCCTACACTTCATACTCCAATGACATTTTCTTTTATATTGCCACAAAAATTAACAATTCATCTATTAATTAATGTTAATATATGTAAATTGGATGAGTCTACAATTATGTTTCCAGAACATCCAATGTTCATCTACCGTATTTCCTTTTTGTTCTTATGGAGTTTTTCCAATAAAATCTTTTAAATATTTGTTTGTTTTGGTCCCTAGATTTTCATAGGTCATGTATTGTCAGTGAGAAATTATATTATAATATAGATCGACTAATATATCCATAGTGTATAATTTTTTATTTATATTTATTTTCAAAAATAACGATTTGAATGATACTATGGAAATTATCATTGGTCTCTTGAATACATCCAAAAAACAATTCAATAAGGTTTTTTGTGGATTGACACACAAACGATGGACACATTATTTCAACAAAAGAATATTTCTGCCTCGAAAAAAATAAAATATTTATGTTAAAGTAGTGTTTAGGCTACATGGTTTACCACATTCGTTATTCCCTGATTGTGATAAAATGTTTTCATCTAATTTATGGGGAAATATCCCATATATATTGAGTACTGAATTGAATTTATACACCACTTATCACATCCAAACTAATAGGATATATGAAGGGCCTATTTAGATGCTCAAATACATGATAAGAGGATAATTAATGTAATAAAAAGGTGGACGGAATCATCATCATCCATTTTTTTGAGTTCTCATACAATAATATCTTCTAATAGAGTTTACATATGGCTATGTATGAAGCTCTATGTGGAATGTATTGTAGAACACCAACCATTTGGGATGAAGTGGGGAAAAAATATACATGGACCAGATGTTGTGCATGACATGAAAAACAAGGTTCAATCCATATAGCAACATATCAAATCATCTCAGATATGAAAAAGGTTCTATACATATAACCATGGAAGGGACATGGAGTTCTATATTTATGAAAAATTTATCCTCTGAATATCACCATGGAAGATATTCAAGACTTTTTTAATGAGAATGATTTTTAGCCTAAGGTACAATATCCCCTTTGAGATCATTAATTTCATTGGAGAAGTGTCTTATTATGTTTCACTTCCACAAAAAAATAAATCAAATTCATTAGGGTTTTCATGTATCTCCAAAGAGAATGTACATACCAGATCTCTCACATGTAATAAACATAGAGGTAGTATAGCTGGAATATGATTTCTCTTATGAGAATAATATGGAAAATATTATGGAATCGAGAGATGCATTTCTATGCAACAAGCCTACACTCATGAATTTATATGAGTAACCATAAGTAAGAATACAAAACATAGGAATCAGAGGAAGCGATGAAGGATATATAACCATGTGGGTTTATATAAACCAAAATTTTGAGGGTAAATTTTCAAAATCTGGGGATGAAATTAACCAGACATTTATCAATGGAATTTATCCCATCTGATTGTAATTTTACATAGTATAATTAAAATAAAATTACATAGAGAACACGATTAAATCATTATTAATGATGAATGAATGAATTAAAAGGAATTTCTTGAAATTTAGAACCTATACTGATGGAATAGTAACTAGACCCTTAAATAATGATATGAACCTTAGAAATAGTAATCATACCTATAGAATTATATCATAAACAGAGAAATTAAAATTAAAATTTAGTTATCTAATGAATGAAAATATGATATATTTATTTAATGTAAGAAGTAAATAAATGTTTTAAAAATGATAAATTAAGTGTTCATATATTTTTATGTCATAAATAATTGATTATAATTTTAGAACTAATTTATCTATTTATTATAAATAAATTTTCATAAAAATGAATTCATAAATTAATAATATTTTGTCTTATGATTATATACTAATTTTATTATTCCTTAATTTATTTTTAAATGAGTTATAAAATCAATTTCAATTTTAAATTTGTATTTGTTGAGTAAATGGTTATTTCAATTAAAATTTTAATTTCTCATATTTATAAAATTATTTTCGAAAATTAGAGATCCTTTTTGTATTCTAAATGTTAAATAGTGATCACTGATAATTTTGGTTATTTCACTCTAATAGCTTTATTTTTGGTGAATAGTGAAATATGATAAATTACAATATATATATATATTAGAAGTTAAATATGATTTTTGTTGATTCATTTTTGATTTAACAACCATAATATCAGACATATATTTATTTTTTTCTTTATTTTTTGATAATACACAAACAATATATAGTCATGAGAAAAAATAATAAAGTAATGAAAATAATAATTAGAAAACACCCCTCTCATCCATAATAAATATCACCCTTATCCACACATGTACCTCACACCTCTAAATATTTGATACTTATCCAAATTCTACTCAAGTGTAATTGATAGAACCACCCCCACATCCAGGTTCCCTTGGACTCATCAAAAGACAAAAACCATATCCCTAATGAGGTTCCAAATGATGAGAGATTTTAGAGGTAAAATCCTCTTCCATTTCCTTTTATTTACTTTTAATTTCTTTTCCATTTCTTATTCTTCATTTTCTCATCATTCCATATGTTCATGAAAACTCTACTATCTTATATATATGGAAATTATATCATGTTATGTTAATATTCATCATCATTATCTTTTATCTCCCATAATTAATTAAAAATTAAATCATCACCTGATACGTTTCAATTTATCGAAGTCATGGAAGATGCATTTTAATTTTCCATTCAAACATTCAATTATATTCTTAAAACCATTATATTCGTTGAAAAATAAATCAAAATATATTTTATAAATTCATATATATAATTTTTTAAAAATATTTACATAATAACAAGTTTTAAAAAATATAATTTTGTTATGATCGAAAACTACCTATATTAATCCAAACGATTATTATTTACTAATAATATAACTATTTATCCTCTTGCAATTTAGTCATAAAATATATATAACCATTTAAAGATATTTATTTCTATTAATAACATAATTTTTCAATTAGGTAGTATTATACCCATTCTATATAAACATTCATACTCATATTAATGTACAAATATAGTAAAAAACCAGACAACTAACACTCATGAACGATTAAATTAAAATATATAACTCATATAAAATCCCATAAATTAACATATTAAAAATATATACAATCATATTAAGGAATAAAATCTTATTTATTTTGTAATTAATTTATTTAATTTCATTATCCATGATATTAAAGTGAATTAATCATTTAGATAATAGGTTAGGGTAAATCTAAAACCCAACTATCATTCTTCAGTTTCTCTCTTTCATCCCACTTTCAGTATTGTTATTCATTTTTATGTTACATTAAAATAACTTCTTAATCATTATCATATATTTTCACTGATATACATGTTACCAATATGTTTTTATAACAAATTCAATGATTTTTCTAAATGAACTCTTCATTCTTGAAAAATATATTTTACTTCTCATGAGATTGTTTTTTCTTCACTAAAAAATGATGATTCACATACTATGTATATTAGTGCATCATTATGTTGGGAACAACAAATATTTTTTGTGAATGTATTCTTTATTATACGAAACCCATTTTTTACTATGGGTTATTTAATGTCCAATATTGATATATCTTCAATGCGGACTGTCGGATAATGTAAATGTTACGATGCTATCTGTACACCATGAATTATATATTTCATGTGAATGATTTGATCTGATGGGTGTATCCGGAATTATAAAGCACTCAAATTCATTGGTTAAAGTGGTTTATATCGTTAAATAATATGATGTGTTAATGGTAGATGATAACTAAGACATGATTTTTCATTTTTATGCATCTCTATATTCTAATAAATTCTTTAATACTTGATATTATGATTATGATTACTATGTTATGATGATGATTGTGATCACCCCATATTCTAATGATTCATGTTTTATCCATCATATTTCAGGGGTGTTATCTCACCCCTTTCTTTTCTATATATCCTTAGGTGATTACATGTACTGAGGAGAACACGGGGGACAATAAGAAGATAGAGAAGAGGGAATTAAGTTATTGTTAATTTTGAAAAGCTTTTCTGTGGTTCTAATTTTATCATGAAACTAATTCTTTTTTATCCTAGTTGTGTAATGATTATAATTTGTTATAGATTGAAATTTTATAATATGTTATGTAAGAAAATTCGAGTCACTATAGTTGTAATCAAGGCACAATTGTTTTGATTTAGGAATTGGGATTAAGGAACAATAATAAAAACCGATAGTATATGAATATATATATATATATATTAGAACCCAAGATGATTTATTTGAGATGATTATAAACATTATAATTCCAAATTCTATTCCTTTAGTCAAATTTAAAAAAGAAATAAATTATTTACTCCTGAATTTTTGACATAGGTTTTTTCTAACATGTTGTATTATATAAAATTGTGGGAAACCAGTGAAATCTGGAATACAACCCATTGTGGATAAATGATGGAATTTACTAAATGAAATCCCCAATTCCTTAGGAATTGGATTTCAAAATTTCATGGTGATGCCTACTCAGGTGTCTCTGGTTATGACCACTAACCTGAATTATGTTGGGCATGTGTATTCAATTAAGATGAAGAAACTGGATATCGAGTGTTTCATACAACAATGACCATTGCCGTTTAATGGATAAATTGATCAATTATGTAGAGAATAGTTTTTTAACACAATGGTTAATATTCTTTCTATACTTCACTACTTTTAGATGGAGAATCTGACTCTGTCTATTTCCCTTTTTGATGGAGGGGCTGATCTATAATTCCATGAACCCACGCATCCTGATTCAATACTAAAACACATTGTGTATTTCATTTTTATAAAGTATAAAATAAAAATACACAGTATATTATACATTTGAGGACCTTTTCTAGTCTACTTTTTGGAGGATTAGACAAACTATACATTAACATATACAAAAAAACATTTATATTTATTTAATTTCTTCTTCTCTAGCTTCTTATTGTCCCTGAAAAACAATTTAGTACACATAATCACCTAATGATATAAATCAAATAGGGGTGAGATGAAATCTCATTATGTTGATAGATAAGAACAATGTATAATAGGGGGATCATAATGATAAAATAGGTAAAGTATAATGAACGTGATAGGAAGTATTAATAAAAGACTTGAAATTCAGCAATACATAAAAATTAAACAACATATGTTAGTGGTTAACTACCAAACATATATGTGAACAATTCTACAATCATGTACAAGAATCATTTCACTATTACTCATGACATTCATAACATTAACCAATGTATTATAGGGATGTATAATTCCAGGCACACTCGTCACATTCAATCATTCATATTGTGTTATATGATTTGGGGTGCACCTATCACATCATAACATTATCATTGTCATGCATTCCATATAAAAAAATATGAATAATTAACATAATATACCCATGTAATGTAATGGGATCCATATCATAAAAAACATTTCTAATCTTTGGGTTCCCAAAAGAATGTGGGAATACTATACATGATACAATAACCATCAACCAGCTGTGAGAAATAAAAGGTGGGTTTATGAATGATGTGTTCTTTTGTAAAATATATGTTTGACAAATAATCGACTAGAAAAACTGTATATCCCAGAAAAGGTAAGATAATTATAAAAAATAATTTATAATGAGTGACCATACAAAAAATGTAGTGAATGTTAGAGAACCCGAACAAAAGAAAGTTAGGTTCGAGAATTTCCCCTCACTGGGTATCTGAATGATTTCTTCACATTAATGTCCTATATAACCACATTATATTCATTAAATACCCATTAAAAAAACATGTTTACATGAGTACAGTTAATTATTTTTTCAGTATGTTATTTTATCCGCCTTTGTATTAGTTAAATAGTATAAAAACATAGTTTGTAAATGTTCATTTTTATTGCTTTCTTGAGTGGTTCCCGTGTATTCGTAAATCGAGATTTGTGTGGAACATGGGTAAACAACCATAAAAGATATTACATGTTATTAATTATCATACATTATATTAAATGTTCTTATAATTTATTATATTATATAACATGTGGATGAAACATTAGTTAAAATTTAATGATGATCGTTTTGGTTAATTCAGCCGATTTTTTCACCACAACATACTTGTTTTGTTTATTCATTAATTAAAATGTACATAAGATAGTTCTAGAACATGATATTTAATATAATACATATAATATAATATGGATAAACCATAAAAAGGGTTTCATTACAATATCTAAAGACGGTAAAGGAAATAAGAAATCTTTCTGTTCATGAAGGTGAAAAATTAACACCTCACGAACAATGTCTTTTAATAAAAAATAGTGGAGAAGAGGTTCGATGATATAGTTTCCCATTACTATCTTAACAATCTATTATATGTGAAATAATGGAGTTAACGAACCGTATGGATAAGTAAAGTTGGGGAGAGGTTTATAAAATTACATGAAATATAAATATAATTAAAGGAAAAGAGAGAGAGGGAAATTACCTATTGAGTCCACCTTTTGAGATCCTCCTTATGAAACCTAGGCATTGAATTTTAATGAAAATAGAAGCTATCGAATAGGGGAGAAGGGATAGAGATGTTTTTTCCAAAGAGTTTAGATAAGTCTTGATTCTTGAGAGGTGTGAGAAAATGAGGGTGTGAAAGGTGGAACATAAAGTGGAGGGGAGATGGGTATTATCAATATTATATTCATTAATTTATTATTTATCAATAAGACCAACAATAATAGGTATTCCATGACAATGTATAGTAATATAATATTGTGAATCCTAACTATATGTGCTTGCATTTTCAAAACCACACCTCTAACTCTATAATTAATGAATTTAACATATTTTGTAAATTATTGTATTTCACTATTCATAAAAAATCATGTATTTTTAGAAAAATCCCAAAAATTACCTCTTAAATTTTTTGAACATCTAAATCCACGAATGATGTCCATTTTTCAAAAATAATTTTATGAATATGAATTTTTTTATTTTTAATTCAAATCATAATTTATTCAAAAAATATAGTTTTTAAAACATATGTTTACTTATTCCAAAAACATAGGTACATCATTATTTAATTTTAATCATACATATATAAAATACTAGGATATGATACTATTAATTAGGGTATATTACTATTCATAAGGGTATGTTACTATTTATTAGGGTAGGTTAGTATTGACCAAAAAATATGGTTTTCTTATCGGATTCCAAATAACCTACTGATCGCAACTGTGTATGTTGGGTTTATGAATGACAAAACACAGAAGTAACAAAATTATTTTTAACGATATGTTTAAAAATTTTACAATGTACTCTGTAGTTCATTTAATCAAATATTTTTTCCCTTTAAAATCATGGGATGTTACATTATTCCCCCCTTAAACGAATTGCACCCTCACAATTCATTCATTGTACATATAATTCTGATTTTATATATTTATAATTATGAAAACCAATTTTATTATGTGTACCTAATTAATCAAATGTTTATAAGTTAACTTTAAAATGACAATGTCTAATGTATATATTTTTCTAGATCATTCTTCTAATACCAAATGTAAAGCCCTGAACCCGTATTTCCTGATTCAATACTAAATAAAAATTTATATTTCAATTTTATAATGTATAGAATAAAAATACAAATTATATTATACATTTAAAGTTTTTTTCTTGTTGAGGTTTTGGGGGATTTGACAGACCATACATTGACATTTACAACATAAGACATTTACATTTATTAAATTATTTTTTTTGTAGCTTCATATTGTCCCATGAAAACTCTATAGAACCCATAATAAAATGAGGATATACATAAAAAATGGGTGACCTAAAAGCCTTATAAGAGGATCGAAAAGAAAAATATAGCTGGTGGGGAGTATAATCATAACATAGGCAAAGGGTCATGAACTTGAGTGGATGCATTAAAAAAGTCTTCAAATCCGACAAAAGCATAAAAATGAAAGATCATGTCTTAGTGGTTAATTTCCACACATAATTTTGAACTATCATATGATCATTCTCACGAATCATTTCACTCTTACTCATGTTATTCATCACTTTACCCAATTCATTGGAGAACTTTATAATTCCAGACGCATCCATCATATTCAAACATTTATATTGGGCAATATAATTCTAGATGTACCCATCACATTATAACATTATCATCATCATGAATCAACATATAACATATATAAAAAATGAACATAAATACCCCATGTAAAGTAGTGGGTTTCATATCAGAATAATACACTCTTAAACCTTTGTATACCAAATAAATGTTGGAATAACAAGCATGATACAATAACCATAAACCACATGTGAGAAATAAAAGGTTTGATTATGAAAGAAGAGTTCTATTGGAAAACATTTATTACACATAATATATAGTTGAAAACATGTATGTCATTAATAATATTATAAAATTATGATAAAATATATTTTTAAGAAGTGACCAAACCAAAAATGAGTGAAAGAGAGAGAACCTGACGAAGAAAGTTGGGTTCGAGCATTTCCCCTTACTATGTATCAGAACACTTTCTTCGCTTTAATGTCATATATATCAATACTAGATTAATTAATTTTCAATTACAGAACCTTTAGTACATTGGTAATGTTTATTTTTTATGGTTTTCTTGAGTGGTTCACTAGTATTCATAAATGGAGGTTCATGTGGAACATGGTTAAACTACCAGAACTGATATTAAAAGTTATTAATTATCATAACAAAGTGTAAATGATCTAATAATTGATTTTGTTATATACCATTTGGATGAATCATCAGTTAAAATTTAAAGACGATCGTTTGGGTTAATTATGGTGATTTTTCTACAACAAAGAACATCTTTTGAAAAAAAATTTGTAATATGTACATAATTTAGTTCCATAACAATAAATAGGTTATAATAAATATAATATTATCTAGTTCAACCATAAAAATGGTTTCAGGACAAGATAGAAATATGTTAATGGAAAAAATAAAACATGATGTTCTTGAAGTTGATAAATTAACACCTCATGAACTACATTTTGTCTTCAAAAATAAAAATATGAGGATATGGGGATGTATGATATATTATCCCATATTATCATTAAATTAATGTATATTTTAGATACTGGGGTAAAAATACCATGTGGATGAGGATAGGTGGGGAGAAGTTAAGAAATGAACATGAAATAGAATGAAAATTATTGGAAAAGAGAGGGAGGGAAATTACCTCTTGAATCCTCCTCTTGAGATACTACTTGAGGAACCTAGGCAAGGTTTTTTGATGAGAAAAAAAGAACATGGACGTGGGGGATGGGATATGGAATATTACTAGGCTGTTTTTAGACATGTCTTGAAGCTTGAGAGGTGTGAGAAAATGAGGGTTTGTAGGGTGGTATTTATACTGGAGGGGAGAGGGGGTTTCCCAATATTATATTCATTTATTTATTATTTCTCCGCATTACAATGAATAGAGAGTCTTCTAAGAATATGTATAGTAATTTTATCATGTGAATATGAAACATATGTTCTTACATCAACAGAGCATCACCCATTACTCTATAATTAATGAATTTAATTTATTTTGTAAATTATTGTATTTTATTATTCATCAAAAATTCATGTATTTCAAAAAATCTCAAAATTTTATTCTAACCATTTTTTAATGTTAATCACAAATATTTCCATTTTTCAAAAATAATTTTATAAAAATGATTTATTAAATTTTAAATTAAAATCATAGTTAGACGAAAAATACTATTTTTAAAACAGTTGTCTACTTATTCCAAAACATAGGTACATCATGCTTCCACATAAATCATACATATATACTATCATAGGTAAGGTTACTATTAATTAGGGTATATTAATATTCATAATGTTATGTTTCTATTCATAATGGTATGTTACTTTTCATAAAAAATAATTTTCTTTTTTGGACTCCAAATAACATACTGTTCGTAACTATATAGGTCAAATTTTAAAAATTGAAAACACAGTAGTGAAAAAATTAAGATTAAAAACATGGTTATAAATATCCCGTAGTACTTGTTAGTTTATTTAAGCACATATCGTTAACTTTTAAAATCTTGGGTTGTTACTTGATCAATGGGGTTATCTGATTAAGAACAGCAACCTGAAGGATGAAATTGATGTTAAAGAGTGGGAATACATTAAGATAATGATTCTTAACAAGTATTTCCCATGAACTATTAAATAAATGTTTCATGTATAATTCATAGAGCAGAATCAAATTTATGTTGAATTTTTCCTCTCTTATGAATGGTATTTCACAAGGATTTCACTATACGCTTAGGGTTTTGTTATCAAAATTGATAAGAAAATTTTTAGGTATTTAGTGTATTAGAACAACACCTTAGAAATGATTTTCAAATTCAAAACATTGGGAGTTATGAATAAGTCATTCTATGTGATCTCAATTTATGATATTGTGTTTGGAAATGGTTTAATGGCTATGGTGATATGAAATGAAAGAAAGAGTTCTAAACTAGGGGATCTAAAGAAAAAGGTGGAAATAAACCACAACCACCAACATGCTAATATTGTGGGATGTTGTATAATGTCAACTATCTCAATGGGATTGGGAAATGGTATAGGTGTATGGGAGAAGTTCAAAAATATCATGACTATCTAAAATACATTACGAGATGCATAAAACAATGGAGGAAAAGATAGAATTACTCAAGGTATAATGCTAAATGTGTTAGAAGAAAGTGAACTATGCAAGCTAGTGCACTGAATCATGATACCTGAAGGGAAATTAGATTCATTAGCCACAAAATCCAAAGTAAAAATGGATGGATTACCCCATCACTACTATTAAATATAATAAATAATTTTATGTTGTTAAAGGTACACCTCTTATTTACTCAATAATGGAAAACATTCATATTTGATTACAGTTTTATCCATTAGTTTGTATCATGAATGTTTTAAAGAAATATTGAATAAAATCCCCAAAACCATGAAGTAGATAATTCTAGAAAAACGTAGTGGTGAGTTCATTATATTGCAAGCATTGTACTGTTTTCCTAATAGCATATGTGTGAATGTTTTTCCCAGAAAATCGGATGATACATTCCTTGGTGGAATACAATGCTATAATACGAATGGATTGACTCTCATTATAAAATGAATAAATCAACTAACTGTAAAATAAAATACATGTTAATATTATGAACCATCCAATGTTCCTCTAAAATTACAAGGAAGATCATGAACGTCCTCCAAAAAAATATCAAATGTTGTGGGTCTTGATTCCTTGTGAATAATAATACCACTCTAAAATGGTTGAGTGAATAAAAGGGGTCAACCATGTAGAAATTCCCATTGTGATGAAATAAAATTATTTATTTCATGATGATTTACCTAAAAATAAATTAGTTCATGAGATATAGTTCTCAAAATAACACTTAAATAGAGAAACTTATATCTTTATATTACCCTATTATATATCCTCTAATAAGAGGAGTTAATGAATTAGTTTCAATATAATTTGGAAAATGGGTTCTTACAAAATGGGGGGTGTAGAATGAAGAAATAGAACCATTCAAGAAATTTCACGGAATATGATTAATGAATATGATATACCCATTTATTTCTGGGCTAAATCTGTTAATACAGCTTGCTACATAATAAACAGAGTCTTAATCTGGCCCATATATAAGAAAACACCTTTTGATTTGTGGAATAATAGGAAACCCAATGTATGTTTTTTAAAATTTTTTGGATGTAAATATCGTATTCTAGACACTAAATATAATTTAGATAAATTTTCCTCTAAAAGTGAGGAAGGAATATTTCTTTGATATTTTACATCAAGAAATGGATATATAGTTTTTAATAAGAGAACCAAATTTGTGGATGATTTTGTACACATCATGTTTGAGGAAGCCCGTCCACATAAGCCCAAGACCTCACATGGAAATATTGAAGAGGATATGTCCAATATGGACATTAATCATAACACCTCAAATCATCATGTGAATGATTCTGTGAAAACATCAAGTTGGGGAAATTTTCACCGTCCTAACTATAGTGAACTAGATCAACCTGACCAACCTGAAATATCTATTTTGAAATTCTCTAGACCAACTCGGATTTTTATGAATCATCCCCAAGATGTTTTTTTTTGGAGATTTAGATTGAGGAACACAGACCAGAGCATCCTAGAGAAACCAGGTTGAACCTGAATCCTTCTTGTCACAACTTGAACCGAAAAATATCATTTATGTGATCAATGATGTATTTTGGTTAATGGACATGGAAGAAGAACTTAATCAGTTTGAAATAAATAATATTTTGGAACATGTAGGTAGACCTAAGGATACATTGACCATAGGGACCAAATAGGTGTCTATAATTAAAGTAGCTGAAACTGGAAATATATTTTGGAAAAAGATAGACTAGTTGCACAAGGATATAATCAAGAAGATGGAATCTATTATGAAGAGACTTTTGCACAATTATCTAGACATGAGGTAATTAGGATCTTACATTCCTAAGCAGCACACATGGATTTTAAACATTAACAAATGGATCTGAAATGTGAATTCATAAATTATTATATAATTAAGGATGTTTTTGTTGAACAACCCATTGGTTTTCCAAATCCACATTTTCTAAGTCATGAGTTCAAATTATAAAAATCGTTATATGGTTTGAAACAAGCTCCAAGAGCATAGTATGAAAGTTTTAGTAATTTTATTATTTCTAATGGTTTTAAAAAAATACTTGTGGATACTAATTTATTTATAAAAATAGTTTCCAATGAAGTATTAATAGCCCAGATATATGTAGATGATATTATTTTTTGGATAATCTAAAAACTCTTTATGTAATGATTTTTCAAACATAATGAAATGTGAGTTTGAAATGAGATTAATGGGTGAACATAAATATTGTCTTGGATTTCAAATATTTCAAAATAAATAAGGTATTATTTAAAATCAATATAAGTACACAAATGATATTTTGAAATTATACGGCTTTAATAACATTAAGAGTATGGAAACCCCTATGAGTTATACATGTAAGTTATATCTTGATGAAAGTGGAAAATCAGTTGATCAAACTGTTTATAGAGGATTTATTGGGAGTTTTCTATAATTAACTACTAGTAGTACAGATATTATGTTTAGTGTGTGTATGTGTGTGATGTATCAAGAAAACCCAAAAGAGTTACATTTAAATGTAGTTAAAAGAATTTTCAAATACCTCAAGTATACAACTAACATAGGACTTTTCTATCCTAAATGACATCCTTTTGATTATGTTAGATATTCAGAAGTTGATTTTGGTGGATGTATGTTAGATACAAAGAGTACCTTTGGAACATGTCACTTTTTGGGAAATTCATTAATATAATGGTGTAGAAAAAAAGAAAAATTCAGTTGCATTATCAATTGCAGAAGTAGATTACATTGCTGCTGGTAGTGGTTGTGCACAGATTTTGTGGATGAAACACACCTTATGAGACTATGGATTTTAATTCAGATAAATCCCCATATACTATTACAACTCATGTGCTACTAAAATTTCAAAAAATAAAATTTCTTAATATAGAAAAAATCTTATTGATGTAAGACATAACATTTTGAGAGATCATAATACAAAATGTTATATAATTCTAGAGTTTATTGTGACTGAACATCAGCTTGAAGATATATTCTCTAATCCCATAAATTCTGAGGGAATTAATTACTTATTTCATGAACTAGTAATGATAAATCAGTAATCGATTCCATAAAATTGATTCCCTGAAAACAATTTCTTGAAACTGATCATGTCCAAATGATCCTTAAAAATATCTTGTCAAAACATTCTCTTGAAACCGATCCTGTCAAACGGATCTCTTGAAACATATCATATAAAACCAATCTCTTGAAACTAATCATGTCGAATCGATATATTGAAACTAATCCTATCAAACTGACCTCTTGAAACTTATCATGTCAATCCAATCTCTTGAAACCGATCTTGTCAAGCCGATATCATGAAACTGATAATGTCAGATTGATCTCTTGAATGTGATCCTTTCAAACTGATCTCTTGAAATAAATTCCTTGAAACTAATTTCTTGGAACCAATTCCTTGAAAACGATTCCTTGAAACCAATTTCTTGACACTGATCTTTTCAAACTGATCTCTTGAAACTGATCCTGTCAAACTGATCACGTGAACTGATTCATTGAAACTAATTCCTTAAAACAGATATCTTGAAACCAATCCTTGAAACTGATCCTTTAAATTGATCTTCTAAAACCGATATCTTGAAACTGATCTCTCCAAATTGATCTCTTGAAACTGATCCTTGAAACTGATCATTGAAACCGATCACTCGAAACCGATTTATTGCCACCGATGTAGTTAAAAGTTTTTTTATGTTCTATCAGTTTTTAAATAAAATGACACTGTTTTACTACCTTTTTTTACATTTAAATTCTTATGAGTTAAAATTTACAAACCCTAAATGATATATTTATTTAAATTCACTCCAACCATTAACTTTAACATCTGCCAAAAATATTTCTACCTTTTTTCCCACTCCTTCTCAATCGTCGACCTATCAACATTGTTGGAATCTGAAGACTTGTCAGGGAAAGGACAAAGAGTCCAATAGAAGAGACATGAAAATATCATTATGCTAAGCATCATAAAGGTGACTCTAGTGGAACTGTGAAATTGAGCTTGTAAAGCCAAGTGGTTACAGATGAAAAAGTGGTGAATGTGAATGGCTTCTGTTGAGCATGTATTTTTTATTGAATGTGTTGGAATCTAAAGGGTGGCATAGTTTGTTTTCCAAAAATGAAATATCATATTATCCCCAGCCAGTTCATTAGTTCTATCCACATTTTATGATATCCATGGATGAAGCTGAGGTAGTAATTGTGATGTTTGTGGTAAAGATAACAGAGATATCTTTTTCATCTATGGAATGGGCTTAATTCATAGAAACGCCTCGTGATAGTGTCCATGTTGACTATCTGTGTAATATTGGAACTTACAATAATTTGTTCTCTTATGAAGATTCTCTAATGTAGCTGACTAGAAATGGAGAATCTATGGGGATTGTTGCAAATGAATTAGAACGATAACTAAGACTGATTTTTATGTTCATACAACATCAATTATGTCAAAGGAAGAGAGATTTATCTTCTTTGAAGTATCAGGATGATTTCATCATCTTTTTTTGGAACATGAGATAAAAGTGAACATGAGTAGGTATCTAATGGCGCATATCTCTGATTTGATATGGCCATCCAAGAAGGAAACCTGCCTGTACTATCCAAGGATGATTTCTTCCATGATGAAAAGTGTAGGTTGTGTGGAAGATGGAGATGAAGTGATAAATGAATGTACTATTTTTTTCATCAAAAAGATAGTTATAAAAGGATGAAAATATTATAGAAAACATGGAAGATATGTTGGGTAGGATATGAGGAGTGGTTATATGAGGATTTCAATACATTTTACCACCCTTATAAACCAAAGGAAAAATCTGATCTAGGTCTCAAACTAAGAGAGGTTCATGTTTATTCTAATGAGGAAGTTGAGCCTGAAGTGCCAAGGGAAGAAGGATCTACTATTGATAATAGGTGTGATCCGGATATTTTGGAATGTACTATGTACATTTCATATGGACCTTCTAATCAACCTTTGGACTTACCATCAATAGAATAAGTTTTAGGATATACAGATGAAGAAGAGACCGAGTTTATTGGAGTAGAAGTCTATGTTAGTAAATCGTATGAGGAATAAGATGATGATGATTAAGATGATGGTGATAATGGAGGAAATAATGAACATGTGAGTGACTCTCTAGAAATTTTAAAACAAGTGGTTGAAATATCTAGTTAGGAATTTGTACCTCGAGTTGGTGAGGGTGTTGAGCATGTTGAACAATAGGTTGTTGGAAATTGAGGTGCTGAACAAGAGGACAGATCACCCATTCATAATACTAAAAATCAAGAGATCATTGAGAAACTGAATGATCTTATAGTTGATGGACAAGAGGACGAAAATGTGGTTCTAGTGCCTCAAATTGAGGAAGTACCATGTCAATCTGAAGTAGATGTAGCACATGTTAAACTTGAAGTTTGGATGGTTCATGAACCCAAAAATGTTGTTATAGCTTGTGGACTGAATGAAGATGTTGATGAAGATGAAATTATTCCTAAGCATCAGGGAAGAAGGATTATAATTGATACTTTTAATCAAAGTGACTGGTCATGTACTAGGGAATATGATAATGATCCATGATACATTCTTTTCTGTTTAGAGTATTACTCTGATGAGGAGAGGGTACATTCTCCTTCTTCTCCACAAGTCTAGGATGAAACAAAACATATTGCACCGGTTTCACTAACTTCACCCCCACTAGTAGAGCCAGTAGCACAGTTTGTGACCAGTGAATATGTCACTACGGTTAATTTGGATAAATTCAAAAATGATACATGTGAGTCTGTGATAGCTTCAGTGGGATCCAGAAGTAAAGCCACCACATTATCAAGTATTTCAGATCCTAATGCCATGGAGATTAAAAAATTAGTGATTTATGAGATTCAATAGAATCTCATTACCATAAAAGAAATTATAATTAGACACAGTACCATGCTGAGATAAGAAGTAAGAAAGATGAGAAATGAGTTAAATTCATTAACCTCTGACTTCAAGACCTCCTTTACGGGTGTTCTATATGTTCATAGGAACATAGTGACACATCTCCTCTGTGTCGATCTAAAAAAGGTTAAAGAAGAGCTTGGAAAAATGTTAATTGCCCCATCCAGTTCCAGGAGTGGGAATAGTGTGGTTGCTAATTTGGAGTCTCTCAAGGTTGTGATGATAGAGGTACTCTAAAATCATCGGAGTATTTCAGACAAAAATAGTTTTGAAAAGGTGCATCACAATACAGATCCTGTGTACAATAAGGTCAGGTAGTGCACAAATGAAGCCTATGTAGATCAGAAAGAGATTCATGAAAAGGTGGATATGTATTTCACTATGATTTATACCCAGCATGATCTAATCAATATATTCACATTTCTCGAAAAAAAATATTAGAATTACACCAGTCACAGAAGAATTCAAGAAGAAAGTACTTATATTGAACTATTTTACCCATTTGGTGAGTAAATATATTGAAAATAAGGATGATTTTGAGAAAGTAAAAAAAATGTGGTGGTGAAATTATTAATTACATCATCAACCTAATAAAAAAAATATCTTCATGTTCACGATTAGGCTATTATAGTCCCTCTAGCTACTTCAATTGGTACTGCCTCTCAGCCTCCTTCTCATATGACTATCTCTTATTCCATGTCTTAGATTCGACTGATCATCACAGAGCAACCTCCCAGTCGTATGTTTTCAGAAAGGCGGCCTACCTTTACAGACACTGTTCCTATAGTTGTTTCCCTGCCTTGTGATATCTTCAGAGCACCTCTTCCCTCTTCTTCTACAAGACCATATCATCCACCTTCAGAACATTCAGATAATGGAAAATACACAAAACATACAAACCCATAGTGGTGGATTGTTTTTATTTGATAGTGATTTGATCTTTTTGTTTTCCTATAATTTTATGTCTCTTAATGGAAATATCTATGGTTTATTTATTTAATGTTATTTTTATTTTCGGATTTTTTTCTTATCCTATAAGGGGAACTAATATGGCATACATTATTTATCTAAGGGGGTGATTTTTTGGTTTAGAACACATTCCATGTACTCACATTAATCCCTTTTCTGAGGGGGAGATTTGTTTTAAAAAATTCATACAACGATAATATTTGGTTATATTGGATAATTAAAATCAGTGTGGTATGCTATGTCAAGATATCTTTATTCTATATATTTTCATGAATTCCATAATTTTTGATTATCAAAAAGGGGGAGAGTTTTTAAGCCTCTATGATTTTTTAGTTTTTATAATCACAAATAATGTCAATATTAAAATTATAATATTTTATTCCATTCTAATATCTCTATGTAAATCAATTATTTCATATAGAAATATATAATTACATAAGTCCATAACCTATATTCATGACTAAATATATTTACAAACGTATTTTTAAATGTATTTTTTTGGATAACATTTATTTCTGTAATGATATGTGTAAGACATACACTCTATAACCTCATTAGATTCCCTGACACACCAATGGTCGACACACCGATGTTCGTCACACCGATGCTCGGCACACCAATGTTCGACACACCGAGGTTCCGCACACTGACTCTCGACACCCCTATGTTCGACCCAAAGATATTTGAAACATTTATATTCGACAGACTGAAGTTCGAAAAATTGATGTTCGACAGACCGATGTCGACACAATGATGTTGAAAAACCAATGTTGACACACCAATGATGACAGATCGATGTTGACACAGTGATGATGATAGATTGAATTCACCACATAGAATATGATAGAATGAATATGACACACAATATATGACAGGATGATGTTACTAAACAAAAGACATTAGACCGAAGATGAATCCCTGATATTCTTAAATAACTGTTTTGATTTTATTAATTCAAAATTATTTCTAAAGGTCATATTTACCCAAATTAATGTTTCTGAAATTATTTAATGTTTTTTGTAGGACTATACATTGACTGTACGAGGTACATGCATGTGAGAAGATCTTCATACCTTATGGATCTTGAAGTATTAAAGGATTTAAATCATATCTCTAAAAACATAGACACCCAAAGATATACAGATACACATAGATCTTGAATAATGCTGAAATATAGACTCTACAAATTCAGAATATTGAAAAAGAAAGATGCTCGAAGCTTGATTTCACCTATGCACTACCTACTGAATCTTGTTGAACATCCTCACAAAGAAGAGTTGAACTCCTTCACAAGAAACTATGACAATCTATTCTGAATCCAACATTCATAAGAGGACTCGAATATAATTTCCTCAGCATCTATTGAATCCAGAGTGTTTCCACACAACACATAGAGCATTATAAAGCCAATTCTCATTAATAACTCTATTATATATGTATCATAACTATTTTAGTAGTGTGTATATATTTTTTTAAATCTCACACACTTCCTCTTGAGCTAAACTAGGGGATCAAAATATATCCACACTCTAAATCCCTTATTAAACTTTTTTCCCACATAGAAATGTGGAGGTGATCGTGGGTGAAGTTTTTGTTATTTCTTCCTATGAATTAATATGGTAGTGGTCAAGTATCACCTGGACAGCCTTGTGTGATGTTGTGAACCACGATCTAGGGTGTGGATCGAAAGTTTATTAATATAAACTTCATGGTGTCAAGTGATCACCAAGTAGAGAGGACAAAGTCTCAGCATGAGACTAAAACTCCTATTTTAACCACTGTGATGTTTGTATTATATTATTATCTGTTATGTATTTATTGCATTATGATAAACTGAATATTTATAGTTATTTATCATGTGTTTATATATGTTTTAAATTAATAGATTATTTTCAAAAGTTTGACTTATCTTTAGATTGGTAAAACTGAGAACTAATCAATCTTCAGATAAACTAACTGAAATTTTAGGGCATATATAAATTCACTACAAAATGACCTTCAATTTATTATAATACGGGGATATTATTTTAAGGAAGAAATTATGATAGAAAGTTTTATAGATAGTCTATTCACCCCCTGCTGGAATCATTTACTCCAACAAATATATGTTGGTATTATTAGAAATTATAAAAAATAAAGCTCCAAAATATGGAATTAATTTTTCCCTTTTAAATTTAATAAATTGGAAGAAATGGATTTAACGTTAAAACCATAGATGCGATGAGAAAGTCGGTTTCTAATGAGAAACGTTTGCATGTTTGAAATGATTCTATGTCTAATATAAATTTGAAATTGATTATAATTCCCAATATTAATGTCATTCATATATAAAGTATCTATTTATACTTTTAAATGGATTTAAATATTATTTTACTTTATATATAATTTAATGAATTTAGTTTCCTTTTTAAATTTAGTATTATTGACTATTCTACCAAAGATAATAGAAGAACTCGGCCTTAATCATTACTTATTATTGAATTAAATGAAAAATTAAAATTAAGGATCTTTTCAGGTTTAAATTTTTAGAGAACTAGGACATAACTATTAGATCTCAAAGATTACAAAGTATACACATCTACTCAGTTTCCATTTTTTTCACAAAATAAAAACTCTTGAACAAAAGAGTCATCTCTATTTCCTTGTTTTAGACAGCCTGACATTTCCTTGATCCCATACATGACCCTATTCAACTTTATTTCTTGTGAAAAACATTTAAAAAACATGGGATGAGCATAAAAATCTCAGTAGGGGTTATAACAATACGGAAAGAAATCATTAGTCCATGTATACAAAATAATCAAAGAAATCATACATTACTCATAAAACATAAGGACGTTAACATACCTCATGAAATCATAAGATTTATGAATAAATCATAGAAATCATAAGACATAAAGGTATCTTGAGGCATTCATAACCTTATTACGTAGGGAGTAACCCTCATGGTTACGTTTGGAATACCCATCACAATATATTCCCTAAATCACTTCGTAGAAACCTTATCGGTTAACCCCTTCACATTACTGAATGCATTGAAGAGCTATATTGGGCTCACCCGCCCTTAGTTTATCACGGACCCACCCGTCTTCATAAACAATGCCCAAGAACCATAACATAATCATAGCACATAACATAAGAATAAATGAAAGATAACATTCCAACATTGCAATAACAATATAACATCTTAAGATATTGAAATAATAAATACATTCTAAAAACCATTTTCAAAACCATTTAAAACATTTAATAAAGTTATTTTTGAATCAAAGTTTCCCATAACACTTTGAAGCTTCTCACATTTTAAACCATTAATATCCACATAAATAAATCCTTAAAACCATTTTGAAAACATGGATATTAATGAGAAATATGTTTATGAATAAATCATTAAAATGTTTAAAATGATTTTTTTGTTAAAGGGGTTTTAACAAAATGAGAGACACTTGAATAAAATAATTGAGGAATAACATTTAATCGGAACTTTATAATATCATGAGAATAAATGGATTCATGATATCATATTCCAATTGACAGTGTATACACCATATTAGATTTAATTGGTGCATAACAACAATGAAGTCTCAATAGAAATGTAAAATGGGATGAAATCCCTTATAATGAAGGTATCCTTAAATTAAGGGAAAATCAATCTCATAATTATGTGTGACAAATACAAATACACCAAATATAAGTGGATATTAAGTGTAAAAAAATCAAATTTAATTCACAGATATTCAAAGGATGCCATATTCAATAACTAAATATTGAACACAATGAAATCGAAATTGGGTTAAAAAGTTCCCTTGGAAAAATTTCACAGCCTAACGGCGTCACATTAAAATTCATAAAATTAGTTGATGAGAGAGAAAATGGTATCTCATCACTTGGACATAATATTTACATCACTAAGGATATATAAGAACATATCCCTACATTAAAAGATGTATATTAATGGACATAACAAAATAAGTCTTTTTAAAAGAGGAGTGTGAAACGTTCCCTTACCGATTTGGGAAACCTTCGAAACGTACACCCTAAGAAAGAGGGGTCAAACAATGAAGATTTAAGTACCCATAAATGAGATTATATTATACAAATAGTAAAATAATGTGTAGTAAATACACCACACAAAAGGAAATAGTTTCAAATGTAGCATGAATCTCATAGGAATAAAAAGTGAGATGAAAATCCCCGTATGAAAATTCGGCAGCCTAACAGCACCACAAAAAACATCCAAAAATGGATTGATGAGATAATATAGGGTCTCTAATCATATTAAAATAATATTTAAAACAGTATTAATATAAAATAACATCCCCCAACATAATAATGAAGATCTTAAAGTATGTCACATAAAAAATAGTACTTAAAACGGAAGAGAGAGGTAGGATCCCTTACCTCAAGTCTGACTTGTCTGGTTCGTTTTTTAATATTCCTGAATAATAAACATTAGTAAATTTATAATTGCATAAGGTCCTCATTTAAAGATTATTATTCAGTTAATATCACATATTATAATGTTATAATAATTGGTTAGCAATGTGAGTTCATATCAGATGTTTTTGTCAATGTGTGGTACATGAGTCAAAAATGAACTTGTTTGAAAATGATTGTCCATGTAGTTATAAGTAAATCATCTCCAGAATAGTATTAATGATTTCAATATCATATATATCCAGTAAATATTTATTTTATACAATTCCAAAACATTTCGAGATAAAAAAGAAATGAAATGCGCCATTAATGGAGATGGTAGGCCGAACGTACGCATGAATGCTACTTTCATTTCTTTTTCACGTTAATGGAATTAAAAATAATTGAGATATATATATATATATTATAAACCCAGTATAATATATATGTTTTATATTTCACATATGTTCATTAATTTCAGTTTTTATACATTTCATGTATTGCATGAACGAGTCACATCACTTGAGGGAGCGGTAGTCCACATTTCCTCGTATGAAATTATCGCAATTTCACAACATGAAAAGCATAATGGAATGTTTTAGATATAAAATAAAGAAGCATATGGGAAACATAAATAACATATATATCATATATAAAATATAGTGACATCATAATGGCCACCATTAAAGGTGGTAAGTGAATATGGAACAATCATTGTTTCGTGAGCCAGTAATTCGCCATCCAGAGTAATAGTATGATCTTAAAACATTAGACAGAGGTGTGTGTAAGTGTAGCTCGAATCATTCACAAAAAAACATCCTAGTATATTTAATATACTGATTTTGTTACAATATAATTGAATAAAAAGAGTTTAGGGGTTTGGAGAAGCAAAATAAAACAAAACAACACAAGTGAAGACATTACCTTTAAATCAGGTAACTCCTCTTGGTCTGAACCAAAAGTGTTTCTTGATGAACATTCTGCCAAAGGTGAGGCTTCAATGATGAATATAGGGATGTGGAGAGATGAAATGGAAAGGGGTTATCAGATCAAAATGTTTTAGAGGTGTGGGTATGGTGGTAGAGGTGGAGGCCTTTTATAAGAGAAGAGGAGGGGAACTCCGGGAAACTTATAAACTATTACTTTATTATAAAATTATTTTCAGATTTTAAATTTCCCAAAAGGATATATTTCTTGGTAAAGTTGACACGGTTACTAAATAAACCCATACAATAGGTTTGTGACAAGTTTAAGACTTATATTTTACCCTATCTTCTCATTTTATTTAAATCGTTCATTTATGAGGTAATCACTGCATCATAACGTTGTCATATATAAATTAATTTATTTAATGTCTAAAAATTATAAAAAATATATCCTGATGTATGAAATATTTTTATCTTTCTAATGAATACTTATAGTTAAAAATATGTCTTGTATAATACCATGTAAAAATTATTTTATTAAAACAACACATGTTTGTGACATTTTTATTTCAACTTTAAATAAAAAGTTATTAATGTCATTTTCCAACCGAATTGCCTCCCTGGGGTCCCCAAGTTGACCCATGGATTGTCTTGGTTGGCAATGGATCATCCAATAATGGTAGGACATGTGTCCAGGTCATTTCATATTATTATAACATTATCTTTACCTTAAATTACACTAATTACCTTTAATCGTGATTAAGAAAACATAACAGTTACTATTCAACAAAAAAAAAATTAATCTCATTGAACCACATTTTACTTCCTAATGAAAACCATGTATGTCAGAATTTTTAAAATCAAATCACAAAATTGGTAATGTTTCATTTAAACAAAAAATCAGTTTCTTTAACTACCACTTAGTGGTTTCACTATTCATCAAAAATTGATGTTTTTCAGAAAAATACCAAAAATTCACCCTAAGATATATTTGATATTATGAATTAAAAATGATGTCTATTTTACAAAATTCAAAATATATAAGTTGCATTAATTAATTTAATAATTCATTACCGCTGTCAAAACAAATAGCGTGTTTTTAAGATAAAATATCTATTAAAAGATTAACAGTAGTTTAAGTCCAATTTCAAATTGAAATTAATTACAATGACATCCATTGGATTAAATGGTAAAATTTTATTCTAAATACAAATTAATCTAAATTAAAAAGATAATTTATCCATATAAATAAATCAGATTAAAAGGAGGGTTTGAATTAAAATGCAACATTTTCAGTAAAAAAAAATTTATCAGAAAAATAACAAAAAATTACCCAAAGTAAATTTTGATGTACAGATTCTAAAGAAGGATTTTATTTTGTCAAATAAAATATATAAAATTTTCAAAAGTATATTTAAAAATGGTTCTCCATCAAAAGATGGTTAGTTGACCTTTTAAGGAATATTAAAAGATTTATGATTAAAATTGGATTCATTTGCATTTTAATCCTCTAACATTTATTGGATAAAATTAAATATGTTTGACGAACATATATAATCATTTTGTAGTTAGTTCCGTTCATTCCCGCAATTACTACGGATTGGCGTTAACTACCATTTAAAATAATATTATTTTATTATTAGAGTTCAACGTAAGATTTCAAAGAAACTCGTTGTTGCATATTGGGTACGCCATCGAGCGTAGCATTCCCTTTAAAGTAATATTAGTATTTTATTCACAAACATGGATAAATATGAAAAATGTCATATTCTTTATTTACCTAGAGGGTTATAGATAGTACTTCTTATAGAAATTCCAAAACATTATCCCTATGGTAATTTTGACATTTTTATTTCTAAATGAATTTTATTTTTTTAAATATAATTTAAAAAAAATTGAAAATTATTTTTTCAATCAAATAAATAATTAAAAGGGGTCAAAACTAATATTTAAAAAAATATATCTTTTTATGTGAACAATTGAATTTAATACTATATCATGTCTACAAAATACATAATAGGAATATTAAGTGTCTTGTTGAGTTTGTAATAAATACATTCCAATAAAATCATTAAAAAAATTGATTTGTTTTATTTATTTAGATTAAAAAATTTCATTAAATAATATTTTTTTTTAAATATAATTTATTTATTTTTAAATAGTTCTTACTTTAATTTCAAATTAATTCAATACAAATGAATCCATTTTATAAAAATTAATTGTAACATCCCAATATGAAGGAATAATATTCTCATAGTTTGGATAGTCACCACATGGCCACAAGTGCAGCTCCGCAGATTACAAAGGATGACGACTAGCAGTGTGGGTCCATTAGTGATACAATTGGGAGATTATACCCTCAATTTCGGGGTATATAAATGTTATATCAGCTGTAAATAAAATGAAAAAATGGATAATATTAGAAGAAGTAATATATGAAAAGAAAAAATATATAACAAAAATATAATAAATTGAATAAATTGTATAAATGAAAATATACAACTAACCACACATGCATGTCCATCTGTTGTAACCTAATAAAAACAGACATGCAATAAGTGATAATATATAGTACATGATCATGTAGAGGAAAAAATGGCCCAGATGGAGGCCTTTAAAAGTATCGTGAGTACCATCTCTCTCATATGTTCCTAATTTCCTGGAATAATGAACTGTACAAGAAAGGATCATGACCTGTGAAAAATTGGGTCTTCTTAGGTAGCCCAATGTAATGGCTACCCATGAAGAGTGTGAGATACAGTCATTTGGCCACCACTGATGGTTTCTTAAGAATAATCCAATTTTTTACAAACAAAATACGTTGTGTTCATGTATTTAAAATGTAAATATAAAAATCATGAAAAATAAATTACCATATCGGTCCAGGTTCATAAAGGACACCAGACTAACCATATTTCCTTTGGCCTAAACTAGACATATATTATGCATGGAGAATCCTATACAATTTCATACGAGGGTTCTTATATAAAATATCATAAAACACGGGTTAATAAAAGTACTAAATGAAGCATGGGATTTGGATTTACAAATAATTTTTGTGGATAAAATCTATGTATCAACAGACATTACTAGAAAATGAATTACTAAAAATTGAATAAACAACATCCTAGGACTGTCCAAGGTGAACATTATCATTGAAACCATGCATCACACCATGAGTACAATTAGTACTCTCTACCCTTAGAGGCCTTCACATCGAATCTCAGAATCGTCCCACCAATACTACTCCCAACATAGTTTGATACAATAACCCATATGCCTATAAATGGTATATTGTGTAGAGTCTAAGTCTCACTTGTGGCCCGGTAAAACCATATCACCAATAAACCCATCCATTGTGTGTCAACATTGGAACCTTTAGTACCCATAATATTGTAATAAGAATTCATAGTTTTCCCATCCTGGTTATCTGGTATACCCCCAACATAATGCACAATTCCTCAGAAAATACGAACACACATATGATGAACCCTTCTCTAGAATTCCCTTAATGGAACACACGTATTTTTCATGGTTTTCAAAATTCATTTTACAAATTAAATTAACAACATAATGGTAAAATATACAAATCATTCTTTATCATGATACTAAACACATTTAGAGGACAATATCCATTTTGTATGTAATTTTAGAATTAAAAGGGACACAAAAATATGTAATCCAAATCAAAACTCAAAAAAATATGTATATAAGATTTGATCATAATGTCAGTAAATACATAATACGTATAAAATTTTAAATTAGAATATCTCACACATCAATATAAGGGTTTTATTAGAAAATTTTACTTTTTTGTATGACAATACATTAAAATTTATTAATTAAATTAAATTTTATCACATGACACCAAAGAACCCTTTCCAAATGTAGTTTAAAACAAGAATAATCTCAATTCAATATATAACAACGAAATACTCACGAAGGGGTTGCTTCTATATAATTCATTCAATATTCATTAAGAGATAATTTAAAAACATAGAGTAAGTGTTGTTTAGAATATGGTTAAAACCTACAACCATATAAATATGTGTCTAAAAAAATATTAAAAATTATTTTAAGAATTATAAATTGGGGAAAATGGTAATATATAATAGACACACGATATTTCTAGCAATCATCCTAAGGATACATTTTATAAAATTACAACACTCGAGGGGAAAACCTATAGACCACATACCTTATACAAAAGATTACATAGGAATCCGATATAGATCTTTGATTTGGATTGGTGGTAGAGAAGATTATGAAATGATTGAATGAAATGAAAATATGTCAAAAGGGGTCACAAAAAATAGCACAAAAGAGGTTGGATGGAATAAAGAAAGAAGGGATAATGTGGTAGAGCTTGTTGATAGATTATTGTTTTTTCTGATGGAGGTTGAAATAGAGGAGAAATGAGAAAAATATTTCAATACCTAGGATGATAGGGAGGAAAGATCCATGCATGGAGGGATTAGGAGCACATAGGAAAAATAAGTGGAGGATAAGTTAAAATGGGGATAAATTAATATATATGGTCTAAAGGATATTTTCACCCTCTAAAATGGTACATGGGATTTGACATCAAATTTTTCCTAACCATGAACAAATTATTTTTCTCCTACTTCTTATGAACCCTAACCATAAATATTTATCTCACATAGTTTCCCCAATTATGTGATGTAATGTGAACACACATTTTCTAAGTGTCAAAAAGTGTGTGATATAATTACATGTTTTGGGAAAACGTGCAGATAAATTTTTCACTGCATCTCATCACCTGTTGGAGATGCATTATTTGTACTAAAGGACACATGGTTTTAGAAATTCCATGAACTCATTCTAGTATTTTACAATTTTCTGTTTGAGGGTTCTGATTATCTAGAATCACTATGAAGAACCCAATGTACCAATCAAAACATTATCAAAACCTAAATAAAAAACATTAAATTGTTAAAACTCAATAAATTTCATTCTGATTCTCACTATTCAATAACGGAATGCAAACCATGAAACCAAAAAAATATAATTCTTTTGGAATTTCATCTCTTCCAAAAAAAGATGTTACAATCACACCGCATTAAAACATCATGTCCAGTGGAGACTTGGGGAATCAAAATGATTATCACTCGACATACTCAGGTGTTATGTGTTGGAAAACTGTCATGTTGGGTTTCTAGATATACAACACACTGCCATGAATCACCCACTATTATGTGATTTATGCCGTATTAACTCAAGACAGTGATTATTCACTGAACTTAATCCCTAAATATTTCTTTCAATCATTATCATACATGATACACAATCACAATTAAATCTATATGAGAAACCATTATATGGTACATTCCACCATCTTTTATAATACTATAGAAGCCAACATCGAAACAAGTTACACCCATTAGTGGATATTTAATTCTATCCCACCCTTAGAATTATAATAATTACCATGGTGTAATTGTTAACATTAATTACATGTTAATTCCCAATCAAAATCATGCAAGGAAAAGATAAATTTTATAAGGAATCACATCCAATATGAAATGTAATTTCCACAACCCAAAAAAATCCATTAAGAGGTTCCTCACCGACCACATACAAAAATAAAAAGGGATATCATGCTATTCCAACCAAGGTCTACTACCCTCCAAAAACTCAGCTTAGACAGATAGTATATTTCAAAAATTAGACTCAATACTTTTTTTGAGCACACTCAATGAAATATTCAAACCAACTCTTAGTGACATAACTATCTAAAACATCCACTTATAGATTTCATGCCCTCCTCAATCATGTATACAACCCATTCCCTCACTCGGACCGTTACCCCTCATAAAAATCTAATATGAGCCAGATAGTAATTTTTGGTAACATCAAAGTCATCAAAAGGTGTTCAAGGATCTCCCACAATGAAAAATTTTATACATAATATAAAAGAGAGATGTTGGTGCAAGGGAAAACATCCACATATCAAGTACTCATACTAATTCCAAATTAGTATCTATGTGGGGATCAAGTCAATGGAAAAATAGCCGGTGTCCATGACTCCTTCGAAGGAATTCCAACATGGGAAAACCAGGTATGACATATGACAGAAAATATTTCTAAAAAAACAGATTCTATAAAAAAAATTATAGAGACCACTAACCCATCAAAATGACATATAAAATGTAGTCTACCATAATACTGATGCTCTCCTAGTGAACCGAGATGGAATCATGATAGGGGAAATCATTTTTATTAAATAAATACATAATGATAGCATTTAAGAAGTTTTTATGAGGACATTAGTATCTTATGATTCATCAATACTAAGTGCTCAATATGGTTTACACCTAACCACACACAACCATGATTTATAGGAATAGTTGATCTACTAATGGTAATCCTATACTTGAAAAATATCTGTTTCACCTACCAATGCATCAACACCCTCACCACGACACCATCACTACAAGAAGATCACCATGGTCACTCAAGTACATCCACCATGACTATTGTTGACTTAATGTATCATCACAGGTTGCATGTACGTGCAAGAAAAACATAGTCCTTCTCTCTGTCTAACACTGAACTGGACGACAAATATGACAAACCATTGGGTAAATTGTTAATGAAAAATGACCATTACAAAATGGTATATTTATTTTAGTGTTCCCTACAACTTATAAAAAACATGAAATCACATTTTAAGAGGCACTCCCCATAGTAAGAGTGTCTATAACGTTGAATGTCATAGTAGAATGGCTCTCATCCCAGGGAACACACTCCATTGAACACTAACTACAAGTACTATAGGTAGCCACCATGATATTAGAATCAATAACTGAAAATAAAGTGATAAAAATACTCTCAAGAGAAATATATTACATTAACACTTACATATACAAGTGAATCTCTTCTTGAGTTCATTATGTGTGCACTATAGCGTTGGACGTAAAAGATAACTGAACAGTGTGTTAAACACTTGATCCTTTGATGACCTCATCCATAGAACCGAGTTGAGTTTATATCCATAAAATCTCTTGTATCTCAACATTTGATATGGAATTTTATTCATTAATAATATTTAATGATTAAATTGTTATCAAACAACATAATAGTTTGTCTAAATGAATAAAAATCAACGGTATTGACTCTATCGACAGATACTAGATTTATATTTCTATAGAAAAACACATACCTGATAAAATCCATAGCTTTATCATCCCTATGAATTCATGTATCTAATGTCCCACACAAAATAACAAAGAGTCACATAACATCCTTCAATTGTAAAATAGGCTAACAACCATTCAAGTTGTCCAACACTAAAGAGGAAGTAAATGAAGGTTCATATTACCTGTAGATTAACCATTCATGACCTTGGAATGTATAACATACTTAAATAGAGAATTACATAGTGATCAACCACATAACAATTTCCAAAAATACATGACCTCCCCTCAAAAAATGGTTGTTGTTTAGGAATCTCATATTCCAACATGGGTTTTGGAACCTGAACACTACCACACATCATAAAATATTCACATGACATTAGAATTGACTTTGAATATATGAGATATCTACCTAGAACCAGCCACCATATTACCAAAATATAAGGAATTGACCAACAACAAGGTCACATATTCGAAAGGTCACTATGATTAATGGAAAATTATATATATTTAATATAACTATGAAGAAATATATGGGGAATGCTCTCATTTCTATTTCATGGTAGCTACCCAATGAAACAATTGTGTACCCTTACATGTTGTTTTGGATAAAGCATGAAATAATGGAACATTTTAAAGAATTTAAAAAAAATCATATTATTTGTTAAATCGTTCATGGTATAGTCTTGATGAGAATCTAATACTATATATAATGCAATATAACTTTGTAAGATGATGAAGAATAAGAAAAAGTAATATTAACATCCTTATATACATTATCATTTACTGAAATGTTATTAAAATTGGGACATGTTATTAGACGACCCTATTTAAAACAGCATCCATTAATTTAAAATGTCATACACCATCTTAGGTCAATAAAGAGTAAAGGTTATTCTATTAATTAATGTGGTCTAGTTAAAAGATATCCCACCTTACATTTACATTAAAACGCATAGCTTCAATTATCGAAATTTTAATATTCCCTCAAAACATGTAAAAACACATCCATGGATTTGAGTACTAAGTCACACCAAAAGAAAAGACGACCTAAAATGGTCACATTGATCCATTTTATTTTCCACAAAACATGAACCTATAATCAAATTCTTTTAAAATTTAAACACCTTTAGTGGTGTTATTCTATAAGATCATGGAATCATGAATGACATACATGGGTAGACTGAAGTATATAGCATTATAAATATTGTCCACCATTCTTGCATGGGACATTTCTGCATCTATAAATTTTTCCATGCATGTCATTATTCCTAAGAAATAATGGTTCAATAATTAATAAGGAAACTAATATAATTAAGGTAAATAATTAAAATAATTTTTATTTACAATGTTTTCAAGAACTATAAATCTAAAAAATGGTAAAGTTTTATTGGTCACCCCATCACAAATTATATGTATCCCATACACTATATAAGTTATAGGCAGTTCTGATATAACCACAACCATTTTATCTTTGATTAGAATAAATCTAATGGCCTTAACATTCATGTTTTAGACATTAAATAGATAAAGTAAATATATAATGGTTCAATTATATGGTTTACACTATCCCAATTCATAAATCACCTATACAATTTACCAATTGTAATTTGGTTCCCATTTCACCATAACTATAATGTTTTATCCAATGAAACCACTACTTCATGGTTCAAAACTGTCATAAATGATTACTGTGGTGTCGACCAAAATAAAAAATTTTAAAATTTAAAATTAAACATGGAATTATAAACATCATAATTTCACATGGATTAATATGCTAAGGAAATAAGAAAAGAATTCAATTATGCATGTAAGGCTACTACATAGCCAGATAAGTGAAGTTATGAACATTTATAAAATGAAATACCTAATATGGTAAAAGATAAAAATGTTACCAAAGAACATATCATGGAATATAACAGGTATTAACATAGAACAAAAGTCCCATCAACAATTTATAATAACATAACAATGAATCCTACATGAGAGGACATAAGAATGGAATGTGAATTAACATGTGTATACCATGATTATTATAATACCACTTAATTTCAATACAAGTCCAATGTATAAATGATAAATATAATAAAAAATAAATAAATGTAATGTAGACCAATAACTCCTAGTAAAATCAAAATCAACTATAATTAAATTCAATATTAAAAACATTCCTATACCTAGCCCATTTTACATTTCAATGTACGTGTGTTGATTACTCATAAGAATTACTCTTACGAACCGTTGAAACAATCCTAGTGACCCTTATACCAATAAAAAAATATTAATAAAAATGTTAAATAACACCTAAAATCAATTTGTATAATCTGATATAAACTAACCACTAAACCTGTAGCTAGACTTGTCACCACATGGCTTCCAACACACCTCTACATACATTAGAGACTATCGATTAGTAGTAACGGTATAATATTGGTATGGTGGGGAGAGAATATGAGAGAGATTAGAGTAGAACAATGATATATCATGTGTAAATAAAAATATATCGATAAATAGTTTTTGAAGAATTAATAAATGACCTGAAAAAAATTGAAGATTGATTTAATAACATAAATAAAAAACCCGAAGAAAAATATAAAACAATATATGAAAACTTTTCCATATTATGATAACTAATACATAAGGAAACAAATAGAATGTGATATGGGACACTACATGATATTGAAAAGAATAAAAATTCCCATAGGGATGACTGCATGAGAATCATGATTAATAAATCAGTCCCAATCTCCTAATGCCCATGTAAAATACACAATATAGAAATAGATCGGGACTTGAAAACAAGAGGATTTTCACAAGAAACCAACTGAAATAATGTTTCTGTTCTTGTGTGAAATAAACCGAGTATGACACCACTAATAGTGTATAAATTATAATCTACATCATTCATAACAAATAAGTAGTGATAATTTATATAAAATGCAATGAATCAATGATGAATAAGTAAATAACCAAGTTTGTTCAGTTTACTTAATGAACGATAGACGACTGTAGCTGCTTCAGCATATGATATAAATTTCAAAACTATGGGGTAGCATGTAAGGTAACTTCCTTTCATTGTATTACTATTATATATTTATCTTGGAATTATTACGAGACCAGGGATTGGGACAACATGCGATTTGGAGGTTGAGGGTTCCCAAAATAAATGTTTGAAATAAATTAATCATTAAAATAGTGTGTGCAAGTGGATTTCTTGAAAATGTGTAATAGCATTTAAATGGGTTCCTGGATCAAAAATTTTAAGGCACTATTCTGTTCTGAGTAGTGAATTTACCTTAGGAGGGGCCTAACATAGACTGGCATGGGTTTGCATAAAAAAATTGAACATTTTAATGGAAATAAAATAAATTTCATTGTTTATTTAATTTTAATGTTTCATAAATGCAGCAATGCATTATGTGGTTTTAAATAATAGGGAGACCATCATTAGTCTCATAATACTATAATCTTTCCCTAGAATCCACTGGATCTTTGGAGAGGGGTCACCCTAGGAAAATCATGATGAATGACAATGAATAACGATGCCGGGATCATTGCACGGCAAGACCGAATCCCAAAAAATGACTGCTCTCCCACTCTACTGACGATGGAGATAGGGGTTGTAATTTCAATTATTTTCCCTGTTCATATAGTTAAATGATAAACATGGATCAACCAATGATTAGTTTGACCCGTAGATCATTTTTTCTTGTGGGAGGCTTTTTATTGGGATTATTTTGGGGAAATAATCTGTGCATATTTTTTTATTTTTTATTTGATCCAATTTTTCCATTTAGTGGTTGTTTATCAACACTTTAATGAATGAAATTGGAGGTTCTTTCCACAATTATTTGGGTGGATTCTTTCTTCCCTTTTTACACTATGTTCTTCACATTCTTCTTGGGTTTATAAAAAACAAATTTTTGCACTTCCGTTTCGCAACACAATGATCCAAAATTGGAGATATGAAATCATGATGACCTAGTAGAGGTTTGATGATGACAGAAGAATATGAATTGAATCAATTATATTGAATTATTTCTCCATCGGTTCTTCATGCAGATGGATCAAATCATGTCTTCGGGGATGACCAGAGGCCCTAAACCAATGGAATACATTTTGTGCGGTTGGGATGACCTCGAATGTGGGGTTTTATGGTGATAGGAAAGAAGGATCAATATATAAAATTTATCTTGAAGATCTTCCTGAAGACAATCAGGTTATAGAAAATCCCAAAGAAATTCCCCGATGAACAAGGTATGTGGTGCCATCTCAATGGCAGTCAGGGCTTCGCGATCCATGAAGTGATGAAACGGTGTGTGAAAATTTTCACACATCAAGTGGGTATTTATTTAGGACTCAACATGTATCTCAGACAATAAATTGACATGAGGTGGAGTGCATGACATGTACTATACAACATGGATAGACTATGTCAATTATGCGAGTTACCCAGTGTATCGTTGTACAAGTTCGTAAACATAGGTTGAATTCATGTTTAGAAACATAGCCAGTGTTCATGGAGTATCCCCTAGATAGTGGGACAGAACATGTCAAATTCATAAATGAAAAGTATATATCTTCCTACATTACATTCTATTTGATATGGTCCATTGTACTTAGGAAGTACTCTGGGTTATAGGACACGATTTGTGACCTTTATAATAGACTTGTACTTTTTTATGTGGCTTGATATCCTTTTCCACCGTTCATTTTAATATATTAATTTTGATATGTTCCCTATATTATTTTTCCCATGATGTTCATGTATCATTTAAATCCACAAGAGTTTGATCCCTTCAGCAGGTCTTTCTGGATGGAGTCTGAATCCCTCCAAGTGTCCCAGTGTGAGATCATCAAACCATCCTTGGCCTATGGTAGAGTTGGGTATCGACATGACCAATCCTACAAGATCATAATACTATACATAGAAGGGGAATCTCGATGAGTCGTGGTATAATTCATGTCCTTATTACTGATACACATTTGTGTAACTTGATCATTCCCCAAACAAGAGTGAGTTCTACCCAAATAAGTGCATTTATTCTGTCTTTAGACCTATAAGTGCATTTATCTCTTTCTTGACACTTCCTGATGAACGTACATCTCAGACCGACATCAGCAGAGCTATCAGACTTGTGGAGTGAGTTTTTTTTCATATGAGTGATTTGTGGAATCTTTTAAATGAATCCCTAGCGTGGGTATGCAATCATAGTTACTTACCTCTAGACAATGGGTCTAGGTTTTGAGTGAATCTATATATGAATCACTTTTCATAGGTTCCATAGACATATATTTTATAGAGTTTATTGTACCTTTACTTTTTGCATTTCCTTTCCATTTTAGGGGTCCCTTACTATGTATTGTCATAGCCACCCTAAAAGGCCATGGCATGAGCGTATATTTCCCTTTTTAGATGATCGGACTTTTGACATCGTTCAGGGTAGACAAGGACACGACTAAGCATTATAAGATTTCTTACTAGATGAGCTGTTCCTAAAGCAATGAGAATCAGTCACAATACCTATGTCATTCTTACATGTCAGTCTTTGTCATTTTTAGAATCATTATTTTCGTTAGTGATTATTTTTTCCCAGTTTACATTCCACACATTATATAATAGTTTACTCTATTATATTGGTTTAGTTGTATGCATGAATTTTGTTCCTTAGTAGTTTATTCATTTTAAAATCTGTGGGATTGTATATGTTTGTGTTTGTATAGGTACATATGCAATTTTTCAACTAGGCACATGAGATCATTAGAAGACGTTAAAAAAATGCTACATGAATCATATTGAAATGGATTTTGTTTTATATGTACATTTGTTTCATCTATCTAGAAATATTATTTCACCATAGTACATCTTGTTTCCTTACATGATGACTCTATAATGCATACCTTCTAGGATTCAACAAATTGATCATAAGGAAGACACAATTAGTGACACGACATTTATATAGGGAAAATATCCCCTAGAGTTACCTCCAGTTGGTTCACGTACTATACCACCTCTAGAGGATCAGAATGTGATACTTGGAATACCAATAGGATAAGAACATATGCCAAGAATTATATATGTGTTTTAGAGATACAGACCCCTTAGGTTCCGAGGAATGCCTGACCCCCATGTTGTTGAAGACTAGTTTGAGATAGTGGCAAGAGTTTTCCATCTATTTGGGACACTAGTGAACCATATGGTGATCCTAGGAGAGATCCTTCTTCTAGGTTTGGTGGGATGATGGCGGAGTTTGACCTTGATGACTCATGACGAGGAGAATTTTTTCATGAGAGGATTCTGAGTGACTCTTTAGTGATGATTTAATTCATGTTTCACAAGAATAATTGCATATCCAGGATATTGTTTAGCTCCATTAGGGTAGTTTATTAGTGGAGGACTATTTATAATGGTTCTAAAATCTAGCTAGGTACACGATTGAAATGGTCTGGGATCAGTACATCAAATCGTGGACCGGTGAGAAACATTTACGACGGGACATCTGAACTAGTTTCATACCTTTATGGATTTCAACTTATTCTGGTGTGCTTGATTGATTTTTGGTGGTCAAAGTATTTTAATCTGAGTAGAGATAGAAAATGGATGTTAACAGTAGGAATACATGTGAAGTGCCTTCAGTAGCAGCCAACTAACATTAAGCATAGTGATCGGGATGCTGGAGATGTCATAAGAGCTCCCAATATTGGTGATCTGTGGTCCAGGGCTCTCAATCTTGATAAATTCATACAAGGGATTGGAAATTCTACTCTTGTAGTGGATGTGGAATATCACTAAATATTGACAAAGCTGTCAAATTGTTTATAGGGTGGTGATGGATGTACCACTGGTGATGTGGTATAGAGTGGAGAAGGTAGACTTGTGCCATGTAGTATACATCGTAGATGATTAGGGAGAGTTAAAGTAAGTGGAAGACATTTTGACCAACTTTCTAACACCACCCCATGAAGGTATGGACTAGGCTCATGGAGAAGGGGGATATGAGAAGGGATAACTAGATGTTGTCATGTTGTACAACCTGTGGACCCTATATATGATCAATGGTAAGATCTGTGTATTTTCTACCTTATCATATATACATATAGACATATGTTTCAGTTATTCATTCCTTAGCACATGTGTTGTGTGATACCTTTAGATTCTTGTGAAGCTGTTTAATCAAACCTTATTATTGGAGACACCTGCAAAAGGAGAGTCAATGATCACACAACTATTCCAACAGTTTATTATTACCATTGAATGTTAAAGATTTTGTTAGAACCTCCAGGTGGTAGTTTCGAGGCCTAAGAACCTCATTCTTGGTAGGGATTGGTTATATTTTGTACATGACTAGATTGACCCCATTTGGCGAAGAGTGTAGTGTGTTTGCAACGATAAAATGACGGTGTCCTTTTTCATTGAATATGAAAGCCATGAACTATAGAATGATCCCATGCATAGGAGTGTGCATCCAGTCAAACATGAGTTGGCTTTCCATACCCTCGGAGAAGCAGATGTTCTGAGCTTTTAGTTCACAACTGTAGCGGCAGAGTACGAGGGCATATTTCTAGATGATGTTCCAAGAGTTCCTCTCTATCGAGAGATTGAATTCTGCATCGCCATAAACCATTGGACGGAACCAACATTCTCACAGGCACATCCAGTTACTCATGTAGAGACTTGTGATCTAGGGGTACATCTGGATGATTTGTAATAGATGGGCTTCATAAGACCCAGTGTTTCACATTGAGTGGCTTTAGTTTTTTTCTATAAAGGTAGATGAATGTTTGGGGTTGTTTATAGACTATCATCTCCGGAATTAGGTAATGATGAAGAACTAGTATCAACATCCATGGATTGATGACCCCTTCAATCAGTTTAGATATGCGTGTTGGATCTCGAAATTTTACCTTCGATCTAGTTACAAACAATTACGAGTACGATATGAGAATATACCGAAGATAAAATTCATATTTTTCTATAGTCACTAAGAGAACATGGTGATACCTTGTTTCATGATGAATTCCCCTAAAATAATCATGGGACTTATAAACAAAATCTTCCAGCCAGACTTTGACTGGTTCGTAAATTTCTTCATTGACGACATCATTGTGTACTCTTTGATAGAGGATAATCATGCAAGACACATGCAAATAGGTCTAAATGTACTCTGAGAGATATAGTTGTATCGAAGGTCTAGAAGTGCCAATTTTTTATACAATAGGCCCCCTATTGGGAAATTTTATCTCATCATATTGAGTATCAATGGACCCATCCGAGGCCGAGTTGGTGTTATCATGGGATCCACACAAGAGTGTGATAGAGGTGCGGATCGTTCTCTGGTTGGTAGGATACTTCCAGAAAGTTATCCTTCATTTATCCCAAATATCAGCACTGATGAAAGCCCTGACCCAGAAAGGGTGTCCTTTTATATGGATGGAGATGTGCTAGCAGGCTTTTCGGTAGTTAACGAATAGTTATAAGAGTGCAATGATCATGATATTTCTATGAATGGGTGTTTATTATGTAGTTTTTGGTGATGTATTTAGGGTCGGGCTTGGCTATGTGTTGATGAAGAGATATGCATCGATTGATTATGGTTCACACCAACTGAGGCTTCTTGAGAAGAACTCTGCATCCCATGTTCTTGAGTTGGAAGTGTTAGTATTCGTATTGATGACGTGATGATAGTAAATGATGGGTGAATGATTTATCATTGACATTTACAACAAGAGCCTCAATGACATCGTCTCAAAAAAGCATCTGCATATGAGGAAGAGGTGATGGAAGGAATTAGTCTTGGATTTGAATATTATAACACTTATACTCATAAGAAGGGTAATTATGTAGCTAATTTTATTATTTGGACTTTGAGTTCATAGAAACTGAGTGAGGGGTCAGAGCAGTTGGCCTTGCTATTGTTATCTGTCATGGATGGAGAAGATGCAACATATCTCATGTCGATGGTTATCACCCCTCAAATATTATGAAGATTCATTAATGAATATCTTGGGGATATCAAATATGAGACTTTACATGATAAATTATCTTCAAGACAAGATCATGATGGTTATTATCAAGGTGGGTAGAACGTCATCCTTTTTATAGGAATCACAGTTGAGAAATTGGAATTATAGTAGGAGGTTCTAAGGGTTTTTCATACATATCCTTGGATGATCATCATTGAGTGGAATAATTTACCAAGATATATGACATACGTTCTGGTGGATAGGTATGATGAAGGCAGGATCAAGGTTTTTTTTCAATACCTTACGTTATAGTAGGTGAAGGCTGAGCACCAGGTTCTAGTGGTGTTATCTCACCCAATAGAAGTTTTGTAGTATAAGTGGGATGGAATAGAGATGGAAATCATGATGGGAATACTACAAATATCCAGGGGGTTTGATTCCACCTATGTGATCATTGAATGACTTGCAATGTGGGGCCACATCCTTGGTATCAGAAAGGATATTCCATAGGGATCTTGGGATGCCTCTATACACATGAAATAGTTCAGATTTATAGAATTGCATTGACGATAGTCTTATATAGAGATACTAACATTACATCCATGTTGTTTAAGATATAGAAGGAGGCATTTGGACTTAACCATTCGTGAGAATAGCATCCCATCCAAGATATATTTTCAGATAGATAGAACCATTCATGTTTTAGAGGTTATATTGTGGTCTTGTATCATGTAATATGGTTTAAGTTGGGAGGACCACCTACAATGATGGTGTTTGGGTACAAAAAAATATTCCAATCCAAAATTTTAATTTCACCATTTGAGGCATTATATCGGTGACACTACTAGTCACCACATTGATGGACTGATCCTGGAGTGTTAACACAAATGCATCAAAAGTTGGTACGAGTTACCCCCATAATATGTAGATTATCCAGGAGGGGATAAAGGCTGCACATTGGAAATGTATTTCATCTGAAGAAAAATGATGGAGACCAATGGTGTTCTAGGAGAGATACTATTTCATCTTTTGGGTATCACCTCGATGAGGCTTGTAGTGATTTTTCTGAGGTGGAAAGTTTCCTCTGATGTTCATTGACCCTTATTATATACTTCACGGAGTAGAGGAGGTGGTGTACCTCTTATCTCTACCAACGTAGTTGCACTGGGTAAATGATGTCTTCCACATGTCGTAGTGGAGTAGGCATGCACATGACCCATGACACATAATCCACTGGGGTGAGTTGGATATCGAGGACGGAGAAAAAACTGTTGAGTACCTAAAATAGATCGAAGATCAATTTGAAATGATCATTATAGGGGGATAGATTCCCTTGGTGCATGTTTGGTGGAAGAACATGAACATTCATGAAAAAATGTGGTAGTAGGAGGCTCAAATTCATGAACAATACAGTATTCTATTTGAGATGCCTTCTGTTTTGAATTTTTTAGAATTTAAAATCCCCAAGGTGGGAATAATACAATGTCTTAGATTTTCAGTGTAATATTTACAAATATTTTATGGAATTATTACGATACATGGATTAGTGATAGTGTGATATTCTGAGTCCTTGGGTGCTAGGAAGAAATGTTTGAAATAAATTAAACATTTAAAAAGCATGCGTGAGTGGTGATCTGAAAAAAATTGGAATATCATTTAAATGTGCACAGGTATTAGATACATTAGGGAACCATTGTGTTAAATGAAGCAACTTTACCATAGGCGAGTCCTAACATCGACCAGCGTGGGTCAGGTGTAAAAGTTAATTTTTGGATGTTTTAATGGAAATAAAATAAATTAAATAGTTTCTTATTAATTAATGTTTCCATAATGCAGTGACGTGTTATGTTTTTTTAGATAAATGGGATCCCATGCTAAGGCTCATAACCTATAAACATTTCCAGTAATATTATAAAACATTATAGAGGAGTCACCTTAGAGAATTTCTAATGAAAAATGATGAATGATGATGCATAGATTGTTGTGAGGTGAGATAAAATAACGACTGATGACTTATCTAACTATTTTTTAAACCTAGAGGTAGGGGTTTTGATTTCAATTCTATTCCCCATTCATAAATTTAAATAATGAACACATATCAACCTACGACCACATTGACCATGAATCGTTACTTCTTGAGGGAGTGTTTTTATTGGGATTATTTCAGGGAATTAATCCATGTATTAA
This sequence comes from Viscum album, assembly GCA_963277665.1. Classification (NCBI taxonomy): domain Eukaryota; kingdom Viridiplantae; phylum Streptophyta; class Magnoliopsida; order Santalales; family Viscaceae; genus Viscum; species Viscum album. Next base: position 938,564,906 of record OY728163.1, on the reverse strand, counting down.
ATTTTTATTTATTATTCTCTTATTTTGATCCTAATAATCAGATTCTATCAACCACATGACAAATGACGACATAGGTTCATTCCTCATTTAATTGTGAGGATTTATTCTTTCCAATTCTCCCCAACGTTTTCATGTTCTTTGTAGGATTATAAACAATAGGTCATTACACATCCGTTTCGAAAATCAAATACACAAAATTAGAAATCTATCATCCTGGACATCCAGAGGAGGTGTGATGATGACAGAGGTAGATGAATCAACTAATTTCAAGGGAAATTATTCTTTAGTAGGTCTTCATATGTGTGGAGAAAAACATATTTTTGGGCCCAATCAAAAGAATCCAACAAAAAGGAATCAGAATTTCAGTGTTAGGGAAAACACAAACCATGAGTTTCATGGAGATCAGATGGATGGATCTAGAGATAGAAGCTCGTTCAAAGAGCTAGAATAATAAATTCATGTATTGGAATATTGCAAAGAACATTACATGTTCTCCGAAGAACAAGACTTATAGGGCTAGCTTAGAAACAGATTGGGTTTCACTACGTAGGATTTGATGAAACATCATGTGACAACTGTCAAATGATGTATGGGTACTTTAAAAGGACTTGTTGTGTGTATTAGATGATACACAATAATGGGGTGTCGTAAACAACATTTACTCCACCACATGGCCAAACTGGATTGGTTACACGAGTTACCTCATGAACTGGTACACGAATTGACATACATTGGTTGAAGTAGTGTATGGGAACACAACTAGTGTACATGGGGAATCCCCTTAATAGTAAGAAATGTAATGTCAAATTATCAAACAATATTTGTATCTCTTTCTACATGACATGCTTTTTGACATGGTCCAGTGTACGTGTGAAGTACCCAAGGTCATATGGCACAACATGTTACCTTTCTACACACAATGTACTTTTTTAAACATGTATTGATCATCTTGTCCACCATTCCTTAGACATGTTTATTTTGGATTTGTTCCCATACATTTCATGTCCCTAGTGGTCTGTAATAGTTTTCATCCACATGAGTATCATCACATCAGTATGACTTTTTCGATAGAGTTAAAATCAATCTGAGAGTCCCGATGTGATATCCTCATACCATCCTTGTCACTTGGTAGAGTCAGGTATCGATGTGGACAATCCCATAGGATACCAAAATTATACGTAGAAGGTGAATCTAGATTAGTTAGGGTATACTCCAAGGCCCAGTAAGGGATCCTCATCTATGTGTTGTGATCTTTCCTTACTAAGGAGTGATTTTAACCAGAATGATTGTTTATGTTCTAACACCAAATCTATCATTGAAACTATCTCTCTCATGTCACATCTTGAGGAACATACATCTTGGACAACTGCTATCATATCTATTAGAGTCATGGTGTGGGTTCTCGCAAATGACTGCTTCATAGAATCTTCAAAATGAATACCTAGGGTTGGTATGTGATCATTGTGACTGACCTCTAGACTACGGTTATGGGTTTCTTGTATAACATGATATTTTTATATTGTTATATTATTATTGACATATACTGTGTAAAGATGTTTGTAACTTTACTTTGAGTATTGATTTTTTGTTTTTGGGGTCCCCTGCCAAGTATTTTTATACACACCTCTACCCAGGCCTTTCCCAAATAATTCATGTGTTGTGGATAAACGGAAACTCATGGCAGAGTCTAGGGAAGACCAAGATCAGATCATGAATTGTGAGATTATATACAGGACAAGGTTTTATTATGGCAACAAGTAATAGTTATCTTATATATTTCTTTCTTATAGGTTTTAATTTATAGTTTGTAGACTCTTTCTTTTTGTGGGACTGTATTCGGGATGAATTTAAATTCTACACATTATATTCTATTTGACTCTGTTGGTTGGGTTTAGTTGTATTCAGGCATTTTGTTCCATAGTGGTTCTTACATTTTGGTATTTAGGTGTTTTGAGTGTTGTGTGAGACTAGGTAAAAAGGAATTTCTACCACATTTTATTGATATTACTAAATGGTGCTAGTCACTATACCCTGGCCTATTAGAGGTGTTCTTGGGGAATAATAGTATGGGCCCCACTTGGATGGTTTGTGACATTTCCTCTAAAATGTGATTCAAGGTAAGTTATAAAAAATTTCAGAAATTGGGGGTAATGAAATGAACCAGACAAAAGCCCATGATTTGTATTGGTGGATATATTCTGTGTCTAAAAATTATGTATCCAAAGCATTTACTATAAATTTAATTACTAAATATTAAAAAAATCATGGGCCTATTGAAGGAGAAAATTAACAAGTAAACCACATATCACTATAAGAGTTCTATATGTGATCACTACCTTCTGATCCAATCCAACGATATACATGAAAGACTCACATGTACCACTCCCGTCATAGTGTGATACAACAACCACATAGAGAACAACTAATATTTTATATAGGGATCCATGTCTCGCTAATTCCCTAGTACAACCATCTCTCAAAAAACATTTCCATGATGTCTCCACTAGGAAACCATTGACGCTCATAATGTGGTAAGATGAAGGTAGGGTGATACCATTATAACATACACATTTTTTCCTAACGTAATTATAAATTCATCAGCAAATATGAACACAAGAATAATGAAGCCTATAATGGAATTCTAGGGAAGAAACCCATTTATCACACATGGTGATGATAATTAATTGTATTATCTTAATTATAAATACAAATTTTCACACTAGGGATGATACCTTTGCATTAAAATATATTCAATTAAAGGGAACATAATTTTCTCAGTCATCATAGAACAAAAATGTGCATATAAAAAGGTAAGCCACATCAAAACTCAAAACCAATAATTAAAAATTACATCACAATAGATAATTAATCAAATCATTCAATATCACATTAAATGTAACGACCCTTCCTAGGGGCCCGTGTCGTGACTACCCCAAGCCCGCCTTCCATAGGCCAGGGGCTGGCAACTAGCACCAAGGCGTAAATCCCTGTAAAAAGGGAAGGAATTTCCTTTGTAAAGTAAACAAGCACCATAGAGTAAAAAAACGGAAAAAGTAAACACTAAGTAAAAACTGAGTACAACTGTAAGTGCGGAAAGTAAGTGGGCTAGTATACAAACCCAAACTAAATGTAAAGTACCACTCGAAAGGGAAAACAACAACTGAAAAGTAAAATCCGCTACGCCGAGCTGTCCGCTGGAAATCCCACTTGAAGGGTGGGTATAGATAGCTCCACTGCTCCTCGGGTCCCACCGTCCGCTCCGAGTATGTTCCGCCCAGTGGTCCACCTCCAGGTACTGTCATGCTCCGCGAGCCTCCACCATGATCAACGATGTCTGTCGTCTGCAACAAAAACAACATAGTGCGGGTGTAGCCCGTGCAGGGGTGAGTATAAGTTACTCAGTAGGGACCCCGAGACCCCTGAAGGTCTCCCAAAATCCACAAAGTATAAACCACAAAGGAAAGATACAATCACGAAGTAACAACCAAAACTGCTTAGGTATATGCCCATACCTATACCTAAGTCATCAATTCCAGTACGCTCCAACCTCCGAGCCCAAGTACAACCCAGTCCACACAAGAAAGTATACGTATTCCACACAGGAAAGCAAAATGTAATCCACACAGGATAGCACAACACAATCCACACAGGAAAGTAAACAGGTTTCAGCTCACATAGGTATACTTTTTCGAAAGACGATAGAGATGATCACTGATCCATCTAAGTGGTCAGACCCACAAAGGATCGATAGGTACTAACCCCCGCAGAGACCCACATAGGATCAGACCCACATAGGATCTGTAGGCGCTATCTCACACAGAACCGCTGAGCGCTGACCCACACAGGATCGGACCCACATAGGATCGGTAGCACTGATCCACACAGGATCACTGAGTGCTGTAGTCATCGTCATCGAATCCACTGAGGATCTCTGCGCAGTCGTCGTCGCAGTCATAGTAGCAGTCGCAACTAGCTCTAGGGTTCCCGCACACAAAAAGCTCGTTCGGGAGGGTCCGCTCCACGAGCCGAGAGGATGATACATCAACTGACATATAGTCCATAGTTGATGTATCCAAAAGTTCTGTATCGCCAACAGGAACTCAACGTCGCAGATGGTGCGTCAATCAGACGCCCGTTCCGAGAGTTATTGGCTTTTTCATCCCAAGGGCCCGGTTGGTTTTTAAGGCAAAACCAACCCTACCGTACTCCACCTGCATCCAAACCTCGGGCAGAGTATTCCAAAAGATCCGTCTCACTAAGAGGAAACCAACAAAGTCGACGACACGTCAATCGGACGTCCGTAGCTCAAGATATGAGCGTTTCCGCTCCGAGAGCCCGGTTGCTTTCGTGTACGAACCAACCCAGCCAAACACAAAGTATTCCGAAACCTTTACTGCGATATATAGAAATGACCGCCTCGATTCAAGGATCGCATCGCAACTAACGGTGCATCGATCAGAGGTCCATAGCCCGAGTTATGGGCAATTGAACCCAAACGGTCTGAAAACGGCGGTTTCGGGCCCGGACCCACCCGGCCCGAGACCCCCCAGTCGGCCCGAACCGGGTCGACCCGCCACGGGTTCGGGTCGGCCCGGCCGGGCACGGCCCGATATACCAGCCAGGCGCCGGTCCGGCTGGGCCCAGTGCGCCCAGCACGCTGTCTGGCTCGGCCTGTGGCCGAGCCGTTTTGACAAGGGGTGGTGAGGGGGTTCGCTTGCCCCCCGGTATAACTGTGCCCCCCCCCCCTCAATTAAGGGGGCCATTTGTAGCCGGCCGGGGGAATTTATTTCCCCCTGCTCCTCCATGTCCGGCCGGCCCGACCCGGCCGGGCGGTTCCTGCTCAACGGGACCGACGGTGGCCAGTCCCCTTCCAGCTCCGACACCGGCGGCCCAGTCTGGCTACAGGTCACCTTACTCTGTCGAGGCCCGGAACCAGCCACGGCCCTTGTCATCCGGCACGGTGCGATGGAACCGCGCCCCTCTGTCGCGGCCCCGCTCCAGCCGCGGCGTCTTCGGTTTTCTTCGACACGGTGCGACAGCGTCGCATTTTTAAACTTCCTTCCTTGGCGTGGCGCGACGGCGCCACACATATCCTTTCGCATGAATCCGCATGGTGCGACGACACCACGCTCAACTTTACCAACCACAAAGGAACCAACATGAAAAATTAAGGAGGAGGTTCGGCCGTGTTTGTGCGGTCCGACCCCCTCGCGTTATTCGATAACAAATGGTTTAAATCCACGAAGATCAGCAAGTTGGTATTCACGAATCAAATAAATAAATAAATCCCCTACCTCGGATTCAAGAACAGTGCACGTCAATGAGTCGCGGAAGACGAGCATTGCGGAGGTCAGGCATCACAGAAAACGAACATCGATTCTGTTGTCGTCGAGGTGTGTTCGAAGAGGAAACGTCTTTGGAAGAAGATGTCGCGTTCTTCGGTGGAAATGTTCCACATTGAAGAACGATGTTCTTTGTCGGAGTCCGAGATGTTCTTCACGTTCTTCGTCGAGGTTGAAGATGAAAAGAAGACTTCACGCTTCCCAATCCTCTCAAGGTGGAAAAAACTATAACATTAATAAAATAAGACCAAGTCTTAATTTATTAACACAACCTAACCATTTGAATTTCAAGAGTATGAAATTAACAAACTCACCTTATTAATTATAACAGGTTGTCAAAAATTAATGAAAGTGAGTTAATGGGGAGTTACGAAAGTGAAGGGTTACGAGGAGTTAGGGAGTTGAGGAATTTGAAAAGGTGGGGGGCTCGTGTGGGCCCCACCCTTTCAATTAACCACACATGGGATGTTGGGTGGATGTGGGCCCCACCACCAACTTCCCATGGGAGAAAAAAAACCACCTTGATAAGAAATAAAATTTATTCAACAATTTTATTTACTTTTTTAATTTAACCACATGAATTAACTTCCTCACCCTCACAAACGCAACTACGGTAAAGGTTCCCATAAGAGATTACCGGCATTGCGAGTTCATCGGTGCTGTCTAAATTTGATTCCGAGCACCGGTTCAAAAGTTAGAAATTCCCGAACATTCGTTTACTGAACGTACCCGAGCCAAACATCGGAAATTGATTTCGGGCACACCGGGCCTCGGAATCAGGTGCCGTCAAAATCCGCGTTCTTGTAAAATTTCAAAAAAAATTAAGAATAAATTTCCCTTGAATTTTATGAGTCTTTATATTACTCCCACCTCAGGGCTTTATGTCCCTGTAAAGATACATCATAACTAGGAAAAAAAAAGTGTGTACTGAGAACACATCGGAGCCTCCCGCTCCCAAGTGCTCTCCTGGAGGTTCTCGTGTTTCCATATTATGCGCACCAGAGAAATCAACCGTCCACGTAGGACCCACTCATGTCGATCCTCAATCTCCACTGGGACCTCCGCAAAAGTCACCCCATCTTCAACGTCAAGCTCCACATGGTCAATGATATGCATCGGGTCATGCACGTATCTCCTCAGCTGAGACACGTGGATGAAGTCGTGCACCCGGTGCAACTGAGGTGGTAGAGCCAGGCGATAAGCCACCTCACCAATCCTGCTGAGGACCTGGAAGGGTCCGATGAAGCGCGGAGATAACTTGCCTCCTCGGCCAAATCTCTGTAAACCACGTCGAGGTGAGACACACAAGAAGACGTGGTCGCCATCCTCGAACTCTAGTGGCCTCTGCCTCTTGACAGAGTATTACTTCTGCCAGCTCTGATCTGTCCTCATCCGGTCTTGGATGACCTAGACCATCTCTGTCGTGGCCTGGACAATCTCCGGTCCCACATGTACTGACTCCCTAGGGTCTGTCCAGCACAAAGGAGATCTGCAAGGTCGGTCGTACAACGCCTCGTACGGTTCCATCCCGATGGTGGAGTGGTATCTGTTGTTGTACGCGAACTCCATCAAGGGTAGGTGGTCCTCCCAGCTATGACCAAAGTCGAGGACTCATTCACGGAGCATGTCCTCGAGAGTATGAATGGTCCTATCCGTCTGACCATCCGTCTGAGGGTGAAAGGCTATGCTCAGACGTAGCTACATCCCAAATGCCTCCAGCAATCCCTTCCATAGCCTGGAAGTAATGTGAGAATCTCCATCAGAGACGATAGAAGATGTCACACCATGAAGCCGTACAATCTCCTGAACGTAAAGTCGTCACATGATCTCCACTGAGCCCTGATCTCTGATGGGTATGAAGTGAGCTGACTTTGTGAGTCAGTCGACAATCACCCAAATAGAGCCGTGACCTCTGAAAGTGCGTGGAAGTCCAGTCACGAAGTCCATAGGTATGTCGTCCCACTTCCACTCCGGAACCTCTAAGGGCTGTACCAAGCCTGCTGGTACCTGATGCTCTGCCTTCACCTACTGGCAGGTGTGGCATCGAGAAACAAAATCTGCCACAGCCTTCTTCATGGCTGGCCACAAGTGCTGTCGTCTGAGTTCCTGGTACATCTTCGCCACTCCAGGATGTACCGCCAAATGATAAGTGTTAAACTCTCTCAGCACCTCCTCTTGTAAAGTAACCGGTACCAAGGTACATCCTCTGAAAAGGATGTTGTGCCCTACTCCAAAGGAGAAGCCACCAGGTGCTTGTCCTGAGGATATCTGTGTGCGCCGCGTCTCATAGTCAGCATCCCCATGCTGTGCCTCTCTAACCCGCTGTAGTAGTGGAGGAGTGACTGTAAGAGACTGATGGAAGGATGCTCCATCTCTATCCACGAAGGATATCTGCAAAGCATCTAGCTGCTCTGTCGCCTCCTCAAGTAGCTGAATGCCCGTCCTCCTGCTCAGGGCATCAGCTACCACGTTCCCAGTCCCAGGAGTGTAGACTATCTCAATGTCATAGTATTGGAGGAAATCGAGCCATCTCCGTTGTCTTAGGTTCAGGTCCTTCCACGAGAAGATGTACCTGAGACTCTGATGGTCAGAAAAGACTATAAAGCGCTCGCCCATCAGATAGTGTCGCCATGTCATTAGAGCGAAGACCACTGCTGCTAACTCCAGGACATGGGTAGCGTAGTTCTTCTCATTCGGCCTCAACTGACGGGATCCATAGGCGATCACTAACCGCTCCTACATCAGGAAACATCCGAGTCCAGTCCCTAATGCATCGCAGTAGACTATGTACCCTACTCCCTCCTCAGGAAACCTCAAGATAGGTGCGCTGGTCAATCTCTGTCTCAGCTCCTGGAAGCTCTGCTGACATCTGTCTGACCACACGAAGGGCTTCCCCTTCTTCGTCAAAGATGAGAGTGGTGCCGAAACTCTGGAGAAGTTTGGTACAAATCTCCGGTAGTATCTAGCTAGACACAAGAAACTCCGCACATCCGTCACTCTCCTGGGTGGCTCCCAAGCTAACACTGTCTCGATCTTCCCAGGATCCGATGCAAATCCTACCTCAGAGATGACGTGTCCCAAGAAGTGGACCTCACGTATCCAGAACTAACACTTCGAGAGATTTCCATAAATCTGGTGCTCTCAGAGTGTGTCTAGTACAACCCGTAAGTGGTAGGCGTGCTCCTCCTCAGTCGTCGAGTAAATCAAAATGTCGTCGATGAAGACCACGAAAAATCGATCGAGGTATGGCTGAATGATCCTATTCATGAGAGCCATGAACACTGCTGGAGCATTGGTTACGCCGAAGGTCATAACCAATAACTCATAGCGGCCATACCGACACCTGAAGGTCGTCTTCTGCACGTCCTCGTCTCGAATTCTGAGCTGGTGATAACCTGACATGAGGTCTATCTTCGAGAACCACCGTGCTCCCTTGACCTGATCAAAGAGGTCATAAACCCTCGGTAGCAGATACTTGTTTCTCACTTTCACCTGGTTCAGGCGACAATAGTCAACACAAAGTCGCAAGATCCCGTCCTCCTTTTTGGCGAACAATATCGGGGAAGACCGGGGTGAAACACTGGGTCGGATGAACCCCTTGCCCTACAAGTCCTCCAACTGTACCCGTAGCTATCGAAGCTCAGCGGGGCCATCCGATATGCTGGAGTCGATATCGGGGCTGTCCCGGGGTACAGGTCAATATAAATGTCTACCTCTCTGCGAGAAGGTAACCCTGGAACGTCGTCGGGAAAAACGTCTGCAAACTGATCCACCACTGCCGGAAAACCAGGACTCCGCACGTCAACTGCTCCTAGGATGAGGCTAGACAACTAATGAGTGATGGGTTGTCCCCTCCTCCGCAGAATTCTATCCTATGATGCAAAGGATCCCTTCTTGCCGGTGAAGGTGAACCTGCTTCCGTCAGTGCGTACACATCGCACCTTGCACCTAAAACAGTCAATATGTGCATGGACCGTAGATAACCAATCCATGCCCAAGATGACGTCACAAGGCCTCGACGCCGCTACAAGAAGATCCCAGCTGAAGCTCTCGCCTCCTATAGTAAGCACACACTGCCGGAACCAGTGCGTAATCGTCGAGTCTGCTCTCGTAGGTGTCTCTAGCCATAATGATCGAGCCAATGGCCCTGTCGGAATCTCCGAGCTCCGAAAAAGGGCAGCAGCTATGAAAGAGTGACTTGATCCTATGTCTATAAGTACTGCAACAAGGGTGGAATAGACACAGATAGTACCTCGAATCATCTCGGGTGCACCGTGGTCGTAGGCCTCTGCTGCCTGAAGCTATGCATGTCTCTGCCCACCATCTCCCTGTGGTCGGGGTGGACCTCCTAGTGGTGGTGGTGGTAGAGCCTCAAAGCGTCGCCCACCACCTGCTGCTCGGCCAGCTCCTCTGTCTCGTCCGCCTCCTCCCTGCGGAACGCCACGGTCGACCCTCTGCCTCTACCTCGGTGGTCCCTCAACAGTCTGCTTCTCCTCGGAACGGCGGGTCAGACAGTCACGAGCCATGTGGCCCTGCCCGCCACACGAGTAGCACTATCTGCCACTCGAAAGACTGGCTTCGCGCTGTGTGCCCCGCACTGCTGATCCAGTGTCCTGAGGTCGTCTGCCTGAGGGTCTGGTCTGCCTGGACCCATGAGTCATCCGTCGACTGCCTGCTGCAGAAGACTCTTCTACGTGCCGCCCTGCGGTGGGTCTCGATGCTGGTGTAGACTCAGCTAAAAGCTCTCGATCAAAAGGGCCCGCTCCAGTACTCTTATCTGAGTCGGAATGCTGAGGGAGATCAGTGATGCCCTCATATCATGTCTCAATACCTGCTCAATCGTCTGGGACCGGAAGAATGGGTCTCGTACCATGTCTGTAGAGTAGCGCGAGAGATCGGTAAATCTCGCTGAGTACTGGGCGACCGTCATGCTGCCCTGCCGCAGCTGAAGAAGCTCCTGAATACGCACCGCACGAAGGGTGGCTAGGACAAACTCTGAGCGGAAGAGGCTCTCAAAGTCTATCCAGAGTAGAGATGCCTCGTCGTGCACCTGGAGCATCAAGCTACACCATCGGCCCGCTGCTGCGTGCAGTAGACTCGCTACGAGGATCACCATGAGGTCTGCTGGTGTCCTCACTAATCGAAAAACTCTCACCACTACCTCCAGCCAGTCCTCACCTACTTGGGGATCCGTCTCCTCACGGAACCTAGGTGGTTGCTGGCGCTGGAACTCATGCAGTGCACTGAGGCGATGTGTATCGTCAGCGGCTGGTGCTGGAAGCATCGGTGGATCGACGGGTAGAGCTACCGCCGGTGCCACTGCTGACAAAGGGCCCTGCACCGAGGCCTCGTCGCTCGGTGGGCTGTCGTCACGCTAGACTCTCGGAACCCTAGCTGGCTGCCGTCGTGGGGCCATCTTGAAAAGGAAACAGGTGCGCCATGGTCAGAACAGTATACCTGTGAGCTGATACAAAGTTATCACAAAGAAAACGTGAAACACACATGCAATCAATGTTTTCGTGCATTATGTCGGAAATCTGAAGTCATGGTCCTGGTGTACGGATAGGTCGGCCGCCGCACCAACATTGGACTCCCTGGACTGATAACCACACTCAATACGCTAAACACTATTGCTCCACATAGAAAATATCACAGTTCACGGTAGAACTGAACTTCTTTGATACCAATTTGTCACGACCCGTCCTCGGGGCCCGTGTCATGACTACCCCAACCCCGCCTTCCATAGGCCAGGGGCTGGCGACTAGCACCAAGGCGTAAATCCCGGTAAAAAGGGAAGGCATTGCCCTTGTAAAGTAAACAAGCACCACAGAGTAAACAAGAGGAAAAGGTAAACACTATGTAAAAACTGAGTACAACTGTAAGTGCGGAAAGTTAGTGGTCCAGTATACAAACCCAAACTGAAAGTAAAGTACAACTAGAACGGGAAAACAGCAACTGAAAAGTAAAAGCCGCTACGCCGAGCTGTCTGCTGTAAATACCACCTGAAGGGTGGGTACAGATAGCTCCACTTCTACTCGGGTCCCGCCGTCCTCTCCGAGTATGTTCCGCCCAGTGGTCCACCTCCAAATATTGTCCTGCTTCGCGAGCCTCCACCACGATCAACGCTGTCCGTTGTCTGCAACCAACACAACGTAGTGCGGCGCAGCCCGTGCAGGGGTGAGTATAAGCTACTCAGTAGGGACCCCGAGACCCCCGAAGGACTCCCAAAATCCACAAAGGATAAACCAAAAAGATATATACAATTACGAAGTAACAAACGACACTACTTAGGTATATACCTATACATATACCTAAGTCATCAATTCCAGTATGCTCTAACCTCCGAACCCAAGTACAACCCAGTCCACACAGGAAAGTATACGTATTCCACACAGGAAAGCAAAACGGAATCCACACAAGATAGCACAACACAATCCACACAGGAAAGCAAACAGGTTTCAGCTCACACAGGTATACTTCTTCGAAAGACGATAGAGATGATCACTGATCCATCTAAGTCATCAGACGCACAAAGGATCGATATGTACTTACCCTCGCAAAGACCCACACAGGATCGGACCCACACAAGATCTGTAGGTGCTAGCTCACATAGAACCGCTGAGCACTGAACCACACAGGATCGGACCCACACAGGATCGGTAGCACTGATCCACACAGGATCGCTGAGTGTTGTAGTCGTCGTCGTTGAATCCACTGAGGATCTCTACGTAGTCCTCGTCGCATTCATAGTAGTAGTCACAGCCGGCTCTAGGGTTCCCGCACATTGCAAGCTCGTTCAGGAGGGTCCTCTCCATGAGCCGAGAGGCTGATACATCAACTGACACATAGTCCAGAGTTGATGTATCCAAAAGTTCCGTATTGCCAACAGAACTCAACGTCACAGACGGCGCGTCAACCGGACGCCCGGTCTGAGAGTTATTGGCTTTTTCGTCCCAGGGGCCCGGTTGGTTTTTAAGGCAAAACCAACCCGACAATACTTCACCTATGTCCAAACATCAGGCGGATTATTCCAAAATATCCATCTCACTAAGAGGAAACCAACAAAGTTGACGGCACGTCAATCGGACGTCCGTAGCTCAAGATATGAGTGTTTCCGCTCCGAGGGCCCGGTTGGTTTCGTGTACGAACCAACCCGGCCGAACTCATAGTATTCTGAAACCTTGAGTGAGATATACCGAAACGACCACCTCGATTCAAGGATCGCATCGCAACTGACGGTGCGTCGATCGGAGGTCCGTAGCCCGAGTTATGGGCAATTGAACCCAAACGGTTCGAAAATGGGGGTTTCGGGCCCGGACCGACCCGGCCAGAGACCCCCCGGTCGGCCCGAACCGGGTCGACCCGCCCTGGTTCCATGGCGGCCCTGACCGGCACGGCCCGGCCCGTCTTGGCACGGCCCGGACCGGCGCGGCCCGGCCCGGCCTGGCGGACCGGCCCGGCGCCGGTCCGGCTGGGCACAGCGCGCCCAGCGCGCTGTCTGGCTGGGCCTTTGGCCGAGCCGTTTCGGCAAGTGGGGGGGGGGGGGCGCCTTCCCCCCTGTGTAACCGCGGCCCCCCCTCAATTAAGGGGGCCGTTTGAAGCCGGCCGGGGGAATTTATTTCCCCCAGCTCCTCCCTGTCCGGCAGGCCCGACCTAGCCGGCCGGTTCCCGCACAACGGGACCGGTGGTGGCCGGTCCCCTTCCAGCTCCGACACCTGCAGCCCGGTCCTGCCGCCGGTCACCTTGATCCGCCGTGGCCCGGAACCGGCCGCGACCCTTGTCGTCTGGTGTGGTGTGACTGTACCGCACCCCTCCGCCGCGGCCCCGCTCCGGCCGCGGCATCTTCGGTTTTCTTCGACGAGGCACGACGGCGTCGCGTTCTTAAACTTCTTTCCACGGCGCGGCGCGACGGCACCACGCATATCCTTCCGCATTAATCCGCTTGGTGCGATGGCACAAAGCTCTCCTGTACCACCCACAAAGGAACCAACACGAAAAATTAAGGAGGATGGACGGCCATGTTTGTGCTGTCCGACCCCCTCGCGTTATTCGATAACAAATGGTTTAAATCCACGAAGAACATCAAGTTAGTATTCACGAATCAAATAAATAAATAAAACCCATACCTCGGATTCAAGAACGGTGTATGTCAACGAGACGTGGAAGACGATCGTCGCGGAGGCCGGGCTTCGCGGAAAACGAACGCCGATTCGGTTGTCGTCGAGGTGTGTTCGAAGAGGAAACGTCGTTGGAAGAAGATGTCGCGTTCTTCGGCAGAGATGTTCCTCATTGAAGTATGATGTTCTTCGTTAGAGTCCGAGATGTTTTTCATGTTCTTCATCGAGGTTGAAGAAGAAAAGAAGACTTCACTCTTCCCAATCCTCTCAAGGTGGAAAAAAATCTAACAATAATAAAATAAGACCAAGTCTTAATTTATTAACACAACCTAACCATTTGAATTTCAAGAGTTTGAAATTAAATATCTCACCTTATTAATTATAACAGGTTGTCAAAACTTAATGAAAGTGAGTTAATGGGGATTTAGGAAAGTGAAGGGTTAAGTGGAGTTAGAGAGTTAAGGAATTTGAAAAGGTGGGGGGCTCGTGTGGGCCCCCCCTTTCAATTAACCACACATGGGAAGTTGGGTGGATGTGGGCCCCACCACTAACTTCCCATGGGAGAAAAAAACCCCCTTGATAAGAAATAAAATTGATTCAACAATTTTATTTACTTTTTTAATTAAACCCCATTAATTAACATCTTCACCTGCACTAACGCAACTACGGTAAAGGTTCCCTTAAGCGATTACCGGCGTTGCGAGTTCATCGGTGCCCTCGGAATTCGATTCCGAGCACCGGTTCAAAAGTTATAAATTCTTGCTCGTTCATCACTGAACGTACCCAAGCCAAACTTCCGAAATTGATTCCGGGCACATTGGGCCTCGGAATCAGGCGCCGTCAGAAACCACGTTCTTGTAAAATTCCAAAGAAAATTAAGAAAAAATTTCCCTTGAATTTTATGGGTCTTTACATTAAAACATTAAAATTGAATAAAACACACATCGACATAGGGTTATTACTAAATTTTTTTTTTTTTTTTAATTAAATACATTTCATTTAATTTATGTAATTCTATTTCATCAAAATTCTTCAAAAAACCTATTAAAATGTTATTTTAAAATAATTCGTGTCTGAATTCCAAATATAATTGAGTATCTCACCTCAAGGGGTATATTGTGTATCTGGTGGAAATTTTTTTTCTACAAATATTTTCCAAACATACACTAATTGTTGTTTATGATGACTAAAAAACCAAACCACATTAATATAGGTACAATATATATATAAATGTTTTCAATGAATATTAAATTTCTGGAAAAATATAATTTAGATTTTACACAGGATAAGTCCAATGTGAAACACATGAAATCATTTTATAAAATGATAAAAAATAAGGGGAATGGATATAAAACACTAAATTTTTACCAACGAAGGCCCACACTTCCAATATCATGCTTTTATTGGGACTATTTTGAGAGATAATTAATAAACAGAAGAACACCTTGCATATAGGGTGTTAGGTGTATCCAAAAAATAACACGATAAATGGATTAATGGAACTCAAAAAATCTGGGAGATTATAATAGAACATTTAGATAGTATAAGGCCCCAGCCTTGAACGTTACTTAATATTGAGATATTTCAAGAATACACCTTGATGATATTTTCAGGTTTATAGTTTTAGAGAATTAGATCATAAAACATGTATTACATTCCACATTTAAGCAAAGTGGTTACATAAAAGATAGTATTCATTTTTCCCATCAATGAAAACATATTTAAAATAAAACAAGGATTCTTTCTTGACACTTCCTTGACACTATCATCATATCATCTACCGTTCCCTTGTCCTGTGAAATACATTTCAAAAAAACATGGGATGAGCATAAAAAGCTCAGTAAGGGTTATAAAAATATGGAAAGGAAACATGAGTTCATATATACTTAAGAATGAAATAAAACTTTACCCATAAAACATAGGCACTTTAACATACCTTATCAAATCATGAATAAATCATAGAAACCATAATACATAAAGGTAACTTGAGGCATTCATAACATTCCTACGTGGGGAGTAACCCTCTTGGTTGTGTTTTGAATACCCATCATAGTATATTCCCTAAATCTCTTCGGAGAAACCTTAAAGTTTCACTCCGTCGCATTACCCAATGCATTGGAGAGATATATCAGGCTCACCCACCCTTAGTTTATCACAGAACCACCCGTCTTCATAATAATGCCCATAAACCATAACACAATCGTATCACATAAAACATACATAAAGGAAATATAACATTTCCACATTTTAAACACAAGATAACAATAAAACACATTGATAAAATAAAAACATTTTGAAAACGATTTTCAATACCAAAATAAAAGAAATCTAAAATAGGGTATTTATTTTTCTTTAAAAAACGGTATGTCTTGTAGAGGAAGCCGAAACCCAAATAATGATTGTGGCAGCAGAGAAGTCGTTGTCGCCGCATACGTACGACAAAAACAATCCCTTTTGTCATTTAGTAAACGCTTCATATAAAAAATATTCCTTTTGAATAAACGTAAAATTCAAAGGGGTTTATACACCATATAAAAGAATGTTGTGTACAAAACAATATATGCCTCAATGAAAGGAGATTGAGACGATATCCCATACCTCAGGTCCGACTTGACTCGATCGTTCTTTAATGTCCTGAATGATTAACTTGAGTTAATTTCTACTTTCTTAAGAACATTTTTCAATTTCATTATTCCTTTTATATCACTTATTACCATGTTATGAACATTATGTAGTCATTTAAGTTAATAATGGTCGTTTTGTCGTTATTTGGCACTTGAGTCAAAAGTGAACTTCTTATATTTTCAAGTTGTTCATGTAGTAAAATATCCATTATATCCAGAATTTTATTCCTGATGTAGATATCATATATATCATATATATCTAGTACATTAATTCATTTATAACATTATATAACATTTAGAGAGATGAAATGAAATGCACCGTTCATGGAGACAGTAAGCCGTACGTACGCATGAACACTGCTTCAATTTCTATCTCGTATTTTATGAAATGGAATCATAATGACAAAAAGGTATATTATAATTCCAGTTTAATATCATATATAATATCATAACTCCATACTTTATATGTCCCACATATGGTATTAATGAATCAAATCACGTTGAGGGGGCGGTAGTCCGCACTTCCTTAAATGAAGATATCGCGTTTACCCATAATGGAAACCATAAAGGTATGCCCAAAATAAAAAATAAAGAAGCTTAAGGAAAACATAAACATATTATATATCATATATAAATATAGTGTCATCTTAATGGCTCCCTTTGAAGGTGTTAAATTAATTTTGAACAATCATCATTTTGGGAGGCAGGAATTCTCCATCCACAGAAACACTATGTTCTTTAACCATTAGATGTAGGTGTGTGTAAGTGTAGCTATAATACTTATTAGAAAAAAATCCTAGTATATGGAAGATACTTGGGTTGTTACAAAAGAAATGAATAAAAAGATTTTAGGGGGTTGGAGAGGCAAAATAAAACAAAAGAACACAAGTGAAGACATTACCATAAAATCGGGTAACTCCCTTTGGTTTGAGCGCAAAGGCTTCCATCGAAAGACTTCTGACCAATGTGAGGCTCCAAGGATTAATATAAGGAAGTGGAGAGACAAAATGGGTGGCGGTTGGTTTAGCCAAAGGCTTTATAAATGTGGGTAAGGCGGTAGAGGTGGGGGCCTTTTATAAGAGGAGAGAAGGGGCACTCTTGGAATGTAAAGAAATGTTACTTTATTGTAAAATGAGTTTCGGAATAAAAAGGCCCCACATTGATATAATTCGAGGGTATGGTGATAATGGTTCTAAATCCACCCATCCAATAGGTTTTGGACATGTTTAGGTCATATATTTTACATTTTCTTTTCATTTTATTTAAATTCTTTATTAATGAGGTAATCGCTGCATCATCATGATGTCATAAATAATTTAATTTATTTAATGTATAAAAATTATAAAACAAATATCATGATGTAGGAAATCTTTTTATATTTCTAATAAATATTTATAGTCAAAAATTTGACATGTATAACCCAATTTTTTTTTTAGTAAAACAACTCATGTTTGTGTCATTTTAATTTTAACATTAAATAAAAAGATATTTATGTCATTTACCAACCAAAGTGGACTCATGGGGTCCCCATGTTGACCCATGGATTGTCTTGGTCTGACATGACAAATCCAATAAGGGTAGGACATGCGTCAAGCTCATCTCATATTATTAAAACATTATTTTTATCTTAAACTACACTAATTACCTCTAATCGCGATTAAAAACATAAAAGTGACTATTCACCAAAAAATTATTTTAATCTCATTGAACCACATTTTAATTCTTTATGGAAACCATGTATGTTGTATTTTTGAAAATAAAATCACAGAAGTGGAAAAGTTTCATTTAAACGAAAAATCAGTTTATTTAACTACCACTTAGTAGTTTCACTATTCATCAAAAATTGAAGTTTTTCAGAAAATACCAAAACATCACCCTAAGATATATTTGATATTATGAATTAAAAAAAGATTTCTATTCTAGAAAATTCAAATAATATAAGTTATATAAATTAATTTAATAATTAATTCCCGCTGTCATGACAAATATCGTGTTTTTATGAAACAATAAGTATCAAAAGATTGACACCAGTTTAAGTCCAATTTCAAAGTGAAATTGATTCCAATGACCACCATTGGATTAAATGGTAAAAATATATTATAATTTCACTTCAAAACCAATTCAAAAGATAATCTAATCATATAAATAAATTATATTAAAAAAGGATTTGAATTAAAATACAAAACTTTTCACTATTCATTAAAAATTGAACTTTATCGGAAAAATACCAAAAATTCACACAAAGTAAATTTTGATATCCTAATCATAAATAATATGTTTATTTCGACAAACAGAGCTTATAAAATTGTCAAAATATAGATTTAAATATGGATTTCCATCAAAAGGCAGTAAAATAATCATTTAAAAATATTATTGTATTACATGCTTAAGATTGGATTTATTCTCATTTTAAGCCTCTAAAACACTATATCATTCACTAATAGACATAGATAAAAATATCTACTATTCATTACTTACTTGGGATGTTACATCCTTCCCCCTTTAGAAAATTGCATCCCCGAAATTTATTTACTTATCGAATAAATGGGGGTACTTATCCCTCATTGCATTTTCAGATTCCCATGTTTCCTCTTCCATCATGTGGTTTTTTCAGAAAACCATTAACTGATTAATCACCTTATTCCGTAACAATTGCTCCCTGTGGTCAATAATCTGGACTGGTTGTTCCTCATAAGATAGGTTCTTTTCCAGCTGAACTATATCTGGACTCAAAACATGAGATTGATCTGGAATGCACATTCTCAGCATCGAAACATGAAAAACATTGTGTACCTGAGATAAACGCGGAGGTAAAGCCACACTGTATGCAACTGATCCAACTCTCTCCAAAATAACATATGGTCCAATGAACATTGGACTCAACTTTCATTTCTTACCAAATCCCATCACACTTTTCTATGGTGAGTCTTTGAGAAAAAAATGATCACCTACCTCAAAAGATAGATCCTTCCTCATGTTGTCCGCATTACTCTTTTTCCTGATCTGAGTTGTTATCATGTGTTTCTGTATCAGCTGAACTTTTTTTGCCATCTCTTCTACCAATTCTGGTCCCATCAACTTTCATTCACCCACATCATCCCAAAAAGCTGGAGTTCGACACCGCTTCCCATATAACGCCTCAAATGGTGCCATCTGTATACTGGAATGAAAACTGTTATTATATAAAAATTTAACCAATGAATGATGTTGGTCCCAACTTCCCAGATAATACATAGAGTAAGAACATAGAATATCCTCCAATGTCTGAATTGTTTGTTCTGACTGCCCATCTGATTGAGGATGAAAAGATGTACTAAAATTTAATTCAGTACCCAATGACTTCTGAAGGCCTTTCCAAAAGTTAGAAGTGAACCTGGGGTCACGGTCAGATACAACGGAGAGAGGAACTCCATGCAACAAGACTATCTCTTTAAGATACAAACAGGAAAGTTAATCTAGGGAAAAAGTATCTCGCATAACAGGGAAATGAGAGGATTTAGTCAAGCGATCAAAAATAACCGAGATTTCATTATTACCTCGAGGGGTCTTTGGCAATCCCACAACGAAGTCCATGGATATATTCTCCCATTTCCACTCTGGCACTGGTAAAGTCTGAATCATCCCTTTCGGTAACTTCCTCTATGCTTTAACCTGTTGACATGTCAAACATTTCATAGTAAAATCAGCAATATCTCTTTTCATTCCATCCCACCAGTAATACTCCAGCAGATCTCTGTACATCTTAGTACTGCCAGGATGAACTAAAAATGGAGGTCTATGAGCTTCACATAAAAAATCTCCTTTCAACTGTGAATCACAAGGCACACACAATCTCTTCCCAAATCTCAAAACACAATCACTATCAATGTTGAATTCAGGCAACGTACCTTTCTGAACATGCACTACCTTTTTCTGCAACTCACTGTCTTGCTTCTGTGCTTGCTTGATTCTATCTGATGGAGAGGATTTCACTGATACCTGAAACAAAAAAAAAGAACATACTACACTAAAAACATCTATTCCAATGTTCATCAAATTCTTAACCAAAGAATCACGTTCCAAACGCAACATTGTTAATGAAGCATTAATTTTTCGACTCAAAGAATCAGCCACTTTATTTTCTTTTCCCGGATGGTAATGAATTGTACAATAATAATCCTTCATTAATTCTATCCATATCCTCTATCTCATGTTCAATTATTTCTGAGTGAATATATAATTTAAACTTTTGTGATCGGTATATATTTCACACTTTACTCCATACAAATGATGCTTCCAAATTTTTAGAGAAAAAACAACAGCATCTAATTCCAAATCATGTGTAAGATAATTTACCTCATAAGCTTTCAACTGTCGTGAAGCATAAAAAATTTCTTGATCATTCTGCATTAAGACCCAACCACGTCCATTCAACGAAGAATCACTATAGATAACAAACTCCCCATTCCTAGAAGGTAGTGCCAAAACTGGAGCATTCACCAATCATCTTTTCAATTCCTGAAAACAATTATCACATTCTTTTGTCCAGATAAACATAACACCCTTCCGAGTTAGCTTAGTCATTGGACTAGATAACCGTGAAAAATTTCTAACAAACCTTAGGTAATAGCCTGCCAAACCAAGGAAACTACAAATCTCTATTACATTTGTGGGTCTTAGCCATTCTTCAACAACCTTTGTTTTTGCAGGATTAACAATTATCCCATCTTAAAAACAATGTGACCAAGGAAAGAAATTTGTTGAACCAAAACTCACACTTGCTGAATTTCCCATAAAATTTCATTTCATTTAAGGTTTGAAAAATAACCCTTAAATGTCTTTCATGCTCCTCTTTTATTTTAGAAAACACCAAAATATCATCAATGAAAACCACCACAAACTTATCCAAGAACTCATGGAAAATTCTATTCATTAAGTCCATGAATACAGTTGGTGATTTGATTATCCCAAAAGTCATTACTACAAATTCATAATGGCCATATCTTGTACGAAACACAGTCTTCAGAACATCTGCTTCCTTTACCTTTAGCTGATGGTACCCCGATCTCATGTCAATCTTTGAAAAAAAAAACTGAGCTCCCTGGAGCTGATCAAACAAATCATCGATATGAGGAAAAAGATATTTGTTCTTAACAGTGATGTTATTCAATTCTTTATAATCTATGAAAAGTCTTATAGAACCATATTTCTTTTTAACAAATAAAACATGAGCACCCCATGGTGATGTTCTAGGTCAAATGAAACCTTTCTCTAATAAATCTTTCAATTGATCCTTCAACTCTAAAAGTTCAATTTGAGCCATTCAATAAGGGGGTTTTGAAATTGGCTTAGCATCATGAACTAAGTCAATAGTAAATTCAAATTCCCAATCTGGAATTATTACAGGAAACTCATCAGGGAAAACATCACGATACGCATTTACCACTGGAACATCATTAATCTGAACAGTTCTCCTATTTTCAACAATATGTGCAAGGTAACATTCATTTCCATCTTTTACAAGTTTATCGGCCTCTTGATAAGTTATCAACAGTAAGGGTTCATTCTTATACACAAACTGAAAGTATTTCTGAAAAGAAACTTCTTTAGCTCTATAGCCAATCTTAGCATGGTAAATAGAGAGCCAATCTATACCCAAGATAACATCGAACTCTACTAGAGGTAGAACAATAAGGTTTTCAAGTAGGTTCTTTCCACCTATAAGGATAAGAAGATTTTTATAAATTATTTTTGCCTTAACATTTCCCCCAGGTGTTTTTACCACAAGTTCAGGAGTCATTTTTTGAGATGGTATTCCCATTTTACTAGAAAAAGTTTCAGAGATGAAATAATGTGTAGGCCCCAAATCAAACAACACACTGGCATAATCTAAAAAAACAAAAAAGGTACCTGATACAACTTCATTTGATGATCTGACATCTGCTGAAGTAGTTGCAAAGGATTTCACCACCCCTTTCTGCTTGTAGTCTAACTGCTTCCCATCACTCAAGCTCTTCGTCGGACACTCGTTTCCATAGTGACCCATCTCATTGCACTTAAAACATTTCACTAACTATAAACTAAATTTGGACTTACCATTACCTTGATCTTTTTCAGTGCAATCACGATCCTTATGTCCCATCTTACCACATTAGTAGCACTTTCCAGAATTGAGAAGACATTCCCCAACATGCCTTTTACCACATTTATCACAAACTGGAAACTTAGTTTTCTTACCATCTGACTTTTTTGAAGAATTATTCCCTTTCTCCTTCCACCTCGATCTCTTCTTATGCTGGTTGTTATAGAACACTTGATCATTGGAAAACTCCATTTCCACCTTCTCAGCACATCGAACAAGCTTTCCATAACTTGTAAACTCATGAGAAGCTAATTCCCTTCGATATTTTGGCTTTAATCCTGAGTAAAAAACGATTGATTTTACTATAAAGGTCTCGGATAAAATTTGGAGCATACCTTGCCAATCGAGTGAACCTCTCTTCATAGGCAGCCACTGAGACTTCCCCTTGCCTCAATTCCAAGAATTGTTTTTCCATCCTACGTCGAACAGCCTTAGGAATATACTTCTCAAGAAACATACCTCTGAATTCATCCCAGTCAAGAGAATCAATCTCATCAGTGTCCCTGATATTTTTACCATCGACCACCACTGATCTGCCTCACCCTCCAAACGGTAAATAGAAAGACTAACATTTTGATTGGCTGAACACCCCATGACATCAAAAATCTTCTCCAGTGCTTTAATCCACCCTTTAGCTAACACAGGGTCAGATGATCCTCTGAATGATGGGGGATGTTGCCTCACGAAATGTTCCACCACTGACATGTTCCTCTGCGGTTGATCTGGATGATCTCGTTCATGAATACCACCACCATTTATTGCTTGAGTCAACTGCTCCATTACTGCAACAAATTGTTCAGTTCCAATTCCAACCATCTCAAGATGCTGATCCAGAAGGTTATTTTCTTCTGTATGCCTTTCAAGCACTGCTTCCCTGTTTCCTCTGCGGAAAAGCATTCTGAACAAACATGTCTTAGATGAAGCAACATGGTAATCTTCAAATGATATATCATTTCAAAAAAAAAAATTGGATAATTATTTAAAAGAATTATTACTCCTAAAGTTATCTAAACAGCCCTCCGATACCAACTATAAGGCCCCGGACTTGAACATTACTTAATCGTGAGATATTTCAAGAATACACCTTTAGGATCTTTTCAGGTTTAGTGTTTTAGAGAATTAGATAATAAAACATGTATTACATTCCACATTTAAGCAAAGTGGTTACATAAAAGATAGTATTGATTTTTCCCATCAACGGAAACATATTTAAAATAAAACATGGATTCTTTCTTGACACTTATTTGACACTATCATCATATCATGTACCTTTCACTTTTCCTGTGAAAAACATTTCAAAAAAAACATGGGATGACCATAAAAAGCTCAGTAAGGTTTATAAAAATATGGAAAAAAACATGAGTTCATATATACATAAGAATGAAATCATACTTTACTCATAAAACATAGGCACATTAACATACCTTATCAAATCATAAATAAATCATAGAAACAATAAGACATACAGGTAACTTGAGGCATTCATAACATTCTTACGTAGAGAGTAACCCTCTTGGTTACATTTGGAATTACCATCACAGTATATTCCTTACACCTTTTCGGAGAAACATTAACGTTTTACTCCTTCAAATTACCCAATGCATTGGAGAGAAATATCAGGTTCACCCACCCTTAGTTTATCACGGAACCACCCGTCTTCATAATAATTCCCAATAACCAAAACATAATCGTATCACATAAAACATACATAAAGGAAACATAACATTTCCACATTTCAATAAAAAGATATCAATAAAACACATTGATATAATAAAAACATTATGAAAACCATTTTAAATACCAAAATAATAGAAAATTAAAATAGGGTATTTATTTTTCTTTTAAAAAAATGGTATGGCTTGTAGAGGAAGCTGAAACTCAAATAATGGTCACGGCGGAGGAGAAGTCATTGTCGCCGCATATGTACGAAAAAACATTCCCTTTTTTCGTATAGTAAATTCTTCGTATAAAAAAGATTCCTTTTGAATAAATGTAAAAGTAAAAAGGGTTTATACACCGTATAAACAAAGTTTGTGTATAAAACAAAATATGCCTCAATGAAAGGAGATTGAGACGAAGTCCCATACCTCGGGTCCGACGTGACTCGATCGTTCTTTAATGTCCTGAATAATAAACATGAATTAATTTCTAATTGATTAAGAACCTTTTTCAATTTCATTATTCCTTTTATATCACTTATTACCATGTTATTAACATTATGTAGTCATTTTAGTTAATAACGGTCATTTTGTCGTTATTTGGTACTTAAGTCAAAAGTGAACTTCTTATATTTACATGATGTTCACGTAGTAAAATATCCATTATATCCATAATTATATTCCTGATATAGATATCATATATATAATATATATCCAGTAAATGCATGAATTTATAATATTATATAACATTTAGAAGTAAGAAATGAAATGCACTGTTCATAGATACGGTAAGCCGTACGTACGCATGAACGCTGCTTCCATTTTTATTTCGTATTTTATGTAATGGATTCATAATTATATAAAGGTATATTATAATTCCAGTGTAATATCATATATAATATCATAACTCCATCCTTTATACGTACCACATATGGTATTAACGAATCAAATCACTTTGATGGGGTGCTAGTCCGCACTTCCTTAAATGAAGATATCGCGTTTACCCATAATGGAAACCATAAAGGTATGCCAAAAATGAAAAATACAGAAGATTAAGGAAACAATAAACATATTATATATCATATATAAGTTTATTGTCATATTAATGTCCACCTTTGAAGGTGTTAAAAGTATTTTGAACAGTCATCGTTTCGGGAGGCAGACATTCGCCATCCACGGAAACAGAATGTTCTTTAACCATTAGATATAGGTGTGTGTAAGTGTATCTCAAATAATTATTATAATAACATACTAGTATATTGAAGATACTGGTGTTGTTACAAAATAAATGAATAAAAAGTGTTTAGGGGGTCGGAGAAGCAAAATAAAACAAAATAACACAAGTGAAGACATTACCTTCAAATCGGGTAACTCCCTTTGGTTTGAGCTCAAAGGCTTACTTGGGAAGAATTCTGCCCAAATTGAGGCTTCAATGAGTAATAGAGGGAAGTTTAAAGACAAAATGGGTAGGGTTGGCCGAGCCAAAGGCTTTTGACGTGTGGGTAAGGAGGTAGAGGTGGGGGCCTTTTATAAGAGGAGAGGAGGGGCACCCTTCGAAAGTAAAGAAATGTTACTTTATTTTAAAATTATTTTCGGATTCAAAAGGTCCCAAATTGATATAATTAGAGTTTAAGGTGATACAGGTTCGAAATCCACCCATATAATAGGTTTTGGACATGTGTAGGTCATAGATTTTACATTATCTTTTCATTTTATTTAAATACATTATTAATGAGGTAATCTATGCATCATCATGATGTAAAAAATAATTTAATTTATTTAATGTATTAAAATTATAAAACAAATATCATGATTTAGGAAATCTTTTTAGATTTCTAATTAATATTTATAGTAAAATATATGACTTCTATAACACCATTTAAATATTTTTTTTGGTAAAACAACTCATGTTTGTGTCATTTTAATTTTAACATTAAATAAAAAGATATTTATATCATTTCCCAACCAAATGGCTCCATGGGGTCCCCAAGTTGACCCATGGATTTACTTGGTCGTCCATGACACATCCAATAAGATTAGGTCATGTTTCAAGCTCATAATATATTATTAAAACATTATTTTTACCTTAAACTACACTAATTACCTCTAATCGCGATTAGAAACTTAAAAGTTACTATTCACAAAAAAATTATTTTAATCAAATTGATCCACATTTTACTTCCTAATGAAAAGCATGTATGTCGGATTTTTGAAAATCAAATCACATAAGTGGAAAAGTTTCATTTAAATGAAAAATCAGTTTCTTTAACTACCACTTAGTTGTTTCACTATTCATCAAAAATTAAAGTTTTTCAGAAAAATACCAAAACTTCACCCTAAGCTATATTTGATATTCTGAATTCAAAAATGATGTCTATTTTTCAAAATTCAATTCATATATGTTACATTAATTAAATTAATAATTAATTCCCGCTGTCGTGACAAATAGCGTGTTTTTATGAAACAATAAGTATCAAAAGATTGACACCAGTTTATGTCCAATTTCAAAGTGAAATTTATTCCAATGACCACCATTGGATTAAATGGTAAAAATATATTCTAATTTCACTAAAAAATCATTTCAAAAGATAATCTAGTCATATAAATAAATTATATTTAAAATAGGTTTTGAATTAAAATACAACATTTTTCACTATTCATTAAAAAATGAACTTTATCGGAAAAATACCAAAAATTCACAAAAAATAAATTTTTATGTCCCAATCATAAATAATAACATTATTTTGACAAGAATAGCTTATAAAAGTTTCAAAAGATAGATTTATAAATTGTTTTCCATCAAAAGGCAGTAATACAATCTTTTAAAAATATTAGTGTCTTCCATGCTTAAGATTGGATTTATTCTCATTATAAGCCTCTAAAACATTATCTAATTCATTAATAGATATAGATAAAAATATCTATTATTCATTACATACTTGGGATGTTACAGATATCCTTCCATTTCTTTTGACCATAAGGGAAATTTGGGATAAATGAAGGAGATCTCTTGATTCCTAGGTTGAGAGGGAGGAAATATCCACACATGGAGGGAGGATGAGATTGTAGAAGATGAAGAGAAGGAAAATGAAAAAGGGGGATAAAATAATAATTAAGTAGAAAATTGTAAATTCACCAAAAAAACTAGGTCACACAGTTTGGATGCATGTTTGGCCAAAATGTCCGCCATCTATGTGACTCTGACTGCTTAGGATCCCAAAATCCACATGGTTGTCTTGCATGATTTCCCCAATAATGCACAGACAGTGTGATGTACGGTGAACAAACAATTGTTTTGTGGAACTATACATTCTGGCTAGATGAAAAATTGGGGAAACAATGTGTAGCCCATATTTACCACACATTCTCACTTACACAGGTCACACAGTTACTACAATAGGGTTTCACAGTTTGAAATATATCATTTTCCCCTATCAATGTACCCACAAATATTCTTTTGTTATCATAAGAGGCCAATTTTCGGGAATGTGGGAGTCACACAAGCTGAATGCCACTTAAAAATTCAAAATTCAAAAATAGGGCCCAAATTAAATATTCAAATTTAAGGCCCCGCCATGGGGACCAAATTTCACAAATCATGAAACATCCTAGGAATCTCACCAACAATATCATCAAGAAAACCATCTTCATCATCACACCAATTACATAGATTCCAAAAAAATTGATCCATCAACAATGTGAAGAAACCACCAGCTAACATACCACCAATACATCTATCACAGAAGCACACCCACTCCTTCATCGATAAACTCTCATCGTCACCAAAAAAGAAAATTTGGAGAACAAAAATACATAAATAAAATAACAAAAAACAACTTAAAAATTATTGAGATGCTTCATATCATCATCATTTATTACCACATTAGAACACATTTTTTTCAAGAATCTATCACCAGCAATGCCAGAAGATGGGAAAAATAACTAAATGGACAAAGAAGATGAGAATGGGCCCCCAGAAAGAATGAAAAACATGGATAAAATGGGAAGAAACCAAAAGGAAATCCGGGATAAAACCCTAAAGGGAATCTCCATGGAATCCAATATATATTTCCCAAAACCAATGAGTATCCATCTCTCATGGTCTAACAAAGAAAGGAGTAGTATAACATGAGATCATATCCTAGATAATGTTGTCGGGGGTATTAAATAAGAAAGAGCGACACTAGGAGTGATACCATAGGAAAGAAACATAGAATAAAAATCATTATTGGAAGAAAAATAAGGTGTAAATCATAATTGGGATTAATACTCTCATATAAAATAATGAATAAAACTCGTAGAAGAATGCCTAAATATCAAGGTCAACATAGGGATGAAGCCACCAAAATTGAAAACCATCCATTACCTTACTCCCAACACCACAGTCTCAAACCTTTCTGAAATACCAACACACCCAGCCGTGATGGGGTTTTGTGTGTCAGGACAAATTTTCTGAGCATGTTGGAAGAAGGTTGAATGAGAAAAATTTATAGAACCCAGAGAAAAAAAACATAGAAATAGGATGGTTGAAGAATCCAGAGAATGATAGCCACCGAGGGGAAATAAGAATTCAAATAGGAAGATGTAGAAGTTGAATTACTGAGAAGCAAGTGCATGAAGTGACATCCATCGCTACTAGGAAAAACTCCAAACCCTATGATGCTGAAAAATAGAATGTGATATGGATCAAAGAATATGTTATGGGAGAAATGGACACCATACTTCACCAAATATATTGTTTCAACCCATCATATAAATTCCCAAGATACTACGACTCTATCATCCTTATCATGTTTCATGTTTCTATAGGATATGTTCTAGAATCTCACAGGGGAATCCAAGGAACCACTCATAAATTTAAATGATCCAATAAAAACATTTATGTATTCCAACTCTCGTAATTTTATTCATCCACTCGATTTACAAATATTCAACCCACGAATTAAAAAAATCCTTTTGAATTTCATCCAGTTCGAAAAAACATGGTGTGCCATATTCATAAACCATATTATAATAATTTAGTTACCCCTTTTCAGATCATTTATGTCAATTTATATGTGATAACTATTATAATATTTTAATAATATTTCAAATTTATTTTAAACTAAATTTTGCACATAATGAAAGATAATATCATTGTTTCAAGTAACACAATCTATATCTGGTTTTATGTTTAAAAATAATCCAAACATAGTGTTTCTTGTATAATAAAATTTACATGTTTTTTCATATCATGATATCTTTTCTTCAGGTGTTACATTTTCTCACCCTCTAAAAAAAGAAGATTTAAACTTCTGTATCCACACATTTTATTCTCAATCTATTGGTGAAATCAAAAAGAATTTGGTCAATGAAAAATATAAAATAAATATTACACAAGAACAAATGCGAAAATCCAATGAAACTGAATTTGAATAAAATTTGGAGTGAATATGAATAAAAAAGAGCAGTAGAGATCCTAAAATAATTGAAGAAACTACAATATACATCAATAATATGGAGTAATCACTATGAATAATATAAAAAAACTAAAAATATAGATAATTTTATTCATCAATAAAATTATAAGATGAATAAAGTAAAGAAATAAATGCATTTAATACATGGAATATAAGAATACGATCATTAAAATGTTTTTCTCAAAACAATATTAAAATTTTTGTGAAATTAATATTAAACCAGACATGAAAAATGTGAATGTATACTAACTCTGGAATGTGAAAAAAAATCGGTGTGATTTTTTGAGTGATAGAGTATTCCCAGATAGTAGATTGGATATAGAGAAAGGATTATCTACCATATCTCTAAAAACAAAACCCAATGTTAGTTAAAAAGATCCATGTATAGTGGGATCACATTGATCAATCATTATAGAGTGGATTAGATATTAACCACATCATACTGATCTATTTCAATATGAAACTCCTCTAAAGTTACAAAGGATATCTTATAACCTGGTACATGAAATGGTGAAGTTAATTCTTCAAAAGACTTGTAATTTTCAATTATGTAATCATTATCTTGGTAAGAAAACCCATGATTTGTTTAGAGATAGAGGCATGATGATAAAAAATAGGAGGCCTAGGAAGATATATCTACAAAATAACTTTCCAAATAAATTATGTATATATACCTTCATATCACATCCAATGATCATCTTTTTTAACACAAAAATCTATTTATCATACATAAAAACATACAGATCAATAGGAAAAATTTAAATTTATTTTAGAAAAGCATGTCATTCCAATGTTAGAACTAATGCATCATACACTTATTAACTTGTCTTTTTTATTACACTACATAATACAAAATGATGCATATCATAAAATCTATTATTTATTTCATTAAAATTATTTAGTAAAGACGATGTAATTATTATCAAACCATAAATGACACAACGAACATCATTTTCTAGTTGAGATGAGAAATGCTGAATTTCTAGTAATTATTCATTTTATATGAATCTAATTTCTTTTCAAGATTGGTCATATGATAAAATCAATATTTGATGGAATTCACAAATACTTATGTAATAATATATTACTTATTTTATTATATCTTAAACAACATCCCTTGATAGAAGATTAAATTTCATAAATGCAATGGTTGTACTTATTATGTCAATTTTTAAATACATTACATCAAATAATGAATGAATGACAATAAGATTTGTGGTTTTTTCAAATCATTCCATTGAATTAAATTCCAATACAAACATAAAAAACCAACTTCATTTCATTGAATACATCTTTAGAGACTACACACTCATGAAGGGTCATGATCACCCTTTTGGACTCCATAAAATGAAATTATAATGACTATACATGAGAAAAAACCCATGGATCGCTTTAAGGAGGTTTCTTATTAGTGGTATCCAAAAATTATCTAGGAATTAATGAACCTGTTTGTTGTGGGAAAATAGGATAAAAATACCCATGATACATATATATATATATATACATATTGATTTATAGTCCTATTTATTTACATATGCATTAGGTATCTCGTCAACTCATGATGGTTATTCAGATTTTGATGCTTTTATTGTATTTTCTACCACATGAGTTGCACTATATTTTTATTGTTCTTATCTATTAGAATCATTTATACTAACCAGGTAAAAATAATTAGCTTTAATTGTTCTAGTCAAATCAAATGATACAAAAACATCAGTGTGGTGTATAACACATGAATCATTTGATGTTTTCCAACATTAAAAAAAACATACAAACATAGTTATGGATTAAGATGACACATAATTAATAGAAGAAATGTGTATAAGACCTGGATGTGTAGAGGTAGCATATAAACTGACTTGAGAAGTAGTTACTTATATATTTTTTATAAAAAATCACACTCTTCAACATCATTTAGTAAGAGCTTCTTCATTGTCGAAATCTATAACATAAAAAATATGTATTGGTATTTCTATTAAATTCGAAAATTTATAGGAGTTATAAAAATATAATCACTAGAAACTACCATTTGGGATGAGTTCCCATATGTTGATGTCGGATGTACTTCAATGTCTTCGTCAGAATATATATTCTCTAACATAATTAATTATGGATTATGATAAAATAATATTATCTTTAGTATATTTTCACTCATCTTAATTCATTCATGTCAACGACGTACAGTTTTTTATTCCCAAAAACAAAAATATTACAAAATAAAAAAATTTAACATCCTCACAATTGAATTAACGATTATAGAGTTATTCAAGAATTATAAGATATATCTCATATCATTTCCTTATATATATATAGGTTTAATTATTATAAACACATTCCATAATGTGAAAACATGAAACAAAACATTTTCAAACTCAGTAGTTGGTTGTGATGTGGAACATAAAAAATTATAATAAATTATCCTTTTGGATAAAATTATTTCATGTTATTTTTCTAATCATATGAAAAGAATAAAACAAAATTTAATGTATCTAGAATACATAAATTATATATTATAACCAAAATAACTATTGATTTTCATATAGCCTTCTTGAGAGAACAGTAATGGTTATTTTATTTCCAAAGAGTTTATTGAAAATATTTGTTGGTTTACCATTTCTACGACTAAATCCTCATTATAAATGAAATTAAAGTTATTGTCTAAAAATTACATGATATTATTTAAAAAAATAATATATAATATTTATAAACAATAAAATTCCAACAATGTGGATTAACGAATTTCTTTAGAATCACATGGGTTCCAACTAAATAATAAAAATATATTTCCCTAATACATAACATAGTCTTTTCTATCATTGGATGATTGATCTTACATGAGGATGAACCATCCGTACTATTGGATAATTCCCTTATAATTGAGGTTTTATATATCATATGATTCAAGAAACTTAGTTTGGCTATTAGGGATATGACAGTTCATTGGTTTTTAATGATACAACTTGTACTGTTAGTGAAATTTATATTGTTTAGTGGAATTTGAATGGTCATGCAAGGATGTAAAAAAATTAATAAAAAAGGTTGGTGTGTCCAATTTTTATGTGACTAAAATTTTTATTAATGATATTAAATATAAATAATGAAAACACAAATAAAGTATTTATTCAATTAAAAATGATACTAGATATGATAAAATCAAATAAACATAAATAAATGTAGTTCTTATTTGATAATAATATATCCATAAGTAATGGTTTAGTAATAATGTATTCTAATTTATTTTCTATGAAAATGTATTTTAAAGAGATCTATTTTTTTCATGCATGATCTGTTAATAAATTATGTCTTATATTAATTTCAGTTATTATATAATTTTTAATTGGATACTTTTAAATGTATATATTTGTAGTGTTATTAAATTTTATTGGATTATAGTTAAAATTGAATATAATATCCATAAGAGTATGTTTTATATGAAAATAATGTACACATATACTTCCTACTACAATATTTTTTTCTTCATTGTAGATAATTAGACTAATTTTGTTTCTTTGGTGACAAAGATACTAGGTAATTTCAAAGAAAATGGTGGGTTTTAGAGGTTATTTTCCATTCTAGTATACCTAAAAAATTACATATCGGAATATGAAGTAAAATTAAAATCAGTGGTATTTGGAAAATGTTATGAAATAGATACAATTCTATTTTAATACCATAAATTATCTTAGTAGCATTTAAATGTAAATGATTATTATTTTATCAAATTTTTTCACTATGTAATACTGAAAACATAAAGTTTTGTTCACTTACAGAAAATGAATATAGGCACATAATGATTCTTCTCTAAAACATATTGTAACGTGGTTTTCTAGTATCATCCATATCTTGTTTATCATTAGATATCATTGGTGTCATAAAATTATTATTGTCTTAATATAAAAAATTATTAGGATAAATTAATTATGTATTCTTTTTGGTTCAAGAAGATTCCAAAATCTTTTTCGTCAATTTGAAATTATTGAAAATAGATTAAGTCATCCATTAATAGAATTTAAATTTCCTTTTGCATTAGTTCATATAAAAAATTAAAATATTAATTTGTTGATCTGAAAATAAAATCATAGAAATATATTTTTAATAACAAAATATCCAAGGATAATGTATTCATGAATAATTTACGACATTCCATTCCATCTAAAAAACCATTTGATAAATAAAAATAGTTTTTCCCGTCATGAGATTTTTGGATGTCGTATATGTTTATATAGAGCATTAGTAGGCTTTAAAAAAATTATGAAAGTTGGAGTCCTATAAAACAAGTGGTTTCTCATAAAAATGTCCATTGATAAAAATGTATTTAGAAAAGATATTTTAAATCCATCCGATATAATTTAAAATTAATATATAAGATGAAAATGGATTTATAAATCTTATTACTTATAAAATAAGTACATCTAAAAATGTATCTTTATAATTTTTTTGAGTCCTTGATTAGAAACCTTTCAACCTAATCATTAATTATTTCTAGAGATTACACAATGATCATATTGGTTGTTTCTAATTATTCACATTGTTCAAATATAAGGATAATTAGAGTTTCTATTAACTAATTTCTATAATTTATTCATCCGGAAATGATTTAACTCTCCTTGAATAGTTGAAAATAAATTTTCATCAAGTAAATATTATTAT
Source organism: Viscum album (assembly GCA_963277665.1). NCBI lineage: Eukaryota > Viridiplantae > Streptophyta > Magnoliopsida > Santalales > Viscaceae > Viscum > Viscum album. The sequence goes on along the minus strand of OY728163.1, from coordinate 938,530,935 downwards.
TCATTTTCAAGTTTTTTCTATGATATAATGGTATATGATTTTATTATGTTAAATATATTTATTCTAGTTTCATCACTTTCATTAATCTTTATAGGCCAATTTCCCTATGATGGTCCTCATGATTTTCTTTTCATATAGGTATCACGATTTTTGGTTCAGTATAATCAATCCAGAGAGCATCTTCATCATCATCATAATGATCCAATTCATCATCCATATTTTTTATGGACATGTTCTTGTAATTTTTTAAATAATGATTTACCTCATTATATTGATTCATTTTGTCATCAAAATTATCAATTTTATACAATATCATCAGAGTATGTTCATCAAAAAACCATGAATCTCATTGAAGACTATATTATCATTCTATATAGTAGAATAACCAAGAAAAATTAAATCACCATCTTTTATATCAATCATTCCATGATTTTCATTGGTGTTAATGATGTATCTGTGCATCCAAATAATTTAAAGTGTCCTTCCTTTGGGTTTATGTTATTTTAAAACATACATGGTATTTTATGTAGGATAAAAATTATTAAAAATCTTTTACTGAAATAACATGATTTGTTAACAACATCACCCTAAAAATATGTGGTTACATAATATTTTTATAATATTGTTTTTGAAAATTCTTACATTCTTATTCATTCTTTATACAACACTATTATTCTATAGTGTTATGATGGTAGGTAAAAATATATACAATAATGTTTTTGATTAATATGATGTATATTCTTGATTCTCGAATTCTTTTCCATGGTCACATGTCTAATTAATAATATTTTCGTCATTTTTATTTTTCAAAAGTTTTATAAAATTAATAACAATAGAACATTATATAATCAAAAGTATTAAAAATTAATCCCACGTAAACATTTAAAAATCAATAACCAATTCATAGAAAACCAATTTACCAATATGAAATTAAGTTATACCACATCTTAGTTGATTGATGTTTATATATTCAAGTGATCTAGATAGGGAAAATTGTTTAATTGGTTTAAAATATTACATTTATTTTATGACCATTTTACATGCATCACATAGTAAATTTAATTCCAATTAATGGTTAGTAATGTTAGAAATGTAATTTTTCATAGAATAAATCTTCAAGGAGTAAAAATTAACATGTCCAATCCTTCTATTACAAATCCAAGATTCATTACTTTCATTATTGAAATGATTTGAATTTTTAACACAAATAATTAACATCTAATGTATATAAATTATTATAACTTGGTTCATTGAACATGAGTGTTTTATAACTAAAAAAATAATTTTTTAGAAAAATAATCATATTAACCATCATCAAAATGTTGAGATATAATTATTATGTTGTGAGTTATTGCATCATAATTAATAAAATTATTGATGATGATATATTGTGTATTTTCAACTGATCGAATACGAACAATTTTTCATTTCCCATTATCACCAAATGACTGATAGCCTCTATAAATCAAGGATAGTGAGTTAAAGTTATAGAAATATCCACTCATGTTTTTTGAAAAACCGTTATCTATAAAAAAAATTTCTTTGTTTGATATTTTTTGTTCACTATAATTGAAAATTAAAAAACAATGTTATTCTGTAACCAAATGCTCTTGGATATTGAATGGATAGAAACACCAGAATTGGGGATACTAATCAGTTTGTGTTTTCTATATTACATAGAAACATCTTTTGGGAAAACTTTTTTAACAATAGAATATTTTCTTCAAAAAAATTGATGATTTTTTTGAGTACATATATTAGAAAAATATATATTTTTCTAATATGATGAAATAATATTTTTGATTTCTTTGGTTTTGAGAAATTAGAAAAAAATTGTATATGTTATACTTAGGTCGTTCACCCAAACATCATTTTCCAATTTTTTCTTTTTAAAACATATTTGGACAAGAAAATTTGTTAATGTAGTCTCCCGCTATTTTTAAAACACTTATAGATTTATTATGGTTTTGAGCATCTGTATTTAGGTTCTTGAGTATTTTGACCAATTTTGTACATAATATATTACAAATTTCTAATTAATCTTTAAAATCTAAAATTTGTTTTTTACATCAATCATTTCATTGAAAATTATCTTATTAGAGTCTAGAGGAGATTATTTTCATTAAAATTTTAATCATAGATTATACCATGGTACATTGTTAATTTATTTCATCATACAAGAAATTTTCATTTTTAACTAATTTCCAAGATTATAAGAATAATAAGAGTGTACTTGACATGATTGTTCCATGAATCATATATTGAACATTTAATTATGAAATTTAGTTATAATTAAGAGGATAAACATTAACTACAATAATTATAATAAATCAATGTAGCCTTTATATGTTTCATATATTTATTCATATAATCATCTCTCATAAAATATTTTATTTCAAGATTATTTCAATTTTTATTCATAAGAAAATCAGGCTTCATGCTTCATTACTTCCTTACCTAATAACATCTTACATAATTAGAGTTTTTACTTTTCCTTGTTATTTATTGATGGGTCTTCTAAATTATTTTTTGTTATATAAATATTTGAAATTTTTATAAAACTGTGAAAATTAACCATTCAATATAGAATAGAATGAGGTATATTCAGAATCTAATATTTATGAAATATATCTATTATGTATTATTATAATAATTTATTGTATAAAATTTCAAATAAAAATGTTCATTCCATTCAATATTTTATTATTGAACTTCATCTTCCTTTTTAGCTTCAAACATCAAAATATTTAAAATGAGGTCTTTTATTTTGAATTTAATGACATATGTAGATTTTTTAATGGGATATGATATTCAAATACACATAGGAGGGTAATAAAGATAACATTAAAAGAATTATCATCATTAATTACTAGTGTTTTAGAGAATAAATTTTATTCACAGTTAGAGTGAGCCTTCAATTCAACCGACTAATGCTTTATCCACTATGAATTTTGATGTTTTTATGTACCATATAATAGAGACATCAGATTTCTTTACATTAATACAAAACTACTATAATGGTCCAAATTTTATGTAATTAGTGACTCTGGAAAATAATGTTGAATTGAGTATTTCCAAATCCTCATATTATAGAATTCATAGATTCATAATTCCAATCATTATAACCTTCAGTTGCAGAATCCCATGTTTTAGGTTCTGAAATAGAATTTCATATTGCTTTACTACTTTAATATATATTTTTCAGAATTCAATCTTGAAATATATGGTCATTCGATCCATACAAAAACCATAACATTCACCAGTAAAGTATAGAAATCTATCCATTAACATTCCTTCTCAATTTTCATTCAGAGAATCAGCTTACTATAAAATCTGTTGACATAAAAATTTTAAAACAATGAACTAAATATTCATGATATTTGATAATAATTTATGTCCTAGATTTTGGATTAATAAAAACTCAAGATGGATTACATTGAGATCATATAAATTATGAATAATTTTAACAAACCTCTTCATGTTATGTGAGTTCAACTATTTTTACATAATGGAAATAATCATCCATAATATAGAATATTAATAGAGAGATATTCAATACATGAGTTTTATAGTGGCTTAGGGATTAAATTTCCCCAATTCCACACCACCATAACTATACTACATGGGTTTCGTGATATTCACTATGACAACCCTTTACTTAAGGGATCCATTCTATGTACCTGAAAATGTTACATATTAAAAAGTTATATGATATTTAAAATGTGCACTGCCAATATAAGACATATCGATGACCTTAAAATAGTCACATAATAGAAATATTATATATAATGTAGATGAAGATATGTCTTAATAAGAATACAATGATCAAATCTCAATTCTAAATGATATTCTATTTCACAGATAGGCTATGAAAGCCTAAAATAAAAGTGTTTTATATGATCTTTTCTTTGTTCTAGTGTTCTTCTTCACCATTATCAGAGTATCTACAAAGTTATATGCCTTTTATCAAATGAATAAATCCAATAGATAACTATTAATTTAATATATAAAAATTTATTTTGAACATACACATCAAGAGAATCACAATGGTCAAGTTAATAATATGCTAAATGGTTTTTTGAGAAGGATATTAACAAAATGCATATTTTTATTAAAAATATGAAATAATATTCTACAGTGAAAATTGAAAATATATTCTTTGTCAGATAATTCAATTCTTATGAAAAATTATCATTTATTCAAATCAATCTTTTATTAAATAAAAATTCACTTTACTACTAATATAAGAAGAATGAAAAAAATTATTAATGGGTTATAAAAGGAAACATGACATTATCATTTATAGCTAATCCTTCTTATGATATCCATCATGTGGAAATGTAATTAAAAAGTGAATCCATGAGTGGTTTTATAAGATAAATCCAGTCATTGTCTAATATAAGGTTTATAATAATGTAAATTCAACATTATGTAGGATAATTCATCAGCATAATGAAAAATTTACAATAAACTGTGACACCTAAATTTAAAAACTGTATGTAATTCCCATAAGATAATCTTGTGTTAATATCCTTTTTATTAAATAAATACATCTTATACTTATGCTTTCTCTGAAATATCCAAATTTGATCACATAGAATCTTAACAATTCACATTATATGATAATGCCATACTTAGTATGATAATCATTCAAAAAATAGTTTTACAATATATGTAAATGGATAATATTATTTAGAAACATTTATCTCCATTAGATAAAATACTTTTTTAGGAATTTAATACTCTACTCCACTTAATTTATATTCTTTCTATCATTATAAGAAACATTAAATTAATAAGAGTGTATTATGAAATACTCAATATACATTCTTTAGAATAATAATATATATTTTATGAATATTCAAAAAAATATAAAAACTAAGATATCTTGGATCTATATATGACTATCCAACAATACCAATATCATATATAACCACAATGGGAAACCAATTTCTAATTTTTCTCAAGATTCATTGGATATATAATCCTTCTAGTTTGTGTTTTTTTTCTAAAGTGTTCAATGTTACCTTGTATAAGTGGACAATTTGGAATTCATGTTAATGATTCCTCATGTTATTGTTCATATTTTAAAAGTCTATACCCCTTCAAATATACCATCATATTTTTTCATGGAAGTGTTTTATAAAATTAACAGATAAAAAACACAAACTAAACAATGAATCACATTAAAATTACTGTATAATAAATCCTCCATATAAGTGAAAGATTTTTACCTTAGGATGAAAACATTTACTTTTTATTGATCAAACCAAGATACTCATATAATTTTTATTTAAACTATCCAAAACAAGGTTCAATATCTCAAAACAAGATAAATTTTAAAAACATTTTTGTTATTTTATGTTGAAACACTGAACCACATTAAAGGAAAAAAATAACCTCTTCCACATACCTAAAACCCATCATTATCAATAATTATGAATCTTTATGTGGGAAACCATAAATAATAAAATGGATATAATTATTCCGCATTTAAATAAAAAAGGGTGATGTATGAGAGAGCATAAATATCACCATTTTCACACATCCAATTTTATTTAAAAAAATATTAATTGAAACTTCCTGAATTTGATTGTGAAAAATCAATGAATATTACATCAAATGTCATTCAAAATATATTGTGATGTATAATAGTATAGCATAAGTCTTTTGGAATATATAGAGGGATACCATAACACATATTTTTAATAACAAGAAGAAATATGTAGACTGAATTCAAACTAATAAATCCCTAAATACTAGGTAAGAATGTCAAATTATTTCTAAATAAAACATCTATACTCCAGAAAATAAAGATCCATCTGGAGAAAGGTTTGTCTTATAGTAAAACAAGAGATGGAATTTAGTTGAATTTAATATAATGAATGAGAATCAAAAAATAAAAAACAATTAAATGGAAATAAAAGTACCCCTATGTTTACTCTCATGAATCCTTGATTTTAGAGTCATCAGTTATACATAAAAAATTGATTCAATACTAAATATAGAAAATTAAAACCATGGGTTTTAGTTACCCCTCAATGTAATGTTTTACATTGTTTTAATTGACCAGAAATGGATTGTTATTGGGTGTAATAAAATACACTACCACATTTACCATCTATCCTAAGATTTTTAATGTTATTAACAACATGGAGAAGAGTATACTAGTAAACAATGATTTCATAGAATTTGGGAGAATAAATTTCTACAGGTATTGAATGTGTCTGTTTTCAATCATGGATTTGTGGAAATATTATGTCCCCTATTTATAAATCTATATATTTAAATAAAATTCCATCAAATTTCATCCAAATCTATTAATTAATGTTGTAGACTTTATGTAGATGAGTTAAAATCAAAATTCAATTATTTAACAACCCAAATATATTGCTTTTGGAACTACACTATCTTGTGAAATTTCATTCCAATTGGAATACAATAAAACGACATACCAATTTTTATTTGGAATGAATTTAAATATTACCACAGTAATTTATCTAAATGTAATTATTAATCCTTCATTGAGATATTAATTTTTCTGCATGATTTTTTACAACTCTTTGTCAGAGAAATGATCTTTTCTACACTATTTTGTTGATAAGGTTGACATGTAATATGTGAACAGCCAAAATTTTTAATACAATTGTTTAAATTTTATTTATTATTGTGTAAAACAATTTCATTAATAAAAAACATTGGATAAAAAAACCAAGAGAATATTATGTTCTTTAAAAACATAATCACACTACTGGAAAGATTATTGAGAATAAAAAGTTCCTCTACTCACATTGAAACCCAATAATCCCCAACGAAAATGTATTCCTTTAAATAAGATGAATGATATGGGAAAATGAATTACATTCCCCAATAAACAAAATTAACAACTTCCAAAACCTCTTTCATGGTATCACTGACTTCCTCAAACAATTCCAAGACATTGGAATATATCACATCCTACAACTAGAATCCATGAATCATTATGTAGTTTCAACATATAGAATTTTGATTATAAATATTTCATAGTATTTCACTAATTGCATTGATTACCTCCCCATAATGATAAATGTAAAATCACAAAAAAATTTGAAATAATTTTTAATTAGGAAAACATTTTCTCATTATTCGTAAGAATGCCTTTTAAATAAGAGTGGATCATCCCAGAAAATGTACTGAACTCTGAGAAAAACATCTTTCTATAGTAGTGTAAACAATATGTCTGTATAATCTCAGTGATAATAAAAATAAAAATTATAAAAAAACATGGTGACTTAATTTGATAAGTTTACATATGTTTGTATTATTGAAAAGAATAATTTTCCCCCTTTGTTATTCTATTAGGGTATAAGGATGATTAGATAAATTAAATTCCATGGAATTTCCATTAGCATTATTATCCCTTGAACAAAATCAAATTCATGATTAAATATAACTCATATCAACTGTTCAGGATTAGTTTTATACTTAAAAAATATATTCATTAGAGATGAATGGTCTTAGAATATAATTACCCTAGACCCAATCAGATATATCAGTACATTTAAAAGGAAATCACTTCTGCTAAAAGTTATTTATCTATAGTGGTAAACACATAATTGAATCATTAAGAAATATACTAGTATAATATATTGAATACAACATAATATCTTCTATTTGGAATAAAAAAACTCCAAATTCTATTTCACTATAGTCTCACATAATTTCAAAATAAAGACCCCAGTTCTGGGAAGTGATAACGGTTTAAGATGCGATATCTTCATTAAGAAAAATAAAATTGTTCTAACACTATTCATCAAAGAGAAATTGTGTTACGATAACCAGAAATGAAAAAGTGTATTATTGAACTAATATAATTATTTAATTAATATATTTTTAAATCCATCATATAAAATAAAACATCTAATTCACATTAAATTTAAAGGTTTTGGATGATTTTAAAGGATATCAATATTAGTTGTATCATCCTCTAGTACATTTTTGGAAACCTCATGTCCCCTGATTATTCATTTAGTTTCAATGAAATAACATTTTTCTAATTCAATAAGAGTCTTGTATCTTCACATACATAAAAATAGGATTTATTATGATTCAAATAGTTATCAAATTTATAGATCAAAATAAATATTTAATCCACAAAAACTATGACAGATCACTCAACAATATTAGGGAAAGTAGAAATAGTGAATTATTTTAATGTATCCAAAGAATAAAAAAATCTGAAAGGCATCATTATATATGAATTTGAACTAAATAGATAGGTTTAAATGGTTTCTCATGGTCCATAGGGAAAAATTGATTATACACACAAAACCATCAAAAAAGAATTAAAAATGATTCCCAAAATCCAATCTAACATGTTATATAAAAAATAAATTTGAATATGGTATTATCTGGTAAATATATTTGTTTTATAGTAATCCTTGTAGACATTTCATTTTTAACTTATTGAATTTTATTTTCACTATTCTTCTCATTGGGGGGAAAAGTGACTCCACTTTTCATAGGGATTACCTGAATATGAATTAACAAATGAAATTATGAAATACCAAATATTATTCCATTATCATGTTTATTAATCAATTTTTTCTCAAAAGACATCATTTATGTTGAGTTTGAATCATCTATGATATTTATCTCTTGACATAAAGTCGGGTTCCATGATAGTTGTTTACAAGAAAATTATTTAACTAATACCCTATAAATTAGTAATAGGCTAGGTAATAATATATTTTAACATAATTATAGGATCATGTAGTTTATCATATTTTAATACCTATAATGGTGACGATGTGATGATTGATAATGTAGGGGTTTGACCAAAAAAAGATTACCCCACCTGATACAGTATTGGTCTGAGCTTCATTGGAGGGAATACTTGAAAGAGGAAATGTGGGATTGAAGGGTCCATGTTCACCATGATTGCACCTAATAAATATTGTGTAACCATAAAATTATTCATCACTACTCTTGTTAGAAGATCATTATCCATAAGGATGTTTCTCTTATGGGGTAAAAATATGGGCTTTAAAAAATTCATTTAATTGACCATGGCATTCCCCTTCATGTTCATTAAGGGGTTTTTCATCCTAGATTGAGTAAATTCTTATACATATATATATATTTAACATAGGAGTATTAATGATTTCATTTATCATTCATTAAAACTCTTCATCCTCTACATCAATATATTTATTAACATGAAAAAAATAATTTATTAGAATGACATGGAAATCAGGTGGTTTATTTGTCATTTAAAAAAATAAAAAATTCTCCATCTATTCATCATGGTGGAAAATAATTTTTCCCATTGAAACATAAATAAATATTCCTATTGGAATGTTATGTTTTCCCCATAATAATAGGGATTGTTTGATCATATTCTATTTCATAAATAAGAAAGTCAGTAAGAAAATTGCATACCAACTCATACATATAAGTCATCTTCCATACTAAATAAGTAGTTAATAGATCGATCCAAAAGTTATAGAATAAAAATAATAGAGTTTATAACTAAAAGACAATGTTTCTTATACAATGATAAAGGAATCCAATTTACTCTCTCACAAAGATCACATGAATGGTTGAACTAGGAAACCCTACTACCAAATGTTAATGGAATAAAAAAACTACATAGGAATTGTGATTTAAGAGATAAGTTGTTCTATATGACTAGACAATAATCTTCTATAAGATTATATGGAGAAAAAAATACAAATATTATATACATGAATTATTTTTATTATGATTATTTATAAAATAATGACTCTAATTAAGAGCATCATGAATACATATTTCTATATTCACATATTTGGAAAACATTAGAAATTTAAGACAATCATAATCATGATATTCCATCTTGATCAAAAGATATAATTTAATGATTAAGGAAATATTACACAATAATATGGACTCACTCTTATATTCCTGTAAACTCTTTCACTATCCTTTTGTATATATTATTTTATGGTCATTATCTAATGATTATTCTGATGTCTGAATTATATATGAATTACATTATGTAGAATGTCAATATTTCTAAATGTGTTGGATTGTATAGTATTCCCAACTAGTCTAATTTAATTTTAATTTGGAATTTATTTGGTAACTTTTGTAAATTCCCCATGATTTTGATGAGAATTCCTAGTGCTGGCCACCATGAAATTCTCTTTACGATTTTAGTCATAGGTGATAGAAAGCTTCCCTTTTTCTCAAACACCTTCTATTATAACTATGTGACTGACTTGAAACTCAAGGTTTTTAATATGATAATCTTGATGTTCCCTAATGAAATATCTCATCATTTTTTTCACATAAGACCAACCTATTAGTTGTTGAAACATATCATTAAAATAATCATAAGAGAATTATGGACCAAACCATGCTAAATGATTAAACTACTATCTATTCTATTGAAATGTAGTTTCTATATGAGGGATTAACACTCTAGGATCCCTTCAATACTATTTCTAATGATTCATCTATCCATTAAAATAAATATCTGAAAAAGGATAATGTATAGGCTTTATAACATGCCCTCTGTAATTATCATATTAAGAGACATAGGATGTCAAATAAAATTATGGGTAGGAGGAATCTGAATGGATAAACATCCCAAATTTATGACACTACTCTCGAATATTATATTTATAATTTAAACTATAAACATCTTAATACTATTAATTAGCTTGATATGAGGTTGTGGTTCTATTCCTAACAATAAACCCCCATATTGGAAATTTGTTTTAGGAATTCAATTCCAAATTTTTTTAAATATTCATGATCTCCTTAGTTATTTTCAAAAGAAATAACTTATAGTTGTCTGGATAGAAAATGTTTGAGATATGGATTAATATATTTATATGAGGTATCTAATTGGAATTTGGGTGTACATTAAGGGATGAGTCACTACATAAAATTCCACTTGAACCAATCCTTGGATTCATGGAATATTTCAATTAATTCTTGTATAACCTAGTGATTTTGTGCATAATTTCCTAAATCATCTTCCTTGGTTAGAACATAATTATAATGTTATTTCACAATAGGTAACATGTATCAAAAATATAGTCATCTATTTGTTTTACCAATACCATTACATTTTCATTAAGTAAAAATGGAAGAAATCTCATCTTCAATTCATCCCACATAGTTCAATATGTTTCTACTATTGTTGAGTTTCAAATAATTCCTTGATGATATCTCGTGAATCCTCAGTGGGTAATCACTAATATGATTAAATCATAAAGAGATAATAATTCTTAATCTCATAGTTTCAATATCAATTGTTTTTTCTAATATAATATGTGTTATTTTAATCTATCACCACCTACAAATATTTAATCCCCATACTAATTTTCATTTAATTTCCCATTGGCCCTTGGATAACATTTTTATCCTTGTTGAGATTATGGTATTTTATAGAATATTTGTTCATCTGGATTTTCTATAGCTAATATATTCATTATTTTCAAGGTAGTCAAATGATTCTTAATCACAGTGATTAATCAATCTAGGTCGTCATAGGATGAAGATATTATTTTAAATCCCATTAAAAAATTAAAAAAAATTGATTTATTTTTCTTTTTAATATTTTTTTATTTCTATATAACATTAAAATCATCAATAATGATGTCAAAATCTATTTTTCAGGAATCAGTCAATACTATGTCCTGAGAAAATTTATTATTTATAACCCCTGAATAATACTACAGCAGTGGTGAGTATGGGTTGATCCACATTAGAAGGACTTCCACTAAATGTGGGTTTACTGTGACCAATTAATGAAATAAAAAAAAATAAAAAAGTATAAAATGTTGGTCATACGATAGGGAATAGAATGATGGAATAAGGATTGGGACATGGAGAAAATTAAAAGGTTCATTCACAGAGGGAATGAATTCAGAACGAAAAAAATACAAGACTTCATGGGATGTATCAAGAACACTATGTTGGATGGTTGGATTGTTTTATGGTATTTTTTATTTTTTTCACATTCATGTCCAGTAACTATGGATCTAGGGAGAATGGTTGGCCATATCTCTCCAGTGGCCAGTCTGTTGGTGTAATAGCCTTTATCTTCTCATCTAAAATCCACTTATAACAACTCATTTTGGAAACATTGTGAACCAACCTAATTTATTTAGTCCTCTTCTTAGATTGAAATTCTTATTTTATAATATTAATGAAATGAAAAACCAAAATATCCATCACAAATTTTAGATAATGTAAGGTCACCAATTATACTGTTAGTTATAAAAGGGATGACTCCAACCGTTACGAACACCAGGGTTAATTAAAAATTCATAAGAGCTTAACCTAATTCCCCATAAAAAATCATCCATCCATATTACAGATATAAATACAATATATTTGAGATCTTTTATGAATGGAGTATCAAAATTAAATGAATAAAATAAATAACACATTCACAAGGTATTGAAAATATTATCAAAACAATGTTTCTCCATATTTATCCTCTTTATAGATTTAGGTTCTCTACCATCCAAACAATTCTCACAACTTCTCCTATCAATTAACAATTTTTTCATCTATTATATCATTTATATTTTTATATCACTCCATGATTCTGAATGAAACTACTTCCTAACTATGGTACAAAAACCCCCACCTGCCTCATCAGAAACTATTGTTGGATTCCACATGCATGATTGAAAAGTTGGCCACCCAGTTGGACAAATCATAGGATTATTGATTTAATGAGTGATGTAGTTGTTCTTTCAATATATCCAATTGGATCGATGTTTATGCTTTTCTCAGGGTTAACATATCTATATATTCATGTGATTTTACAAGTATCCATTTCCTATGTATTTTTTTGGGATGATGTATTTATTTAACTATATAACCTAATTTAATCAACATATCCATTTTTAAATAGGAAAATATATATTTTTATGTTTACATATAAATATCCATTTCCCATCATATATTCCATTCCTTAGAAAATACAATTATCATTGATATAAACATTTAAAATTTAGCATAATCCATTATATAGAAGATTTGGATTTTATAATTTATTTGACCGTTAATCTAAAATTCTTCCACCTAAATTGAATCATCCCAAACTATAGGCACTGCATCCTGAGCATGATTCCATCTAAAACATATTTTATTGATTAGTATTGAAATATACATCCTCGGTAATAATATCATTGGAAACAAACAAATCCTATTAAATGGAATCTAATAAATATTACAGAGGAATCATAAAATGTTATTATATGATATCTTCCATTTAGAGGCACAAATCATATTCCCTCAAGTTTGAGATTGGACCTTGGAAGAATCCAAGTTTCAT